>JAHWGI010001057.1:387500-437500 GCA_029379305.1 Frankliniella fusca | reverse complement strand
TCGCACCTGTAGCGGTGCCCTCTGTTGTGGGTGGCGGGGCGCCTTGAGTGCGACAAGGACAGAAGCGCGAGAGCGATGTTCGGAATCAGGCTGCTGCCTCCTCACCTCGGCTCTAGCCTGCTCTAGCCGCAGGACCGGGTGGGGGGTGGGGGGTGGGGGGTGGGGGGTGGGGGGCGCAAGGGTGCCCAGGGGGGTAGGGGGGAGGCAGACAGCTCCTCAATATTCCTGGATGAGATGAGAAGTTGCGGTAACGCTGGTGTGCGGGGTCGGGGGCGGGGTGGGGCCCGGGGGTAGGAGCTGTGGACACAGTTCCCCGCGCGAGGCCCCCAGGGGGTGCGCCCGTGCAGACGAAACAGTATAGCTGATAAGGAGGAAAAGAGGGGAAAAAACAATCACGTGGTTGTTATCACGCCGGCGGGAGGATAAAGAGAAATATCCAAATGTTCCATGGTGGGACTACACAGTAAAAACGAGTCCTGGGATTCCTAGGAGAGTTGGAATCCCAGTGAATGTCCTGGAAAAAAGTAATTTTTCCCAGGAGTTTTTCCTGGAAAACCCAGGACATCCCCTGGGAAAGATGATAACTCCTGGGAATGTGCAAATTCCCCTGGAAAACCCAGGACTAGTTTTTGCCGTGTAAAATCCAACAGGTCCTTCACTAAAATCAGTGTACACCCAAGAAAAAAAATCAATGAAAAAATCTGAAAAAAAAAATCAGGATTTCTTTTAGTAAAGTTTAAAAAAAATCACAAAATCTAGAAAATTTAGAAAAATTTGGTGTACGCTTCAATTTATAGTGAAGGAACCCTCGCATATATCAACATTGCGAAAAGGAAATTCATATTTTATTTTAGAGTGTATCAGTCCATGCGTTAGCAGGCGCGCCAGAAACCGTCCATTCAAATTCCTAGTAAGAGATGCTTACATTTCCCACGGTCGAACCCAATTCCCCCCACCCCACGACCAGCGTTGCCGGTTCCAGATAGGTGCTCTTTTGGAGGCCCATTTATTTTCAAAGGTAGCCTCTTTTTTAATCGGCAAACCGCAGAGTAACGGGCTCTTTGGAGCGGGGCGGGGTGGGGTGGGGAGGGGCCGGGCGGGACGGGGCGGGGCGGGGCGGGGCTCGTCAGTCCGAGGCGAGGCGTTGGTGGAATACTGAACGAGGCGTTCTGGCACTGTGGCAGCGCGCTGGGCTCAGGGTCCGCCTCGCCCCGCCTCGCCCAGCCACGCCTCGCCCCTCCCCGCCCCACCCGTCGAGTGTGCAGATGGAGTTTGATTGAATCCCGCGGGACTTGGGGGCCCCACCCACAGCCCAAACGACAACTGAAACACTGGGACCTGCGGCGGACCCAATCGGGCGGCGTGGTCACTGGTCACTCAAGTCGGGTGCTCTCGGGTAGGGGTGGGGTGTGGGGAGGGGCGAGACGACGTAGAAATGCACGCGAGGGCGGCCGCAGCCGCCAAACATTTCTCCGCACAAGTTTCCGGTTCAATCGGAGAAGCCCTTTTCGGTATGCAATTCACCTCCCTATGTCCTCTGTAAAAAATAAAAAATAAAAATAAAATAAAAACAAGATCGTAGTGCGTAACTAACTACGGTATCCCGTACCTTTGTTTTATAAATCGACAACGGAGCGCAGAGTGCGGTGGCGCCGCCGATCCTCATTTCCATTTCCGGTGTGAGCAGGTCATAAGTTCGGTCCTTCCGTTCAGGATCCCATTTCGAGAGTAAGGTGAGGCCGCACTTGGCAGTCCGTGACGAAACTTACGAGTACGGCGCGCGCCGCAGTAGGAGCGCACAATATTCTACGCTGGACACCGTTTAAGGAATAAAGCGGTGATTTCCGCAGTTTTCACCGTCATTATTTTTTACAGTGTCCATTCACGTTAAGATGTTTGCAAACAGATGAAAATGTTCTTCCCTGATTGAACCGGAGACGCACTGTCAAAATATTTTCTGCGTGCTTGAAAAAGAAAAGGGGAAATAACAAGGGGTCGTCAACTCTGATATTCCTCCGTACACGAAACTGATATTACCCCGATATTACTTCAATATTACCGATATTACCTTCATATTACATCAATATTACCCATATTACCTACAATATTACAATATTACCCTAATATTACTCTGATATTACTTATAATACCAATATTCCTACGTACACGGCTAAAGGCAGTTGACGACCCATCGGGAAATAAAACAAGAAACAGGCGCGGAACTTGCGGGAGGTTTTAGCAGCCCACCATGCAGACAAGCAGGATGCTCCCTAATAACCGCTACAATATACTCTCTTCCACTTTGGAAAAGTGCAATTAATGAAGAGCTGTTAAAATGTCGACAGTATCGACAAAACGTCAGCTTTACAGGCAAAGTGGCATTTAGCTGCTCAGCTACCTGTAAGGCATAGCCAAGGTAAAAACAAACAAACAAACAAACAAACAAACAAACAAACAAACAAACAAACACACTCACTCACTCACTCACTCACTCACTCACTCACTCACTCACTCACTCTCTCTCTCTCTCTCTCACACACACTCACAAAAAAGAAAGAAAAAGAAGAAAAAATACACTGCACTGTAAAAGCTTACGGTGAATTCGACTGTAAGTTACAGTGAAACCTGCACCACTCTAAGTTACGCCCTTACAGAAATGTTTTGTACCGAAATCAGCCCGAAAATCGGGCGATCCTCGGTACAACCCGAAACTACCCGGGTTGTACCGAAAATACATCCGGATTTGCTAAAAATCAGTAAGATTCCGGTACAGCCCGCGGATGAGTTTCGGAGTAGCCCGAACTACGGGTAGCCCGAAATGAATCCGAATGTGAGGCTCGATAATCCCCTCTAATTTTCCGCCCCCCCCCTCACCCCCTGCTACCCCAGCTTTCCCCCTCCCCTCCTGCTCCCCGCCTCATAAGGGTGGAAGCCTACAAACTGTAAAAAATCTCCATGGCCGATTTCCTATAAATGTACCTTACTTTTCCACCGCTTTTAACACATACACTTATACAACTAATTAGTTTTTTGGAAAGAAAGGCAAGATCAATAGTTCATGGTTGAACACAACAAAAATATTAGAATATCAGGTACACTGCTTGTGAGTTCATGTCGCGAAGCTCTCCCGCCAGTAAACTTGGGCAGTCCGTCGCGACGTTCTTCCTCTGACATGCTACCATCCTGAACCGTGCCAATAATACGAAGTCACACGTCGTCCGCGATAGCTGCAAAAAGTATGTGTGGTGCCGTGTTCTCCTCAGGAGACTCTCCTGCTGTGAACATGTACGTCCGCGCACAACGGCTGTCAGCAGCACACTGGCACTGGCTGCTCCTTGCTCGCCGAGCACCACCAGGTAGCCGGAAGCCTACGACTCCTGGTCCAAAGGGAAGCGGGCACCAGGAATTACCCCAAAGCTTAAGGCTACCCTCCGCTTCCCACCTCCACCCAGCGCGCCGGCCGATGCAATTCCTGGAAGGAAAATACCCCGCCGAATCCTGTGCGAGGCAGCGGGGCGGTGGAACAGCCCGAAAACAGCCCTAAATTCTTTCTCTCGGATTGTTGCCGGGCTGTCCGGTAACACCGGGCATATTCCGGACTGCCCTGAGTGCTGCAAGCACGGGCTCGGGCTAATTCCGGGCTGCCCTGGAACATATCTGGTACTGTCCGAACGATTCGGGCCGGTTCCGGTGCTGCCCAGGGCAAGTTTCGGTATGGTTTCTTTTCGTAAGGGCGGTGCATATTCGCCGTAACTTACAGTGAATATGCACCGTAAGCTACGGTGAGCAGCCTGCACCACTGTAAGTTACGGTGCATTTTCACCGTAAGCTACGGCGAATAGCCTGCGCCACTGTAAGTTACGGTGTATATTCACTGTAAGTTACGGTGAATATGCACCGTAACTTACAGTGGTGCAGGTTTCACCGTAAGCTTTTAACAGTGTGGTGCTTAACCAATTTGCCTGGTCACTCCAGTAAGTGTTTATCTGCGGAGCCAATAAAAATTATTTCCAATGTTGCTGTTTTTTTTCTTTTTTCTTTTTTGCGCGTACGTCACACACCTAACTGTACCCAGGGCAAAAGTTTCGTCGACGAACGGCTTTCACTATGCTCGACAAAGCGGAATGGGAGGTGGAGTTCGGACTGACCCCCGCATTGCAACCAGCCGGCCGGCCGTCACAGTGAGAGCAAAAAGCAGCGCTTACGAACCGGAAGCCACGAAAGCCGAGCAGCCGGTAGCGAAAAGGGCCGGGGGAGGGGGAGGGGGGAAACGAGTGGTTCCCCACCACTATATGCCCATTCAAACGAAGGCTTGCATGTTGTACCGTACGCGAGCTTTTCGTTTGCTGGCAGCTGGCAGATTATCTGCGGCCCCTGTGAATGTGTTGCTGAGTTTCTCCCCCCCCCCCCCCAGTCGGTCCACTTTCCCTCCCACGGGGAAAAATCATTAGTTGATCTTACTCACACATAGGTTGGTATAGAAAGAACGAACTTATGTTGGGTTGGGTTGTTAGATCGAAAAATTCGCTGTCTCCAATAAGTGTTCGTTAATGCAACGTAAAATTCGTTGGAGCAGCGAACACATCGCTGGGGGAGCGAAGGCGATAGTTATGGATTTAACTAAAACGGCTTTCGTTTCAGCAATAAAATTTATTCGCCTCCTCAACGATCTATTCGATGGTACAACGAAGAATTCATTCTTCCAGCAAATACTTCGTTCCCACAATGAATTATTTCAGTTTGCTCCTAACTAAATAACTCAAACATGAGTTTAAGCAACGAATAATTTTTCTTTTCCATGTCGGCTCAATCCACACACACAGACACACACACACACACCAAAGAAAAAAAAATGGTCTCATCAGCGGGAGAAGCGGCAAGACCGGCTGCACCTGCCGCAATGTTTACTTGAGCGCAGCTACAGTCGAGAGAGAGGGAGAGGGAGAGGGAGAGGGAGAGGGAGAGGGAGAGGGAGAGGGAGAGAGAGAGAGAGAGAGAGAGAGAGAGAGAGAGAGAGAGAGAGAGAGAGAGAGAGCAGTTTGTTTTCCTTTCATCACCTCGGGTGCGAGGTTAATGCTCCCGAGCAGGGAAGCCCCTGTTGCGTGGAGGGTGGAACGAGGCGGAGAGGGGCAATAATCCTCTGAATCGATATAATAATGATTATCAATGAAATTATTGCGCCTCCTCTGCGGCCGAAAAGGGGATGGCCATTGCAGCGGGCGTCCCTTTGTGCGCGGCGCCGAGGAGGAGGAGGAGGAGGAGAGAGAGAGAAGACTAAGAGGGCGACTGCGAGAGATAGAGAGAGCGGCCAAGAGAGAGCTACTGATAGAAGAGAGCAAGAGAGATAGAAACAGGAAGAGCGAGTGAGAGGAGAGAGATAGAAGGCAGCGGCCAAGTGTAGCAGTCCGCGGGCAACACTGGACCAATTTGGACCCTGTCCAAACAGCCGGGCGGGGCGGGGCGGGGCGGGGCGGGGCAGGCCAGGTCAGGGGCGGGGCGGGGCTAAACTGGCCCAAAGTGGTGGCGGGGCGGGGCGGCATGAGTGCGCCAACTGGGCGGCGGCCAGCGGACACAGGTGGCGGGCAGCGGCGGGCGCAGCAGCGGGACTCAAAACTGCCCCCCGGGCCGGACCCGATAAGTGCTGCACCGCACAGCTAACCGCAAGGGCGAGTTTACACGGAAAAAGAATGTTTATAGTTGTGCGCACTAACGATTGTGTTGGTTTTGCCCTTACTAGCACTTTTTCACTGTGCGCGGAAAAAAAGAAGTTTTAACCTCACTCTTCGAGCGAGATATTATTTACCATCGCTCTATTTGAGTAAAGATTTTTTCAGCCTCACTTTATTTGAGCACGAATCCTTATATTATTCGGGCAAGGTTACAAAATTTTCTAGAGCTAAGGAAAAATATCTCACTCTCCAGAGAGTAATGAAATTGCCCTCAAATTTTCATCCGTATTGGAGCGAGAATTGTGAAGAGATTTCAAACATTTCCGGTGTTGAGGAATTGCAAGTTAAGGGTTTAAATCGCGACAGTTATACACTTGCAAGTGTTCAACAAGGTAATCATAGTGCGGCGCTTTTGAATTTTTGCGACTGCACAACTACCGTGTTGAACACATAAAAAAGCACTACACAGCCGTTTGCGATTGCAAAGCCGAGTGAACTGAACACTTGCACGCGATAAACATAGTGTTGCACACTGACAAGTGTTGAACAGAGGCACACTTGAATTAACTGTGTGAAACATATTTCATCAAGGGGTGAGGATCCCTTCAAACTGTGTGTCAACTTCTTCATGACGCAATACCAGGCGACACGTCCAAGTGTGCGACGTTCACACAGTCGGGTCTACGAGTGCAACACGGCGTATACGAACTCGACGCGAGCAACACGCGCACTCGAGCCCCCGTCCCGCCCCGAGCCCGCTCAAATTACATTCTCGTGCGAGGCCCAAGCTGCTTTGTCTTCACATTTGCCTTTTACTCAAGACCCAGGACTATTACGTACCCCCTCGCCCGCGCCGTATGCGACAGATGTGTGTGTGTGTGTGTGTGAACGTGCCCATTTCCAAGTTGTGTTTCCAGAGCCATTATTTGACTTAGGGCAGGCAAGAGCGCTAGTTTCCCAGTCCTGGCGGGCCCGGCCCGGGGGGCCGCGCAGACATGAGACTGCGAGTCAGGAGGCAGGCAGTTATGCGCGACGCGCGGGGCGGGGCGGGGCGGGGCGGGGCGGGGCGGGGCGGGGCGGGGCGGGGCGGGGCGGGGCGGGGCTCAGGGCTGGCGCGACAAGAGAGCGGCTGCCTTTCGGTTCCCTGCTCCGACTGCACCCGGGCGGGTCCATAGGCCGCTGCAGCTGCAGGATACGCACCGGGCTTCCTCAAGCGCAAAGCAACGCCCCATGCCACGCGGGCTGTAAAACGCATCCAGCCGACTTCTTCTGAAGAGCGCTCTCCTCTCGCTCCGTCTGCTGTCTCTCTCGCACCCCCACGGCGAGGCCCGTCAGAGCGACAGGGGTAGGGCGAGGAGGGCGCTCTAAGCCACTGTGGCACTCGGCGGCCTCTGATACAGCCTGACGTCGTGCACTGGAAAAACAAACGTGACATGCGTGTAATTCTGTAACGTTACACATGTTTTCTTTTTGTTCTTTCTTAAATATTAGCGAGTTGTTCGCTGCCATCACATTTTTAAGTACACCAGCGTTCACTGTAAAAATTTGTTGTAAAATAACGACAAAAAAAAAAAATTACAGGTTTCGCAGTTAAATCGGTGAACAGATTTTTCCTGTAGTTTGATGAAACATGTTGTGAATTAACATGAAAAATCGCGAAACAACAGATAAAATTTGTAAACTTACGGAATTCTTTTGTAAAGTTACGGAATATTTTTGTAAAGTTACAGAGTATTTTTGTAAATGAACACGAATAAAAAGTAAATTCACAGTCAGTTCGTTTAACAAAATTCACAGATATTACCTGTTAATTTACGACATGTTTTTTTTTTACAGTGTTTCTGGCGGAAAATTTTGATTTAAACTACCATACATATGATAGGGTTATCATGGCTAAAGAACACATGGCAGGAAGACGCAGAAATTAATCGACACTGCAGTATCTTTGTTACCCTTCTTCGAAACCCTATCATATCATATGTATGCTCGTTCAAATTGTAATTTTTCGGTGAAAATAACGGTGCCCTCGCAATTTGAATACAGAAGCTGGGATAATGAAGAAAAATATTAAAATGTTTCGTCCGTCACGTTTGTTTCAGTGTTGCCAGAAAAGTTAGGCAAAAAACCGGGAAATACACCTGTGTGCAGGTAGGGGTATCCCCGCCTGCCTACTAGGCAACTCCCCGGCACTCGAGCACATATGTTGCCTAATAGGCAGGTAGAGATACAGTGCCGTTACGCAGAGGTGTAATTGCGCGAATTTTTGTTAAACTTTCAGGCAGCACTGGTTTGTTTTCTCAGTGCAGCTAGATCCCTAAATTATTGTGTCATTCATAAAGCGTTGCCTGCGCGAGCGAAACGCGTTTACTTTTCGTCACAGACTCCTGCACGCGTATAGCGCTACAAAGTCACAGGCTGCGACATCCACGCGTGCGCAAGCCAATTAGCGAGAACCTGAACTGGCATCATCATTGTCTAGATCGATATTGTCTGGCGCCCCCCACCCCGCCCCGCCCCGCCGCGCCCAGCCCCATACCTCATACCGCCATTACAAACAGATCGTTCCATCAGTATTACTGCTATAGTCTGTGACAAGTCTTATTGGCGGGGCGTGGCGGGGCGTGGCGGAGCGTGGCGGAGCGTGGCGGAGCGTGGCGGAGCGTGGCGAAGCGGCCTTGTGATGAATCGCCTGCAGTTTATCGGTCGCAAAACCAATGGCGGTATGGAGGGCGGAGTGTCGCCCTACCTTCCCCTCTGTATCAACCCCCTCTCTCTCTCTCTCTCTCTCTCTCTCTCTCTCTCTCTCTCTCTCTCTCTCTCTCTCTCTCTCTCTCTCCTCCTTCTTCCCCTCCTCCTCCTCTTTCCTCTCCTCATCATCCTCCTCCACCTCCTCCTCCTCCACCTCCGTTCTCCTCCTCCTCCTCCACTTCCTCCTCCTTCTCCTCTTTCCTCTCCTCCTCCTCCTCCTTCCCCTCTTCCTCCTCCTCCATCCTCTCCTCCTCCATCCTCTCCTCCTCCTCCTCTTTTCTCTCCTCATCATCCTCCTCCACCTCCTCCTTCTCCTCCTCATCCTCCCCCTCTCCCTCATCCTCCAGCCCCCTCCTGATGGACCAGCTCCTGCGGACTGATGAGCTGCTCGGAGCTCGACAGGCGAGGCGGGGCGGGGCGGGGTGGGTCTCTGTGACAGGCTATCATCGCCCGCGGGGCGTGCGCCAGGTGGAGAGAGACAGAGAGAGAGACAGAGAGACAGAGAGAGTGAGAGAGAGAGGGGGGGAGCAGCTGGAGAGCGCCGTGCATCACCGCCATTTAGCGCGGCTGACAGATGCCGCCGCCGTCGTCACCACCGCCTTTGTGTCGCACACTTCTTTTGTCTTAAGGCGGTGTGCGCGGGAATGGCCCAAGAAGATAAAAAGGAGGAAGGCGGTGGCGAAAGAAATGTGTGAGAGAGAGAGAGAGAGAGAGAGAGAGAGAGAGAGAGAGAGAGAGAGAGAGAGAGAGAGGAGGAGAAGAGTAGATACCCCTGCCCTGGGCTGGGCGGTGGTGGGTGGTCAGAATGGACGCGGGCTTATGAGCGGTGAATTAAAGGGAATAACTTTCAGCCAATCATCTGGAATGCGGCGGGGGCGAGGGAGAGAGAAGAACAGGAAGTGAGAGGGGGCTGGGGGATGGAGATGGATGAGAGTGAGTCAGAGAGGAAGAGAGAGGGGGCCGGGAATAAGGACGGCGGCTGGTGGAAGGGGATGAAAGTAAATTAAGAAAAAAATGGTTTAATATACAGAAAAGATTGGAGTTGAAAGCAGATGGCGAGGCGTCATCTCGGAGGTGCGTTTTGTCTGACCATACATGTGTTAGAGGTTGCGAAGGTACTGTCTGCCAAAAGTTAAGCAGCGCTCAAGCAAAAACGTTATTTTGGAATCCGATCAAGTAGAGTTTTGGCCTGACTAGAGCCGCATCCTGGTTACGACGTCAGGATTTAGGCAACGATAGCAGGGCCCGCAGATAGCGAAAACTAGTGCGCTCGGAGCGACACAATCTCGCCAGTAAAATATTCCGACACACTCCCTTCTCGCTGTCTGAAAAAGCTGGCTGATAACAAAAGTTCTGGTATGCACTGCGTAAAACAAATATGCAATTTTTGCAGACTTACGTGGTTAATCTATGATTTAGTGCATTACATGGTGTTGAGTTTAAATGGACATTACATAATGTTTAGTAGATAGACGCTTGACATGTTCCATTTTTTTCACACTTGGACACTCGCACCGCTTTCCTATGGAAGCAATGGAAGGCGTCGAGTAAATGGACACAAAGTGATCTCAACACCATGTTGAACTACAAAATTGGTGTAAAACTTTCTACATTTGTTTTAACAATGTGGCAGTTATTTACAGCCTGCTTTGGTTAAATCGAGGGGTAAATAACTCCGAATTTTGATGTACACCACTAATTCAAAATTCACACTAATTCAAACTAATTCACGCGAATTCAAAACGAATTCAAAACAAATTCAAGCGAATTTAAGGAATGACCTCAGAAAATACACGCTCATCTGATCCAAATTATTCTCTCAAGAACATGATAAAATAGGATTTTTAGTAAATTATTGTGAATGATTTCTATTTATTCCAAATTATTGGAAATTAACTTGCAACTGCGCAAAATAATCACAATTATTTCAATTATTTTTTAAAACTTTTCAGAAACAAATTTTGCTCTGCAATTGAAAGGGTGGCGTGAAAACATGGAAAATTTTTGCGGCAGTAAACCTCCCGAAGGAGGTTGCGGTTCCCGCCAGGCACAGGGCTTTTACACCCCTGTGGCAGCCAACTGCTTCGGTGTTCCATGGGAACCGGCGCTTTGCTGACTGCGATCCTATCGCGCAATTCGACAGATTTGATCCCCGTACCACCATTGGCCTACCCCTAGAGGTACGAGCGGTGTCAAGAGCGTTAGACTTCCTGATCCCAGTTTCAGAGGCCTTACCTCAGAGGGGTACGCGGGATTCGAACCCACAACCCCGAGTGCCGACACGTAGCCAGAACAGGAAGCGACCCAACGCCCAGAGCCACCGAGCCAACGGCGGTGAGACGTGTTTAACTTCTATTTGACCTGCCATCCAACTGCGGCCAAAGGGAATGTCAAGCGCGAAAAACACTTTCCCGAGTGGGAGTCGAACTTGGGACCACTCGGTTCGGTGTTGCGCGCTCTACCAACTGAGCCACGACGCCACGATGACTGTACAGTGCGACGGGTTCGAGCCGTATTTGCCGCGTATCCTGCAGCCTCCAGCCAGGAGGACAGGGCAGATACAACTCGAACCCGTCGCACTAGACAGTCATCGTGGCGTCGTGGCTCAGTTGGTAGAGCGCGCAACACCGAACCGAGTGGTCCCAAGTTCGACTCCCACTCGGGAAAGTGTTTTTCGCGCTTGACATTCCCTTTGGCCGCAGTTGGATGGCAGGTCAAATAGAAGTTAAACACGTCTCACCGCCGTTGGCTCGGTGGCTCTGGGCGTTGGGTCGCTTCCTGTTCTGGCTACGTGTCGGCACTCGGGGTTGTGGGTTCGAATCCCGCGTACCCCTCTGAGGTAAGGCCTCTGAAACTGGGATCAGGAAGTCTAACGCTCTTGACACCGCTCGTACCTCTAGGGGTAGGCCAATGGTGGTACGGGGATCAAATCTGTCGAATTGCGCGATAGGATCGCAGTCAGCAAAGCGCCGGTTCCCATGGAACACCGAAGCAGTTGGCTGCCACAGGGTGTAAAAGCCCTGTGCCTGGCGGGAACCGCAACCTCCTTCGGGAGGTTTACTGCCGCAAAAATTTTCCATGTTTTCACGCCACCCTTTCAATTGCAGAGCAAAATTTGTTTCTGAAAAGTTTTAAAAAATAATTGAAATAATTGTGATTATTTTGCGCAGTTGCAAGTTAATTTCCAATAATTTGGAATAAATAGAGATCATTCACAATAATTTGCTAAAAATCCTATTTCATCATGTACATACTTGAGAGAATAATTTGGATCAGATGTGCGTGTATTTTCTGGGGCATCCCCGAATTTAAAACGAATTCAAGTAAATTCACAAAAAGATCACAATAATTACTTTGCGATAAATTCAAAAAATTCAAAGCTAATTCAAAACGAATTCAATTCAATTTAGACAAATTCAATTCAAATTCACGCAATTTGTACACCGAATTCAGAGTTGTTTACCCCTCGGGTTAAATGTATCGTCTGCTAGAAATCTCGTAGAGCGAAGGAGAGAGAGAGGTAGAGAGCGGGGGAGGGAGAGAGAGAGAGAGAGAGAGAGAGAGAGAGAGAGAGAGAGAGAGAGAGAGAGAGAGAGAGGGGGGGGGGAGCACTGGGCAGTGCGTGTTCAGCCTGCGGATCGGCAGGTAGGCAAACCCGCAGGGCAGCCGGGTGGAGCGGGCGGCCCGCCCTGCCAGCCGCAGGCTGAGAGCGACAGTGCGGTGGCGGGCATGTGGGCATCAGTGGCGGGGAGTAGCGCCAGGTCGACCGCAACACGAGCTAACACGAGGCAGTTTCCGGAGACAGACGAACGTAACTGCACTCTAAATGTCAATGGACATTTTTTGTAACCAACTATGAACGATTTTGTACGTCACTAGACAAGATACAATATTGTGTGCCGATAGTTACAATTTGTCACGAACTCCACACAATTTGTGCCTAACTGCACACAACTAAAAGGTGAAAACTGTATCTAGTTAGTGACGTGCAGAATCGTTCAGTGCTAGTTACAAAAATTTCCATGGTCATTTAGAGTGTGGGCATTTTTGGCTTACATTGCGTACCGGGTGTTTCTTTGAATGTAAAATAGTGTTTGCGGGATTGCATATACTCGTCAGTGCTACAGCATAGGGGCCATGGCGCCTTACGGGCAAATGCACTGTAAAAAAATCATGTCGTAAATTAACAGGTAATATCTGTGAATTTTGTTAAACGAACTGACCGTGAATTAACTTTTTATTCGTGTTCATTTACTAAAAAACTGTGTAACTTTACAAAAATATTCCGTAACTTTACAAAAGAATTCCGTAAGTTTACAAATTTTATCTATTGATTCGCGATTTTTCTTGTTAATTCACAAAATGTTTCATCAAACTACAGGAAAAATCTGTTCACCGATTTAACAGCGAAACCTGTATTTTTTTTTTCGTTTTTTTACAACAAATTTTTACAGTGTGGGGTAGGCAGACAACCCGCCACACTGTTATACGCATTCAAAGAAACATCCGGTACATTCACTCTTAAAAGCTTACGGTGAATTTCACTGTAAGCTACGGTGAACTTGGCATCACCGTAACTTACGGTGGATTTCACCGTAAGCTACAGTGACATTCACCGTAAGCTACGGTGAATGTCACTGCAGCTTACGGTGAATCGGGGGATATGACCGTAATCTACGGTGACATTCACCGTAACTTACAGTGAAAATTCACCGTAAGTTACGGTGATGCCAGGTTCACCATAGCTTACAGTGAAATTCACCGTAAGCTTTAAAGAGTGTTGCGTCTCTCTCCGACCCGGCGCACTGCCGTCCGTCTGTCTCTGTCCCCCCAGCCCTTGCCGGCCGGACCGCCTAGGTGTCCACCGTGTGTCCAGCAAACGTCCAGCGACGGGTCGGGCGGGCCTCGTGCTCGGGCGGATGGGCCTGAGACAACATTCGAGCACGGTACAAACGAGTCCTGGAATTCTCAGGGGGATTGGAATCCCCGTGAATATCCTGGAAAAAAAGGAGTTTTTCCGACGAGTTTTGCCTGCGGAAAACCCAGGACATCCCCTTCCGGGAAAGATGATGATGATGTTGATACCTCCTGGCAATGTGCACACTCCCCTGGGAAACCCAGGACTCGTTTTTGCCGTATGAGCTCGGAGCTGGGCAAGCAGCAGCTCGGATGCCCACCCGGTGCAAGGCGAGGGACGCCTCACTCGCCAACTCTTTGTGCACTTGCCCGAGCCCAACTCGCGTTCAACTCGCGAAAACTCGCGCCAAACTCGCGAAAATCCATCAACTCGCCAACTCGTTGTCCACCTATTTTGGGAGTGGGGGACCCCCGGGGACCTCTCCCCTGGGTGCAGGGCAGGGCTCGGCCGGAGCGGAGCGGGCTGCAGAGACGGGCTGTTCTTAATCCGGGATCGGAGATTTGGAGGGGGGCGGGGGGTCGTACCTGCGGGCGTTGTCACTTGTGATCCTCGCCTCGACTCGCCACGACTCGACTCGACTTACACCCACGCCACGTCACGCTGTAGGCCGCCTCCACCATCGCCCAGATTAAACGGCAACTTGGACGAAACTGTCTGTCTATCTGCTTCAGGTCTGTTCCGGGGCCTCTACCGCGGGCGGGTCTGTCCCAGATCTAAGGGAGGTAAGTTTCAACCGGTTTTATTCCGGGTGTATCAAGGGTTTGTCGTGGGTCTGTCCCAGATCTGAGGGCTGTCTCGGGTCTATCGAGGTCTGTTCCGGGCTTACACAGGGTCTGTGCACTTCTAAACAAAAATAGAAGATGAAAGAAATTCATGCGGAGAGAAAAAAAATTTCAGCACTCTTCGACTTTTTTTTTTTCATTAATTTAATTACGCCTCTTCTTTTAGAAATGACGAATCTTCTTCTTTATCGATAATTGATTAACTTCAGCAGCTACGACCGGTCTTCAACAATTTCAAAATTAAGATAGAAAATATCTCAATTTCATACTACGTATCCAAACAAAAACTGGGAGACCACCAACAAATTTAAACAGTGTACCAGATCTCCCCCCCCCCCCCCCCGGGTCTCTCTCACCGTACTTCCCTGCTCTTCCTTCCTGCTAGGCTATGTTACGTGCAACGTGCGGTCCACTATCTTGCTGTGAAATTTACTGCGACACTGTGAAAAATATGTTCGTAGATTTACTATTTATTTTGTAAATTACGACTTACGAAAAATGTTGTAAATTTACGACAGCCCATTTTTGATTGCACTGTAAAAAAAAATGACGGTGAAAACTACGGAAATCACCGTTAATTCCTTTAACGGTGTCCACCGTAGAATGGTACCTCCCTACTACGGCGCGCACCGTACTAGAAATTTTCGAATCCCCGTTACGGACTGACAAGTACGGCATCACCGTACTCAAAAAATGGGGTACGGAAGACCCGTACTTATGACCTCTGGCCACCAAAAATGAGGTACGGTGGCGCCGTACTCTGCGCTACGTAGTCAGTTTCTACAACGAAGATACGGGACACCGTAGTTGGTTCCGTACTACGATCTTGTTTTTTTACAGTGTGTAATTGAATTTCAAGTCGATAGGTACTGCTTGTAATTTTACGATAAGTGATCGTAATTTTTTTACAACTCCACTTCGAGGAAAATTTTCCCGTAAACCTACGACAATTTTTCACAGTGGACTCTTTTCAGAGTGTCAGCCGAGTGTCAGCGTTGGCGTGGGCTGCAAGAAGGGGGGGAGAGAGAAAGCGAGAGAGAGAGAGAGAGAGAGAGAGAGAGAGAGAGAGAGAGAGAGAGAGAGAGAGAGAGAGAGAGAGAGAGAGAGAGAGAGAGAGAGAAAGCGAGAGAGAGAGAAAGCGAGAGAGAGAGAGAGAGGGGGGGGAGTGCTGCCCTGAGATACGGGATGGAGTGGAGGCGGAGAATGTGCTGTGGTGCTGAGGTGGTAACTAATCGGCTATTCACGAGCGCCGGGGGCCCTGGGGGTCGAGCAGGTCTCGTGGTGTGGCGTGGCGTGGCGTGGCGGGGCGGGGCGGGACGTGGCGGGGTGGGGTGGGGTGGGGTAGGGTGGCGGTGAGGGTGGCGGCGGGCCGCTGAGTGACATGGGGCCCGGCGGCCCCGCCTGGGGCGTACATCGACGAATTGGCGGGGGGTGGGGGGTGGGGGGAGGAGGGGGTGGGGGGAGGAGGGGGTGCGGTGGGGGGAGGGGGCGTGCCTGCAGGGCACACAAGATGAATTGACATTGACGCCTGGCGGGCCGGGCCGGCGCCGCCTGATGGCGCGGCCTGTTGGCGCCCCACCCCCTGTCCTGCTGGCGGCCTGCTGCTGCGGTCTGACAGATTTTGCAGACCATCATCTAATGCACGCACTGACCGCCTGCTGTCTAAAATTCGCTGTTTGGCTTTGTCTATGCTGTTTCATTGGAGAATGGTTTTACCCCTTATTAAGGGGAACTTTCCCTGATAATTTTCGCATGGTTTTTAAAAAAGTTCTTTTGTTCAGATGTAGCCATTTCTTCGTGGAAAATGGCTTGCAAAAATTAAAATTTAAATGGCTGCTGAAGCAGCTAATTTTTAAATTTGCGCCCAGCTGAACATTTCCGTGCTTTTAAAAAAAACAAGTGCGGTGCGGCCACAGTGCGGCAAATTCAACGAAAAACCGTTGTTTTCTCTTCTCGATGTAAGAACGACACGATCTCCTTTTAGGGTGTTTTGCTCCAAAACTTCACGTGCATGTACACTGTGGCCTAACTTTGTTTTGACACACACTTTGCAAGACATGATGTTGTGTGTGTATCCCGCCGAGTGCACTGCAGGTACTCGAATTTCAGATGAGTGTTGACCGTGGAAAGCATGTCGTCGGAAACCCGGGCGGGGGAGAGGAGGGGGCGGGGGACAACGTGGGGCAGAGGGGGAGGGGAGGGGGAAAGGAGGGGGGTTGACACCTCGATAACACACTTCACACCTCTCGTCCGTCGCGCTGGCTGGAGGGGGGAAGGGGGGGGAGGAGGGCGGGGGGAAGGGGTGGGGGGCTGAAGGGCGGAGGTTAAGGGGGGGAAGGGGGGGGTAGGCAGGCGGGGCGGGGACTCAGACAGGAAAGGGTCATCCGTATCCCGTCTCCGCTCTGGGGCACGTGGTTACGTAGTTAGGATATAGTTAGGGCCCCTCTACACTACCCCACCCCACTCGACCCCGCCCTGCTGCCCTTACAGTACCCCAACTCGCCCCGCCCAGCCCCGCGCGGCACCCGGACCGCGCCCAGGCACCAAAAGAGAGAGAAGGTGCACGCTATTTCGAGTAACTCGATCGTCCTTTACATATTTTCGGAGGACAGAAAAAGAAGCTCCGACCAAATCGTTATACCTATACACTGTGAAAAATTGTCGTAGGTTTACGGGAAAATTTTCCACGAAGTGGAGTTGTAAAATTACGATCACTTATCGTAAAATTACAAGCACTGCCTATCGACTTGAAATACAATTACAAGCAGGAATGGGCTGTCGTAGACTTACAATATTTTTCGTAGATCCTAATTTACAAAATAAAACGTAAATCTACGAACATATTTTTCACAGTGTAAGGGTTATTTCCTTAGAAAGGCAAGAAACTTTATTTCGCGTTGACAATTCGTTTGTCCTTTTTACGGTTGTAGCTGAACGTTACGTATTACATGACAGTTTTTCTTACTTTGAACATGTGTAGTGATGGGCTAGAGTAGTTTGTGACAACTATGCGCCTCCAGGTGTTGTGCGTGCATGCCTTCGTGCGTGCGTTGTGCGTGTATTTGTGTGACGGAGTTGTCGTACACGATGACAAGGTCGCAGGGAGGGTGGCCCCTCTCGCACCGGACTGGTTCAGCCGGGGCCCATGATTGCCGAACCTGGCCTTCGCCGGCCGGTGGCACCCATCCTGCTGCCACGCCCCACCCCGCCCCAGCTTACTATGATTCATAGTTTCCAAGGGCCGGGAAGGGATATTGCTGTGGTGGAGAAGGGGGAGGGCGGAGGAGGGGGTCGAACGTCTCCCCGGAGTAGGACCTTTATAGGATAGACTGCGGACCAGGCCTTGGGAGGGACCCTGGAGCCTGGCGCCTGCCGGCATAGGGACACCTGCAGCAGCCCGCGCCCGGCCCGGGGACACCCATTGAGACACACACATACACACGTGCCGTAGAGCTATTACGAGCTCCCCTACACTGTAAAAAAATAGTTGTTGAAAAAAAACCCTTTCAGTGATGAATCTGTTGTTGACAAACAGCCATGTTGTTCGAGAACAACAAAAGTTGTTCAAAAACAAACATGGTTGTTTTTAATTTAAACAATTAAGTCGATACGTAGTGCTCGTAATGCTACCATTTGTAGTTGTAATTTAAGAACTCCACTTCGTTAAAAAAAATTACGTAAATCTCCACCATTTTTAACAGTGCTGCGTCATGCCGACAACCGGTGCTGCTCATTTCTCATCCCTTCGCACGCAAGCAGCAACCAGTTTGGCAGCAAGATCTTCAACATCATCAAGAACAGCAAGACGCCAGGGTGCGGCAGGCAGCTCGCGAAACCTCGAGCGAAACAACGGAGACCCAAATGGGTGACTGTCACACACTTATAGGAGAGACGATTAAGTTTATCGACATTCACACAGAAAGTGCGTGAATTTTCTCTTCTGAAAACTTTTCACTGATTATCCTCTTTGACTGAACAAATCAAAATAAAATCAAGAATACAGAAAAATCGCTAACAAATGAGCAGAAAGCTGAAATAAAAATTTTGAAAAAGGCAAAAATACGGGGGATAGGTAAAAATTTATCAAAAAGCGAAATTTTCCTTGAAAAATCAAAAAAATGATCATACACAAAGAAAATTTAAAAGGCAAAACACTGTGAAAAATATTTCTGTAGATGTACAATATATTTTGTAATTTACTATGTACAACATATCTCGTGCATGTACGACTTCACACTTTTAGACTTTGTTGGCTCGCCAATCGATTCTGAGTTGATACGTATAGTTATAAAAAATTTACAATATGAATCGCAATTGTACAAGACCTCTAATGGAAAATTTTCCCGTATACCGGTACAAGAATTTCTCACAGTGCACTGTGAAAAATCATTATTCACATTTTGCATTAGTGATCACCCCCTTGCATACACCTACAAGTGAGCGACATTTACACACTTCCGGGACGCGAGCGTTTGCGCGGGCGGCCTTTCTGGACCGGCACCCGGACGATGACTGTAACGACCTGGTGGCTTAACTGTGCTTAACGAGGCGCCCATGTGAGGTGGGGCCGGGCCGGGCGGGGCGGGGCGGGCTGGATGGCTGCAGAGCGGCGGGGAGGCTCGATTAGTTTATCTCACGGAGCTTATGAGGAAAGCAAAACTTTGCGCATAATTTGCGCGGCGGCCAGGCGGAGCGGCGGTGCTGCGGCTGGGCTGGGCGGGGCGGGGCGGGGCGGGGCGGACCAGGCCAGGCCGGGAGGATATGCTTGCTGTTTGGATACAACTCTTGTTCCGGTGATGTGCCCCGCCCCGCCCCACCCCACCCCACACCGATGTACTGTGCCCGCAACGGCAGCCTGGGCCTGGCGGTAGCCAGCGAGCACCAGCCCACGCCGACCTCATCCTCCAGCAAAAGCTTTTAGCTCTCCCAGCAGGAGGGCAAGGGACGTGCTCTCCGCACCACTCCTCCTCTCTCTCTCTCTCTCTCTCTCTCTCTCTCTCTCTCTCTCTCTCTCTCTCTCTCTCTCTCTCTCTCTCTCTCTGTCGTGAGTGTGTGCAGGCGGAGTGGGTTTCGCCTCCCTCCCTCCGCGCAAGCCACACGTACGTCTTGTGTGATAGCCCAATCCCGTACGACGGATCCACCCGTCGAAGCCCTCTAGCCCCCCCCCCCCCCCTTTCTGTCGCCACTGACCCCCTGGTGAGGCGCCCCGGGGCATCTGGATCGAGGGAGGACACAGCAGTGGCGCGCCATGGCGGCGCTCCTCTGGAGGGCCACATCTCAAAACCAGCCGTCTGATTCCGAAGATCCGCTCTCGCGCCTCCGTCTTTGTCGCACTCATGAGGCCGTGCCATTCCCAACGTGGAGCACCGCCACGGGTGCGGCAAGGACGGAGGTACGAGAGCGATCTTCGGAATCAGACGGCAGCCGCTCCGCCAACGGCACTGCTGCAAAAGCAATACACAAGGAGAAATAAAAATAAGCTCCTCGGACCAAAGTTTTAGTTAATGTTAAGACAGGAAACCTTTTTTGGCTTCAAACGCCGACGGTTCAGTTATATCACAAACAATTTTTTGTCACCAGAAGTATAATTTGATCGCTGAAATTTACGTGTAAGTTACAAGAGTGAAACCATAACAATAACATTTTGATTCTGTTTTCATCCTTGTAACCAGCTCGTGAATTTCAGTGACTAAATTATAGTTTAGGCGGCAAAAAAGTTGGTTCTATTCTCTTAAGCGTCGACCTTAGGAACCAAAAAAATTACTGCTGTCGTAAAATTAACTAAAATCTTGGCCCGGGGAAGTAATTTCTTTTCTCCATGCAGAGGCGCCTCAGCCGCACGCTGGGGCCATCACTTGTATACATTGTCAGAAACGTTATCTCCGCACTAAATGTGCTGTACCCTGTGAGAAATCAGCTTGCCGATTCACGGGAAAATTTTACGTTAAGCGTTTTGGTAAATGTTAATTTGAGATCGTAAAACTACACGAGCCCTACGTATCGACTTGAAAATTCATTGATGAATGGCATGACGTAAATTTTTTAAGACGCATTTTACAGCATAATAAAAACGAAATTAATTGGTATAAGGCCTTTGCCTTTTTCTTTCATAGTGTTCAACTACAGCTCGTTTCTCGGGGAAATGGAATGACCCCACATCCCAGGAGTAAAAGGACAATTCACACGGTTAATGAGGATAAATTTTTGTGTTTCTAAAACAATTCCGGTAAAAATATAACGCAAAACTTATCTTTTCAAGAGGGAAACTTCAACTTTTCGAGAAAGTTTTGAATCACCTCGTCGCTTGACTGGGAGCCTTTTTCGGTAGTAAACGACTGTAACGCCGTTGCATGGATACACTCTCTGTCACTCATTGATCTTTTTGCAGTGTTATACTCATACACTACACTTGCGGTATCACACACTGACAGATACGAACTCCCCCCCCCCCCTTCCTCTCTCTCTCTGTCTCTGTCTCTCTCTCACTCACTCACTCTCTCACTCTCTCTCACACACACGCGCGCGCGCGCACGATGGCCTACTCACATGGAATTATTGGCGGGGCGAGACGAGCTTGCAGGCGAATCAGGCGCGCCTGACCTGGAACACAGAGCATTGAGCACGTGAGGTGGATACACAATAGACTGGGGTTGGGTATGGGGCGCCAGCGGGGAAACTCGCTGTAAATGCCAGAGGTTTTTCTTCTCTTTTTTTCTTTCTTTCTTTCTCGTTTAAAAAACAGACCACATTGGGCATCGATGTGATGAGCTCTACTGGTGTATGCTATGCGTTACGCGTGGAGCACGGCGCGCGGGCGGAGTGGGGAGGGATGGGTTGGAATGGGGTAGGCGCCTCATATCACGCAATTAATATGTGACTATGCCTAATAAATTGGAAAATCAATGTTGAAAACGTTTGCTAAATTTCAGTACGTTGTAATTATATTATTTTTTTAAAAATGAGATCGATGTTTAATTGAACCTTCATCATACTGATCTTTTCTTTGCATGCAATGAACATTACACGGAGTATCATTTCCCGGAAATGTCATAATATATTTTTATTTATTTTATAAAATGTCATGTCATAGAAATATCTTTTATTCAGCTGTAGTAATGAAGTTGGCAAGAAAGTTCACCACAGTGACATTACGGTGATGTCCCTGTCCCCGTCCCCATAATCCCTGTCCTATTCCCGTCCCCATAATTTCTATCCCTGTCCCCGTCCCCAAAATCCCTGTCCTCATCCCCGTCCCCATTATCCCTGTCCCCGTCTCCATAATCCCTGTGTCCTCATGCCCGTCCCCATAATCCCTGACCTCATCCCCGTCCCCATAATCCCTGACCTCATCCCCGTCCCCATAATCCCTGTCCTCATCCCCGTCCCCATAATCCCTGTCCCTGTCCCCATCCCCGTCCCTGCTCGGCCCGTGCCAATTCTATTCGTCCCGCCGGCGAGGAGAGACGCGGCCACCCATACCCGCCTCATCCAAAGTCAATGAGACATCGGAGTGCAAGGGTTCTACCCGTGTTGCCGCGGGCGCGCGCCGGGCGGTGTGGACTGGGCTCCCATCTACCGCCGCCCCGCCGCACGCGGCCCCGCCCCACCCCTCAGCCCGGTACACAGCTAGCACAGAGGAGCCGCGCGCCCTTACCCTCACTGTGAAAAAAACGTGTCGTAAATTAACAGGTAATATCTGTGAATTTTGTTAAACGACCTGACTGTGAATTTACTTTTTATTCGTGTTCATTTACACTCTGTCACTATACAAAAATATTCCGTAACTTTACAAAAGAATTCCGTAAGTTTACAAATTTTATCTGTTGTTTCGCGATTTTTCTTGTTAATTCACAAAATGTTTCATCAAACTACAGGAAAAATCTGTTCACCGATTTAACAGCGAAACCTGTAATTATTTTTTGTCGTTTTTTTACAACAAATTTTTACAGTGCTGTGAAAAAAAATATTCGCAAATTTATGACTTTTTTCGTAATTTGTGATTACGAAAAATAGTTGTAATTTTAGGAGCGCTGTGTATGCTGTAAATTTACGACAGCGAATTCTTACTCGTCAAAGAAAAGTAAGTCGACACAAGGTGTAAAAAAAATATCGTAACTATACTACTGGAAGTTGTAACTTTATTACGACATTTGTCATGGAAAATTTTCCCGTAACCCTTTCGAATATTTTTCACAGTGTATACAATGATGAGCCCCGCTATAACAGCTCTAGAGGCAGCACATAGACGTACGTACGCAGCGCGGGGCGCGCGGCGGACTCTTGAAGCTCTCGGAGCTCTTTGAGCTCTTCGTCATGCTGATTTTCACTGCCTCGTCATTTCCCTTGAGCAAAGCAGAGGAGAGGGAGAGGGAGAGGGAGAGGGAGAGGGAGAGGGAGAGGGAGGGAGAGAGAGAGAGAGAGAGAGAGAGAGAGAGAGAGAGAGAGAGAGAGAGAGAGAATCAGTCCCCCTCGTTAATCATGTAAATATTTTCAAATTGTTTCTCTTCTTTTTGAGTTCTATACTTGACTAAGTTGAATAAAATCATCATTAAAAAAATAATAAAGAAAAAAAAAACAGACGTAAGATGTAAGTTTTAACCATACAGTTACAGTAAATTAACCGTACAGCGTGTCATGCGGTCGTAAAATCCATTTCCTTTTTTCTGTCGTTTTCCCCCATTTTTCCACATTCTTTTTCAACTCAAACTGCGTGTACGGGGGCATAGGCGCGCGCACGGGCTGCACGGGAATGCGAATCTAAAGGCAGAGAGAGCGCGCACGCCTTTGACGATGGAGAGCAGAATGATGTACCCGGCCCGGGCACCAGGGGGCGCTAGTGTACTCGGCAAATGCTTTTTATCACAACACTTCATAACACGCTCTGCAATTTAAACAAGACAACAAACGACAGACTGGGGGCAGTTAAGGAAAACGGGGAGAATCAATTGCATTTTTTTTCTTTTGTTTTTTTTTTACCTTGTAAACAGTGACTTGAAAGCACGCGCGGGATATATTGACAGTTCGGTGAAGGGTGAGCGCGTGTGACGCGCCATAGGGCTGGGGCGAGGCGCAGTGGGGTGGGGTTGGGTGGGGCGGGGTGGGGCGGGGCGGGTATAAGGAGTGGTCGGAGGAGGGCGTTCCCGGACTGATGAGGCCCCTCCCCCCTCCCCCGCCCTTCCTCAGGTGCGGGGCGTCAGTATGTGCTTGGCCTTAAGGCACGTTTGGGGGCGCGGCGGGGCGTGGTGGGGCGGGGTGGGGCAGGGCAGGGCGCGGCGGGGCGCCCGGAGGCCGCGCTGCGGTGAAGCCCCCGCACACACATGATGATTACCAGACGGAGGGGCTTAGACGACTGCCGAGCTCTCGCGAACCTTGCGGTGGGAGAATAGGTGGAGGTGTAATCACAGTAACAAACAGCATGTGAGCGCGATCCCGCGGGGTTACAACCACTTTTCACCACATTTCTTTTATTGTATTATTTAATTTTTTCTTTCTTTTTTTTTCACATTTATACAAATCCGTCCCGTGGGACTTGCGGGAACACCCATAGAACAAAACAGGACGCACGGCGACTTGGGAAAATACATTTCCGTTTGTGATATCAAGCACAGTGCATCAGTTCTTTAATCCTTTGTTGGAAAGTTGTTGGAAAACAATGATGGTTGTTTTCAAGTCAAAACAAGAAATTTGTCGTTCCGGGGCATTTACATTATTTATTGCTATTAGACAAATTTTGGTCTAACACGGCGACGTTTTTGTTCTCACAGGACAACTTTCGGTTTCGCCGTAACCTCGGCCGTAACTAGACAGTTCCCGGACAGCTTACGTCTTTACCAGAAAACCAGTCTCTGTTGTATTACCTGTCCTCATATCCATGTTGTTTTACGACAGCAAGAGTAAGTAAAAAACGGCAAAACTGATCAAAATTACTGTTAGTTTTCAATTTAAAAAAAAAAATCACAATCCAATGCACAGCACACATGACACACATCGCTTCCTGCACCGCTGCACACGGTCGCCCTCGTCAGCCGTCGTCAGTCTGCTCGCCGCCCTGCTCCGCTCTCCTGCCGACTGGCCTCCGAAGAGCGCTCTCCTCGCTCTTTCTCTCTCGCACCTATGCGAGGAAGCCCGTGGGTGCGAGAGAGATGGGGCGATGAAAGCGCTCTCCGGAGTGAGTCGGTAGGACGCTGACGCGGCCCGGGTCCCGTTTGCGCGCGCAGAACTTGGTTCGATACTCGACCGTGCTCGCCCCATATTCCGCAAGGGCCAGGAGAACCTCGCTCTCTAAGACAAAGAGAAAGGCAGAAAGAGAGAGAGAGCGAGAGAGATGGAATCTATCCCTAGCAACGAAATCACTGGTAAAACAAATGTTTAGTTTCTATACATCATAGTGTGTATTTTTGGCAATTCTATACATCACATGATGTATAGCAGGAACTAAACATGACAAGATGTTTAACACCTATACACTTCACAAATGTTTAAAGGTTAAACATTTTGTGATGTATATAGAAGTATTCACTTGGGCGAGGCTTCACATGGAAAAGCATAGGGACACCACGCTGCGCCAAGTGTATAGCCAACTGAACACTTGCAAAGTGTTTAGAAAATAAGCATCTGCTGATGTATAGTTTGAACTAAACATGATATAGTGATTAAGTATTAAACATTAGCAGTTAAACATCATTTGATGTTTAGAACTATACATTTGTTTAACCAGTGATGAGACCAGCAGCGCTATAGCAGCTATAGCTCCGCCCAGATATTGAAACCTGTGCTACAGAGACACCTATGGTCACAGCAAAAGAAAAAAAAATCCGAGAGGGGCTGGCGAAGACATTCTAATCAGAGGAAAAGCACGCACGACCGTTTCGATTCATTTCTACAATATTTACTTTCTTCCCTCTTTTTTCCCTTTTTTAAGAGTGTAGTGCGCGGTGGGATCGCCTGCCGTGGCCTGCGGCGAAGCAACAGGGGGGAGGGGTCCGGCCCGCAGGCCCGCAGGCGGGGAGAGGATTTATCCTGTGGCCGCTATTCACACTCAGACATTCATCCCAATCCCAGCGCAAGCCGGGCTCATCCGATCCGGGACGGGAGCGACAGGAGAAGGGAGAGAGAGAGTGAGAGAAAGGGAGGTGAGAGAGGGGGAGGTGAGAGAGGGGGAGGTGAGACAGGGGGAGGTGAGAGAGGGGGAGGTGAGAGATAAAGAAAGCGGAAAATAGCCTCTACATTCCCCCTCCTCTCTCTCTCTCTCTCTCTCTCTCTCTCTCTCTCTCTCTCTCTCTCTCTCTCTCTCTCCCTCTTTCTCCGTGCAGAGCGTACGAGGGTCAAGCAGTGATTATCATGCGGAGAGGCCCGCACCAGCCCCGCCCGGCCCATACTACTGGAAGCTTATTGCCTGGAGTCTTGGAGGCTCCGGCGTCTCCCGTCCCGGCGTCCTCTCCAGCCAGCCGGATATTGCCCGCTCTGTACCTTATCCCAACATTCGCTCCCACTCTCTCTCTCTCTCTCTCTCTCTCTCTCTCTCTCTCTCTCTCTCTCTCTCTCTCTCTCTCCCCCTCTCTCTCCCCCTCTCTCTCTCCCTCTCAGTCGCTACCCCACATGCCCCGGAGGCGTGTCACCAGCAGAAATCGAGTCGTACAAAGGGTCATCTCCTGTCGCCTCATCCTCCACACTCTAGGGCCGTGCCAGGCGCGCCCCGCCCCGCCCCGCCCCACCTCACCCCGTCCCACCCCATGCCGCCTCAGCCCGCACCGGAGCTATGTGTGCCTAAATGAAGGGGGGAAGCAAACTGAGTTTTGGTAACAATTGAGAATTTTTGTAAATTCTCGTAATTTTTGGTGATGTATCGCTGGAGTTTTTCAAAATTTGTTCCAAATTTTCCTAACTTTTTCTGAATTAATTCTGATTTTTTTTCTGAATTTGACTGAACTTTTCAGAATTTTCTGAATTACGGCGTGTATATAAATTTCAGAGTTGTTTCGCTCTTGGCCCAAGTGTAGTCGACCCGCACTCTCCTCTCAACGACAAAAAAGGAAAATGAAAAAATAAAAATGTATATACGCCACGTGCGGGGAACAGGCCGAAAGGAAATAAGTATCTGCTTATTCATTTCGCATCCGCATACGCCTGGCATTCCAATTACGACTCCGCGCAGTTCTGCTTCCGCTA
This sequence comes from Frankliniella fusca, assembly GCA_029379305.1. NCBI lineage: Eukaryota > Metazoa > Arthropoda > Insecta > Thysanoptera > Thripidae > Frankliniella > Frankliniella fusca. The sequence continues at coordinate 411,215 of JAHWGI010001057.1, read as the reverse complement.
TCACTTTCCCTCGCTCGCTCTTCCTTCCTCTATCTCTTTCTCGCTCTCAGTCTCACCCTCGCTCGCTCGCTCTCTCTACCGTCATAAGTCATAAATCCGAAGCAGACGGGCCGTGAAATAGGCACCATCAAACTCATGCCCTTGCGCCTCACAGTGGATGGAGCAGGCAATCTGGACAGAGAGAGAGAGAGAGAGAGAGAGAGAGAGAGAGAGAGAGAGCGGGACAGAACGAGAGTGTGAAAGAGAAAATGAGGGTGCGAGTATGGGAGCGAGCGTGTGAGTTTGAAAGAGAGCAAGAGTGCGAGTGGGAGAGCGTGTAAGAAAAGGAGGGGGTACAATGTGAAACCAATCTGAACTCTATTTTAAAGGAAAGGGAGAATGAAGGTCCTTGTCGTCCCCGGTATATATATTCGACAGGGGATGTAATCGCGAGGCGTCGCCGCTGGTTCCGGCTCCGGTAGGGCAGGGCTTACACGACCAATATCTTCTTTTAGGTCCCAGACCAGACTGACATCAGATTTTTACGGCAGCTGAGCAGCCCTTCCAATAATTTGTCCCCGCGTCGTTATAGACGCGAAGCGAAACAGTGCCAAAAAAAAGGGCTGAGGCAGACAGCTATGGCAGCGGGAAGTGATTGCGGTGGAGCGCTGGCGCACTCGAGGGCAACTGGCTTGATAATTTTGGGTTGTCATTTCGAAAGCATACTGATAAGTGTGCAACTGCTCAACACTTTGTAGGTGTGCAATTCGACCGTTGTGCGCTAGCAAGTGTTAAACAAAAGAAGTGTTGCACGTGGCAGCTAAACACTTGCAATAAGTAGCACTGCACAACTGTCGAGTTGAACACTTACAAGTGTACAACTGGCAAGCTGGACACTTATTGCAATTTAACAGCTGCCGGGTTACACACTTCTGCTTGCACATGCTGACTGGAAGTTGCACACGTACAAGTGTTGAGCAGTTGCACACTTGGTTTAACAGTGCAGGCGGCGGATTGGGCTGCGCGAACTTATTCGCGCTCACGCGTCAGATAGTTTGTCCTGCGATGGAAAAGCCCGTTATTCCTGCGCCAGCGCAGCGCCCACCCCGCCCCGCCCCGCCCCGCCCCGCCCCGCCCCGCCCCGCCCCGCCCCGCCCCGCCTCGCCCCGCCCCGCCCCACCCGGGGCTCTCAGATAGACGGCAGATCGGCGGGGATAAGACGAGATGAGGCATTGGGATTGGGATTAACCCCCTAAAGAGCGCCATCCATTCGGTCGGTCGAGAGCGTCAGCGGCGCGCTTATGCACCTTATTTAAATAAATGCTTTGCTCTGATGGCATGGCCCCAGCCCCAGCTACCACCTGGTGGTCCTGGAGGAGACGGAGAACACTGAAAACCAACAGTGATCATTGCTGTATGCAGTGTGCACCTGTGCAAGGTATGCTCACTGTGTATAACGTGTGCATAACCACGCTCACTGAATATAACGAGTACATTGCCATGCTCACTGTAGGTAATTTAAGCATGGAGATGCTTAAGGTGCCCCCACAATCAACTCATCGGGAGGTGACGGAACGAAATTTTGGGTACCAGGAATTTAATTCCTGCTTCCCCCTGCGCTTGTGCTCTCCGGGTAGGCCGCCATCTTCACACGAGTGCTTGGCGGGTTGGCCTATCCAGTTTGTCGCAGGCGTTCCGCCTCGGTAACGGCCATTGTGGGGGCGCCTTAATTAAAACTTCAACAGTAAGCATCGCACACATTTTTGAACTCAACGTGTGCATGAAGATGCTTCCTGCGTACCTGACAGTGAGCATTGCTCTCATTTTGTACAGTGAGCATGGCCATGCTCACATTACCTACAGCGAGCATATGGCCACGCACACGTTATATACAGTGAGCATGGCTATGCACACGATATGTACAGTGAGCATACCGTGCACACTTTATATACAGCAAGCAATGCTCACTGTTGGATTTTCAGTGAAAAGGGGGGGGGGGCGTGCACGACCGTCCCCGAGGGATCAACCATGCAAGCGGGGCGCGCGTCCACACCGTGAAATGTGCAGCGCGCCGCGAACAATTTCTTGGAAAGCTGGGTGGGATGGGGCCGAGGGCGGGAATCAACTATGAAATTATTGTACACCTCGTAATTCAGAGAAATTCGGAAAAAAAAACAGAGAAACACAGAAACATTCAAAAAAATAAAAATAAAACTGAATTTAGAAAAAAAAATAGGAAAATTCAAGCAAAAATTCCAGAAAATATTCAGTAAAACTTCACAAAAATTCACAAATTTTGTACACCGAAAGTCAGAGTTGTTTCCCCCTTGGGCGGGGCGTGGCGGAGAAGTTGAGGGTGGGGGTGCGGGGGGGATGCGCCCCTGCAAAAGCCGTCGAGTCGAGAGTTCACTGTGAAAAATATCTCCGTAGATGTACAATATATTTTGTAATTCACTTTGTACAACATATCTCGTACATGTACGACTTTACACGTTACGACTTTGTTGGCTCGCCAATCGATTGTGAGTTGATACGCATAGTTATAAAGAGTTTACAATATGAATCGTAACTGTACAAGACCTCTCAAGGAAAATTTTCCCGTACCGGTACAAGGATTTCTCAGGATTTCTCACAGTGTTTGCACTGGCATGCAAAAACAAAGCGTCGACACGACTCGACACGGAGCCATGACGCGCCGACTCCACCATAAAGGTCGCGAAGCCGCCCGCCCACCCCGCCCCCTGAGCTAACAGGTTGCTACCTCCTCCCCGGGGAAAGCCCCACCCCGCCCCGCCCCGCCCCGCCCCGCCCCTCAGCGCGGGTGGAAAGGGGTCTGCGTCTGCCCACCCCGGGGCCGCGCTGTGTTTGCCTTGAATTACCTTGCCGGTACTCGAGAGGGGCGCAGAAAAAGAAAAGGAGAGGGTTGGGGGTAAGGGCTGGGGGTAAGTGGGGTGGAAGTCAGGCGGAGGGAGGAGGGAGGGGGGGGGGAGGTGGCGGCGTCAAGTTCAGGGGAAAGGAGGGAGGGATAGGAAGGGGGTGAGCGGGGCGAGAGGCTGTAACGGGGAAGTGTAAATCGTTTCGACAGAATGGGCTGCGGCTTCGAGGGGCCATCGACAAGGGTAAATACAATCAGGCGGACATGAGCAGCACGGGGCCCAACTCACTATACAGCGGCCTAAAACATCAATTGCTTTCGAACTGTTAAGAGGAGTGTACGCCACCTGCGCCTACCTCTGCAGGGCCGGCCGGTGTCGACAGGGGCAAAGAGGGATGCAATGCCATAGAGATCGAAATCACGACGGAGTGGAAGGCGGGAGGACCACGCCACGCCACGCACGCCCCGCCTCACCTCGCCACGCCCGCCCCGCGTATCCCTCGATCTTCAGATCCACATTCCCGTCTAGCTTGCTGCCGGTCGCCATAGCTTACCCTGCCCACCCCGCCCCGTCCCGCCCCGCCCCGCCCCGCCCCGACCCACCCCGCCCCACCCCACCCCGCCCCGCCGGCAGGTCGGCTCTGTGTGCCTTTGGCGCTGGTCCGCCGGCATGGCCGGTAAAGAATAGGCAATCCTTTGGCGATATTGGCAGCCTTCTGAATGGATCGCCCAGGGCAGCTCCGCTCAGCCCCACCCCGCCCAGCCCCACCCCGCCCAGCCCCACCCCACCCCGCCCAGCCCCACCCCACCCCGCCCAGCCCCACCCCACCCCGCCCAGCCCTGCCCCGCTTCACCAACCGGGCTGCAACTTTTCAGGAAAATATTACACTCACAAACTCGGGGAGATGAGAAAGAAGGGGGAGTCAAAAAGTGTAAGCGATGACTGAGGAAATGGCTTCTGACTATAACGCGGGGAGATTGACGCGCCTTGCTGTAGTTTTGTGGTTGGTAACCATGCAGCGAGAGGCATCAGTGGAACGCCGGGCCAACCAGGCGGGGTGAGGCGGGGTGGGGCGGGGTGGGGCGGGGTGGGGTGGGGCGGGCCGGCCCCTGCACAGCCTGCGCACCTTGGCCCTGGTCTTGCGGAAGTTTGTGTTTGAAGGAGGACGAGCACCCCCCGGTAAATTGGAAAAGTCTAAACACGACGTCCGCTCCGGGAATGTTTTTCCATTTATTTTCCTATCCGCTTTGCCCGCTGTGTACTTCCGGTGTTATGCACGCCAGCCCCGTCCCTTTTTGTTCCGCACACCTGGCCATGCCATCCTAGCTCCCTTCACAATTTCAAAATTTTCATTGCATATGGAACCGAGGACAGGTGAACTGCGGAGGCTAGGAGTCTCAAGGAGTCTGCTTAAAAGGGGAAAAAAATGAAAAAGTTAGAGAGAGGGCGGGTATTTTTATGAAGACTGAAAGTATTAATTCGACTCCAAGACGCAACAGGGTGTGTCACTGTGTAGGTGGGTATCGGGGCCTTCCCCCTCCCTCCACCCCTCCATTAGCAAGGTCCCATAAATTGGCGCGCGTGGCGGGGCGAGGCGGGGCGAGGCGGGGCGAGGCGGGGCGGGGCGGGGCGAGGTTCCTCGGCTCAGCGGGCTGGCTAGATACATGGCGGTCACGTGCTAATGCGCCCCGCTCTCCTCGCCAAGACTTGCGCCGGCAGCGCTCTGCGCAGGAGCAGCAGGACCAGCAAGACCAGCAGCAACAGCAGGACCAGCAGGAGCAGGACCAGCAGCAACAGCAGGAGCAGCAGGAGCAGCAGGAGCAGGACCAACAGCAACAGCAGGAGCAGCAGGAGCAGCAGGAGCAGAACCAACAGCAACAGCAGGAGCAGGACCAGCAGCAACAGCAGGAGCAGGACCAGCAGGAGCAGCAGGACCAGCAAGACCAGCAGCAACAGCAGGAGCAGCAGGAGCAGCAGGAGCAGGACCAGCAGCAACAGCAGGAGCAGCAGGAGCAGGACCAGCAGCAACAGCAGGACCAGCAGGAGCAGGACCAGCAGCAACAGCAGGAGCAGGACCAGCAGGAGCAGCAGGACCAGCAAGACCAGCAGCAACAGCAGGAGCAGCAGGAGCAGCAGGAGCAGGACCAGCAGCAACAGCAGGAGCAGCAGGAGCAGCAGGACCAGCAGGAGCAGCAGGACCAGCAGGACCAGCAGGACCAGCAGGACCAGCAGGACCAGCAGCAACAGCAGGACCAGCAGGACCAGCAGGACCAGCAGGACCAGCAGGAGCAGGACCAGCAGCAACAGCAGGACCAGCAGGAGCAGGACCAGCAGCAACAGCAGGAGGAGCAGGACCAGCAGGAGCAGCAGGAGCAGCAGGAGCAGCAGGAGAATCAGGAGCAGTACCAGCAAGACCAGCAGCAACAGCAGGACCAGCAGCAACAGCAGGAGCAGCAGGAGCAGTTATACATATATACAGTTATATATTTGTAACCAAACTGTAGAATTTCGTCTAGCCATGAATCAATGTTAAAGGTTCTTTCAAGTTTCTAAGAATAATTCTAAGAAAATTGAATTTAAATTAAATTACGAATTAAGATGAACCCTTCACCAGCGATGCAGTGTTTTGACATGCGGAATTTAGCACATCTACATAATAATATACTGCCAAATTACACTATACCAGGTGGCTGACGGACCCCGGGTACTTTTTGTACTATTCAACCCGCCCGCACCGCTCCATCCGGTACTGCATACCCATCAGGCGCCGGGGACCGGCTTCGAGCGCGGACGCTCCGCTCCGCCACCGTTGTTGATGGAGCCGGTCCCCGGCGCCTGATGGGTATGCAGTCCCGGATGAAGCGGTGCGGGCGGGTTGCATAGTACAAAAAGTGCCCGGGGTCCGTCAGCCACCTGGTATGTAAAATCCACTTAGTATAAAACTTGCCAGTCAGTTTCAGAACTATTCTTTGCGTAATATTAAAAAAAGTAAACAGTACAATAAATTTATTGACAAACATCGAAAGAGTCAACACGGAAGATATTGGTTATGCGCGAACGACGCCATCTATTTGCGTTCTGCTCAAATATGTTGACAATATACCAGGTAACTTTACCAACCACTTATAACAATTTACCTCATGCAATTCTCAATTACACCATATGAACTCATCTCAATAAATCAATCTCAAACACATAAAGAACTAGTGAAGAGCGAGTCTGCTTTTTCATGTATCAAATATATATAATTCGCTGATTACCTTCTTGTTTTCTGATGTGTTCTGAAGTATCCTGGATTTTTCCTTTTTCTTTCTTTTTTTTCTAATTTTGTTTTAAGGTATAAAGGCTACTCTGATATTTTTTTTTTTCCGTGAAGGAACCTTGGCCGGCTCCGCCACTCGACACAACTGCAGCGTCCTCTCCCGTTCCGTTTCCCCATATTGTCTTTCTTTTTCCCTCCGCGCGCACGAGTCACCACGAGGTGGTTTAGCTTAGCTGCTCCAGGTCCCTCCCGCACCCGGAGCGGGCGGGCGGGGCGGGCAGGCGAGGCGTCCCGGACGCGGTGTTGGCCTCCCCGCCCCGCCCCGCCCCGCCCCGCCCCGCCCCGCCCCGCCCCGCCCCGCCCTGCTCTGCCTCCAGAGTGGCGCGCGGCGGTGGCGGCAGCTCTCAAGGCCTTTTGAAGTGTTGAAATCGAATCTCATTGAGCTGGAGAAAAAGTTTGCGCGCGAGCGGGAGCGCGCCCCCTCAAAGAGGCTACAGGGGAATAAGGGGGAGGGGGGGGAGGGCACGACCCTCCGGTCCTGTGCTTCTGAGGGCTGCGGCCTTTATACAGACAAATAAACGCACAGACACACAACAAGAAACAAACCAACTGAAAGGTTATAAAACAATTTTACATCCAGGTTTCTCCGTCTTCTTTTCTTCATCGTCTTCATCTCTTCTTTTTTTTTTCTCGAAGGCGCAGAGGATGGATAACATGTACACATGATTACACTGCCCCCTATAAAAACAACGACCCGTATAGGTCCCCCGAGCGGCCGGTGACATTGATCACCGTACACGGTCTAAAAACTCGTTCTGAATATACGAAGAAATTTTCGACAGATTTTTCGGCAATAAAGCATTTGTAAAAAAAAAGGAAAGATCTGTAAAATTACTAATCATTTGTAAATTTAGAAACTGTTTGTTATTTCACAAATGATTTATTATCATATCACAAATTACGAAAGCCGTTGAAATGCAATGCATATAAGGTTAAGTTCCCTTTCCAATAAAAACGTATCGAATACCGAAACTCAGACAACTTTTTCTGTAATAAATTTCAGCTACTATGCTAGTTATTCGCAACAGGACTAGTTTTTTAATGTATGATGAATTATTCGTAACTCCATATTTAAAAATGCGTAATTCCGTTGTCTTACAAATGATGTTAGAAATAATTTGTCTAAAGTTAATTTGTGAATTTACGACAAATTTTTTTGCAGTGTAAGCCTTTATTAGTGTGCCTGAGAGCGACGAAGGTTAAAGGGTTAAGGAGAGAAGCCATGGGAACGGCACGGTATTCGTTAGCAGGGATAAGAGGTATCAAGCAGCGTAATCAGTGGGGCAATAAAATATGGTCTGTCTACAATCGGGGATAAAGAGAATGGAGAGAGAGGAGGGGAGGGACAGAGAGAGGGGGGGAGAGGGGGAGAGGCAGGCACGGAGAACTCCAACGGGGATGAGCGTAGCTGCGCTCGGCTCGGCTAGGTTCCAACACGCTTTGCTTCCACAGTGACTACTCCACGCTTTGTTGGTCAGTTTTGATACTCCACGGGATCTAGGCTACAGGCAGGTGACCGCGGTGGCGCGAAAGGGGTAAACTTGCGTTCAATAAGTAGCAGCTGTGACCGGAACGGAGATGCAAGCCTAGAGACGCCATAAGCAAACTGGACAAAAATTCGCATACGTGGAAGTGGAAAACAAAATTCAAAACGGTTACACTGTTAAGCTGCACACTCAGCGAGCAAAACGGATCACACGGAATAGGTAGATAGATAGATAGATAGATAGATAGATAGATAGATAGATAGATAGATAGATAGATAGATAGATAGATAGATAGATAGATAGATAGAAAGATAGATAGATAGATAGATAGATAGATAGATAGATAGATAGATAGATAGACCATTAGCTAGTTTCGCGCCCGAGCTTCCTGTTGCGGGCGCCCACACAGCGCCACACCCTGCCACGCCCCACCGCACCCCGCCGCGCCCCGCCCCGCCCCGCCCCGCCCAACGCGTTGTCAAACAAAGCCCCAGAGTGCGTCCTCCGCACTGTTCATGCTATTGACAAAGTTAAGTCGAGACACCTAGAGGCAGAGAGTCGCGAAAGGGAGAGAGACGGAGAGCGGGACCGGGGCGGGGAGGGAGAGGGAGGGAGGAGAGAGAGAGAGAGAGAGAGAGAGAGAGAGAGAGAGAGAGAGAGAGAGAGAGAGAGAGAGAGAGAGAGAGAAGGGAGGACGAGGGAGAGAGCGAGAGATATGGGGGCGATACGCAGAAGGCAGGCAAGCTTATGCTGTTAACGGAAACACAACACCCGCCATAAAACTAGAAACCTGTGAGTCCCGCCTCCCTCCCTCTCGGCTGCCACCGCCTTCAAACGACACGGTTCTTTTCTAGAACCGCTTCTAGGATTGCACGCCGCGGCAGGGTTGCTACTTGTTTGCTGTTCGCCTGCGGACGGACGGCGAGAGTGCTCTCCTGAGACAGGCGCGGGGAGCTGCAGCTGACGGCCCCGCCCCGCCCCGCCCCGCCCCGCCCCGCGAGCTACTAACTGTTAACTCGATCATTAAGAACACAGCTTTGGCGGAGGAAAGAGCGGAGCAGAGAGAGAGAGAGAGACCAAGAGAGAGGGAGGGAGAGAGAGAGAGAGAGGGAAAGAGAGAAGGAGGGAGAGAGAGAGTGAGAAAGGCAGGAGGAGCAGGCTTCAAGTTTTCAGAAAGTGTTCTAGGCGGGGCGGGGCGGGGCCGGGTGCGCGCTGTTGGCGTTTTGAACGCGTTAGGGCGTGCCATGGGCGTGCCTAGCCGCGATACGCAACCCGCCCCACTCCGCTTGCGCCGCCATGAGCGATGATATACTGGGGGTGGCCGCCCCGCCCCGCCCCGCCCCGCCCCGCCCCGCCCCGCCCCGCCCCGGAGCGCACCCTGAACGCCGCCGCCGGGCCGACACCGTCCTGCCCAGGAGGCCGTATAGCCGTCCCGGAGGGCGTTATTTATGAGTAAGGCTGTAGACGTAAAGAACGGTGGGGAAACTGATTCTGGGGAAGATGAGGGGGTGGGGGGAGGAGTGTCCGTGCTTACCATGTGTGAAATACCGTAAGTGAGTAGGAGTGGGGGGTGGGGTTGTAGGAACGCGGGGGGCAAGGCTTCCAGGAAGACCCGAGGCGGGGTGCGGGGCGGGGCGAGGAGGAGTTTTCATATTCCTTGCTTGCTGCCCCCTCCCGGTAATCTGGGGCGAGTCAACAGCGCCGGGGCGGCGTAGCGTGCCGTGGCGGGGCGGGGCGGGGCGGGGCGGGGCGGGGCGGGGCGGGGCGGGGCGGGGCGGGGCGTGGCGGGGCGCGGAGGGCCAGTCTGCCTACCCCGGCCAGTCCATTAGTCGCTAATACAAACGGCTTACTCCCTCGCAATTCTCTAACGCCCCTCCCCCCCCCCCCCACTGCCTCCCGACAAGCGGTACTTAATTTTTTTCCTCTTACAGGGGCTTGCTGGCCCGCTGGGCCTGGCCTGGCCCGCCTATGGCTCTCCGCCGAGGCTCCCGACTTTAGCTGTCACCCCGCGGCCCACGGCGGCCTGGAAACGCGTAGGGAGTGGCGGGCCGGTCTCGCCCCTGCCTCCCAGAGAGGCAGGCAGACAGGCAGACAGCAGACAGACAGAAAACGCCCTCTGTCGTCTTGCGAGACCGATAACTTGATTTGTGCGCGCGCAGCTGTACGGTGATTCCGCACAAGTGGTCTCGTCTCTCTGTCCTTGTTGCACTCCTGGGGCTCGGCCATGAGGTGCAAGAGAGAGGACACTACAGAACGCTGCGCGGCTTTGGCCCGGGCCGACACCGACAAAGGCGTCCTCTCAGGGACCCTGAGCCCTGGGCCGGGACGGGCCGGGCGGGTCTGATTCAGGCTCCTTTGACTCTCCCCCACGCCCTAAACCACCCCGCTCCCCACGGGTTTCATTCAGACCGTGCGAAAATTAACAACCACTCAATGAGTGGCTCCTCGTGAGACATTGGAGCTGCAAAAATAAGGAAAGAGACATCGTGTCGTCCGCTTGGGAACACCTTCAGACAGCATTAAAAGGGTCGAGTGTGTAACTCGCTCTGATTGTAATTGGACACAAAGGCCTCTCTTCGAGACAATACCTTTTTGTCTCGCCGCACCTTCGGTCTCTCGGCCCTTGCGCGCTGCTCCCTTTCATATCCGCCCCCTCGTCCTCGGGGGAAAAGAAAGGGAGAAAGGAAGCCAGAAAAAATAAAATAAAAGATAAAACCACATTTCTTGGCAAGCAGCAGCAGCAACAGCAAGGTTTTGATGAAATCCGTGCTGCGCCGAAACACAAGCTGCTCGGTGTGGGAAGCCCCACTGCCGCCCCCGCCTGCGGTACGGTACCATGAGAGAAGGACGTCCTGGAGTGGAATCATAATCGGTCTTTTTGGCGCATCGCCACACGTTGCAACACTTTCCCGAGCCCCTCAGAGGTTTAGCGAGATGAGACCGTGATTTTCAGATTCTGCAAGGTTCAATCTGACTAACAGCATATATACCGATTTGGAAATGCCACGCAGAGTCCATGCAGGAAGAGATTAAAATGAAACGAGCCTCGCGGATGAGCAGGCGAACCGGAAATGGCTCTTTTCGGGCGTCCGCCATGATGATGCTGGGGCCCCCTACGCCACCTATGAGCGCGCTCGCAGTCCGTGTTGGTGGGTGTGACTGTGGTGGGCGTCGGGAGACGACAAAATCATGTTTGGAGTGATTCCTAGGTATGTTAGTTAATGTTTTCTGTCCCGAAATGGGCCATTTCCGGTTCGCCTGCCCATCTCCGAGGCTCGTTCAATTTTTCTCTCTTCCTGCTTGGACTCTGCGTGGCATTTCCGAATCGGTATTTATGTTGTTAGTCAGATAGAACTGACTAACTGAAAATCACGGTCTCATCTCGCTAAACCTCCGAGGGGCTCGGGAAAGTGTTGCAACGTGTGGCGATGCGACAAAAAAGACCGATTATGATTCCAATCCAGGACGTCCTTCTCTCATGGCGGTACCTCGACGCCGCCGCCGCCCCCACCTGGAGTCCTCTCTCTCTAGGACTCTACCCCCACCTGCTATACACGGAGACAAATGATTTTGTTAATATAGCCTTAACAATTGTTTCAGCAACTAAAAATCTGTTGGCTGAGCAAAGCATCTCTGTTACTACAACAGAAATTTTGTTAGAGTGCTGCTGTAGTAACAGACGCTTTGCTCAGCTGGCTCAGCCAACAGATTTTTAGTTGCTGGAACAAAAAATATTGTTAAGTCTTTATTAACAAATTGTTTGTTGTGATAAAAAAATCCTTTTCTCAGTGTACCTGCCGCTTCTCTACGGCGGAGGAGGGTCGAATTATGGCCCAGCGCCGGCAGCGCGGCCTCACGACTGAAGGTATTTCACGAGCCGCCCAGACAGACTGGCGCGGATAATAATTGAAAGTGTCCGCGTGCGGGCTCGTGCCCGGCCCCAGACACCTGCTGCTGGCACTGCCGCCCCGCCCCGCCCCGCCCCGCCCCGCCCCGCCCCGCCCCGCCCCGCCCCTCAGCCCGCTGGGCCCGCCACGGGCTCTCGTACATATCTTTTACTTATTTTCCTCCTCCCCGATTTCAAGTCCCCGCGCGGGCACTCGCGCACTAACTATGCTTGGGAAGAAGAGTCGAGATTTTGTAGACTCGTCTAGTTTTCTGAAATAAGGTCGCGTTATGATGGAAAGTTGAACCATGCAACTACGAAATGTCAGACAGCAAAACGCAGTCTCGAGATTAAAATGTCTCTTCTGAAACTTGACAAGACGCAAGTCACATGCGAAACATGTCTAACTCGGAAGGGAAATTACTAACAACTCTAGAATTATATAGGCTGTAGCTACTTATCAGATTATCAGGGCTGTATCAAGTTAAGGAAATTAACACATTAACAGATTAACACATTAACAGATGCATTTTTCGGTTGTATTAGCGTTGCATGACCGTAATTATCGTTATTTTACGCATTTTCGTGACCAGATAATCAAAGTTTAACACTTTGGAAACATCAGAAACGGCAAGGGGTGGAGTCTGAGTGCTTTAAATCGGCATCGAGTATAGCAGGCTGGGGTGCCCCCTCACTTCCCCCAAATTTCCGAACTCTACCCCTTGCCGTTTTTTATGTTTCCAAACTGGTATACTTTGATTTTCTGGTCACGAGAATGAGTAAAAAAACGATAATTACTGTCATATGGCGCTAATACGCCCGAAAAATGCATCTGTTAATGTGTTAATCTGTTAATCTGTTAATTTCCTTATCTTGATACAGCCCAGATTAAAGGTGCCCCCACAATCAACTCATCGGGAGGTGACGGAACGAAATTTTAGGTACCAAGAATTTAATTCCTGCTTCCCCCAGCGCTTCTCCCCCCGGGTAGGCCGCCACCTTCACACGAGTGCTTGGCGGGTTAGCCTATCCAGTTTGTCGCAGGCGTTCCGCCTCGGTAACGGCCATTGTGGGGGCGCCATAACGCAGTAACAGATTAACAAATGTAGGGTATAGTGTGTGTTTGTAACGTTTCAATACGTTTAAGGTTTTTTTTTTCAATATTCGTGACTGAAAAATTAATGTGCAAAACTGCGGAAAGTCGAATATAGTCGATAATCGGTAATTGACTATCTCGAAGAGCTCTCCCGATGTGCACGCGTAGGTTAGGTTTGGCGACAATGAGGCCTACCTAACCTACGGGAGCGCTCCTCGCGAAAACTAATTACCCATTACACTGGTAAAACCAAGGCGTAACTGTACGCTTGAACAAAACATTCAATTACACTTGAAGACGTTACGCTTGAAATGTATAGCGTACGAGAGAAATTCTCCCATACATTTAGATAGGACGAACAGGAGCGGATCGACCTGTTATACGCTTGATTTCAGGCGTAATGTCAGTTTATTGGCTTTTTACTCGTTCTATACCACCACCACCACCACCACCTCCTACTTGGTGGTAGAAGAACGAGTATTGATCTCAGTGCGATGTACGCGTGACGGTAGTCATTCTCGCAATACAGAATATCTACACTCATGAAACTTATGCCATTCGAAACTGGGAATGCTGTAGGGGTGACCAATAATGGACCTCTCTTCAAGTTTGACACTACTTTTTTGAGAACTCTTAACAAAATTTGCCTGTTTTCGTTCTACGTCGATATAGGCCTTGCCACACAAGGAATCTTCATCTCTTAACACGAAGCACGTACCGGGCGTTTCATAAAAGACGCAGGTGCGTGCGGGGCTATGACGCTTACGGGGAGTTCGGGTAGGCAAACCCGCTCGCACCTGCGCACTGCAAACCCTGGAATCCAAAATGGGAGAGGACACTTTTCAATACTAAATTAGAGAGAGAATTTTTAACCTCACTCTTTTTGAGCGAGATTTTTCTGAGCCTCGCTCTATTTGAGTAAGGATTTTTTAACCTCACTTAATTTGAGCACGAATTCTCACTTTATTTGGGCGAGGTCTCAAAATTCTTTCTCAAAAAGGGTGAGGAAAAAAATTCTTACTCTCCAGAGAGTAATAAAATTGCCCTCAAATTCTCACTCGTATATGGGGGCGAGAATTAGGATTCGTAGATTTTCAGTGCGTCTTTTATGAAGCCCAATCAGAATGCCGGAATTGAGCGATATGGAGGGGGGGTGCTGTAGCCTGCTAGGGAACCTAAATACGCGCCCGGTACACGCATGACAATACTACAATTCGAAACGTCATCTGCTAGTATTACAGGCTGCAAGGAAGATTGTTTAAGTCCAATAGTAAAATTTTGAGAACTCTTAACAGATTTCACAAGTTTTCTGAGTCTAAGTCAAGTTTCCCGCTGCCATTGCTGCTGCTATAGTGCTTCCATCTGTAAAACAATGGTTGGTTACTGGCGGCTATTGATTCGTATTCATATTGATTGACGCGGAACGTCCCGAAAACTGAAGCGCGTCTTTTTGAAAGCGCCGACTTTTGCGACAATCCTCTTGTGACCTGAAGGGAATACCCAGAATAGAGTCATCAGTGACAAAACTATCAGCATTTCAAGTTTCAAATGGTATATGTTTAATGACAATTAGCATTGGCTGTGTACCAGTATTAGCACAAAATTAATTTTGTGTTTTTCTTTTCTCCTTGTTTTTTCTTTCTTCTTCTTCTTTGAAGATGTCGTTACGTATGACGAGGAACGATCGGAGCAGTGCGGGGATAGAGAGTGACGGCGCGACGGTTCGGCGTGACGTTATGACGACGCCGCGGTGCCCGCCAGGCCCCGCCACGCCCCGCCACACCCCGCCCCGCCCCGCCCCGCAGAGTATTGGAAATACTTTACCTGAGCGCACCATTCGTCACGGTGAGGCATGCGCCCCCCCTCCCCCCCCCCCCTCCCCGCAGGGTCCCGCGGCAGCGCACGGCGTGGGGGGTTCACTTTGAGAAATTATAGTACTGCCCCCCCCCCCCAAAAAAAAAAAACATTTAAAAATTAAAAAGCAATCTAAAACAATCAAAATAAAATCAAAAAGGAAGTTTACAGAAAAATTCGAAACATCAAAAACAAATGAAAAAGAAAAAAAAATGAAAAAAGTCACAAGTAATGAGAACAAAATAAAAAGTGACAAAAATTTTCATTATTTTCTTGAAAAATCAAAATTAAAATCAAAACAAACAACAGTCACAGAAATCTTTGTACACATTTTGTATGAGTGATCTCCCCATCCGGGCGCGGGCTCAGGCGAGCATCCGAGGTAGCGAGTCACACACTACAGGTGCGTCACATCATGCGCTTGGGCTCTCGGCAGCGGAGAGGGGGATTCCCTTCACCTGCTTGAAGCGGTAGGAGAGGGGGACGAGAAGGGCCGGGAGGGGGGGAGGGGGCAAGTAGTGCCAACTTGATAGCGCCAGTTGGCCGGTTTGGTCGCGCGCGGGTGGGGCGGTGCGATAATTTGATGCGCTGTGGCGAGTAGGCGGGATGGGGTGCGTCTCCGGTTTGAGGAACACCCTCCCCCCCCCCTTTTGCTCCCTTTTCAGTCGAGGCGGTTGCGGTGACCGCCGTGATCAACTCCGACAACCCATGAGGCGTTCCCAGCCCCGCCCCGCCCCACACCACCACGCCACGCCACCGCGCCTCGAAGCGTGCAGAACAAGCCATGTTTGCTGCGGTCGCGCCTCGCCTCGCCTCGCCCCGCCCCGCCCCGCCCCGCCCCGCCCCGCCTCGCCTCGCCCCGCCCCGCCCCGCCCCGCCCCGCCCCGCCCCGCCCCGCCCCGCCCCGCCCCGCCCCGCCCCGCCACTACCCGCCCCGAACCACGCGCGGGCCACATCCCGCGAAAACCTTGGGAGCTTCCGCAGCTCGCCTCAACAGAGAAACTTGATGGCGAGTTGGGGCGCGGCGGGGCAGGGCGGGGCGTGGCGGGCGGGGTTAGGGGCAGTGCAGCCGCGGAACGCCCGCCCGTCACGTGCGGTGCAAGTTGCTGCGTCTCGTTTAGAGCATTAACCGACGCTGTCCCGCACACCTGGACACGGCGAAAAATTTCCTTGTAGATGTACGATAAACATTTTGAAAATAATAACGATTTACAGAGTATGTTGTAAATTTTTGGCAACCCATTCATGCTCGTAATTGAATCTTCATCGATGCGGGATAGGCATGTCATTTTACGATTTGATATTGTTTTACATTAAATTTCCACCTCGTGGAAATTTTTTCCAGTAATTTTCACGGTGTAAAGTGAGAAGGCAAAATCACGTTAAAACTGTACTAAGCCGATTTTAAAGTGCGTTCCCCTTGGCCTGCGATGCGTCAAATCTTAAAATAAACGTTGGTTTATTCATCTTGTTCCGTTAAGTTGGCCAGCTTGACATCCCACCACTCACGCCCCAAACCGGCTTACCCTCCATCTCCCTCGACGCGATCGGGTTAGACTGCGATGTAGATTTAAAGCGAAATTTAACTTTAGCTCAGCCATCGAGGGCTGAAAATTTGTACGAAAATTGAATGTCACTTAAAACGCTCTGCAAACTCAAGTGTCGTACAGTACTGCACTAAAAGGTGCAGGACCAATGGTCCTGCAGTAAAAAGTGTAGGACCCGGTGTGTCCTGCAGTAAAAAGTGTAGGACACGTTGTGTCCTACAGTTGTATGTGTAGGACACCACATGTCGGACACAGAGTGTCCCACACTCTTTGCTGTAGGACACACCGGGTCCTACACTTTTTACTGCAGGACCATTGGTCCCTGCACCTTTTAGTGCAGTACTGTACGAAACTTGAGTTTGCAGAGCGTATCTCAGGCCAAGAGTCTCCTACCGGATTGGAAAATTGTCTCCTTCTACTTTAAGACTTCAGTGTAAAGCAGTACGTTTAGGGTCGCTTTCGCTAAAGTCCTGCAACACCCAGAAAAATGGATTCTTGCATCAACCAAGGACAACCACGCCAAGGACAAACATACAGAATATGGCTGAGGCAACTCGCATTTGGTCGTGCGAACGACTAAAACAGCTAGCCCAACCATTTTCGTTCTAAATGTAACCATCTGAGTGTTGGCACAACAATATTTCGTATGGTTATTGTACCTGGCATGGTGGTTGCAGGAATCTATTTTTTTGAGTCGAAGTCACGTCTGTCATTTGACAGGATTGTTATTGCACTCTTAAGTGATGAGCCAAATTGTGTCTACAGAGTCTTTCGTTATTCCATCGCGAGCAGCGTCCACAGGAGCGACCTCCAGCACCGGCCGGGCAAACTTCAGCGAGGCGCGGTTAACGACCAAACCTCTTCCATGCACTCTCCCTTTCTGTCTCTCTAGTTTGACTGTGGCATGGGGGGTTGAGAGAGAGAGAGAGAGAGAGAGAGAGAGAGAGAGAGAGAGAGAGAGAGAGAGAGAGAGAGAGAGAGAGCAGCGGAGGGGGAAGGGGGGGGCAGAAGTAAGGTTGGGTGGAGCACCCTCTTCTCAACTCGACGACTAGATCTGCGGAGTTGGTTCTATTCCTCTTCCTCTAACTCCCTCTTCCTCCAGCTCTCTCTCTCTCTCTCTCTCTCTCTCTCTCTCTCTCTCTCTCTCTCTCTCTCTCTCTCTCTCTCTCTCTCTCTCTCTCTCTCCCTCTCTCTCTCCCTCTCTCGTCCTTTCCTCCGAACTGATCAAACAACTCCTGTGATTGCACTTGAGCCATCCCCTATTAAAATAAAGAGTTGCAAAAGACGCCCGGGTGCACTAATGAAGTGCCGCCCGCCCGCGTCCCCATCTGCCCCATCTGACTGTATTCGACTAATGGGCCCGGCCAGCGCCGAGCAGATGGCCAGATGGCCAAAGGAATATTTGCGCGCGCGAGGGAGACCCTCTTCCGATCTGGAGAGGCGGGTGGCGGCGGTTGGCTGCCTGCCAGAGCTATTTCCGAGTCGCAATGACTTGCAAACAAGATGGGCCCAAAAGGGCGGCCCTCTCCCGCCCTCCGCCCTGCCGACCTGCGGCCCGCCGAGCCCTTCACTTTGCCTTAAACAGACCTAAACCTGAACTCGCTTTCTCGCTAAAATTACTCCTGTTTGTTTTGTCCGCTATGCATGGCGCTCCCCCTTTCGTTTTTTTTTGTTTGTTTTCAGCGTCGTTTCCGCTTTAGGCCCAGATGTTGTTCATGTTTTTAGTTTGCATGGTAATGCCTCTGAGGCACCAACAACGCCACGCCAAGCGACGCGACGCCAAGCCCCACCCCACCCCGCCCCACCCTACCTTTCGGCACCTGTTCTTGTTCTTTACTTATTAACATTATTATTATTATTATTATTATTATTATTGTTATTATTATTATTATTATTATTATTATTATTATTATTATTTATTCATTTCCGACATTCTTGAATTATGCGTTCCGGTTTCATCTGCCGACTCGCCTTTGAACTGCTATGAAGTTATTCCGGCCAGCCTACGATCAGCCTCACTTGCACTGGAAATCCAAGTGTACGAATGTCGAACACCTGCAGGTGAGCGAATGTATGTCGCATACGTGCAGGTGAGCGAACGAACATTCGTACACTTGCAGGTGTGCGAATGACCATTCACACACTCGTAGGTGTGTGAATGACTATTCATACACTTGCAGGTGAGCGAATGGCCATTCGTACACTTGCTGAAACTCACGAAAAGGCCGACCTTTCTAGGTGTGCGAATGGATATTCGCTCGCCTGCTAGTGTGCGACAAACACTCACACACCTGCAGGTGTGCGACGTTCGTACACTTGGATTTCCAGTGTATGTGCCCTAATGATGCCCTGCTCGCCCACCCAAAACCCCGCGCCCCGCGATACGATAATCGGCTGCACTCGTCCCGCCTCCCCCTACTCTACAGCCTCCATGGCAGCACGCCTCACAAACTCACTGGGTGCACACAAATGAACGTAAGAAATAACACACAAAAGAGAGAGGTGTGAAAAAAAAAATTTCAATCAAGATTGTAAATGAAAGCAGATGATACTAAAATCTAATTTTTATTTTGGGATTTTGGCTGTGTTGCGCCTCGCGGACTGCGAGCCATTGAGCCATTCATCAGTCCCCCCTAGGTACAATATACCCAGGGTACGCGCTTGGTTTTTGAACTTGGGAGTAAAAGCTAGCTGATACCTTATTATGTCTTGCACTTTTGTGTATTAAGGCGACGTTACGAAAATGTGCGTACGAATAATTTTATTTCAGCGCCTTCTGCACTTACGGGGTTTGGGTAGTCAGCCACCGTTACACATGTGTTTGGCGGGTCGACCCACCCAGGGTCTGGCACATACTGCTATAAATGTGTTACACTCGGGAGAGCCGCGAGCGTGCCGCCGCCGGGCGCCGGGCGCCGCAAGGCAACAATACCATGGGTTGGAGCCTCGCCTGGTCCCTGCCTCGGCCCCGCTGGCCCCGCCTCCCCCTCCCGACCCCCTCGCCTGGCCCGCCTGGCTTCCCCCTCTCCAGGCCTGCACACGCGCCCGCCGCCGCACCGCACGCCGCGCGCCGCGCACTGTGACAACCCGGCCCGCTCTATACTATTGCGAGAGTACAAGCCGATGAAACATCAATTCTCTTTAGTTTCTTTTTATTTTATTTTTGCTAAGATGTATCATCTGCTAAAAATCAGAGATAGGAAAAGTCCTGGCGAGGTCTTCGACGGGACGTTCTACGAAACTGCTCGGGACCTCGGGGGATGGACCCGCCCTGGAAAGGTAGGTGCTATCGAGCGAGAGGGGAGGGGACGGGCGGGGCGGGGCGGGGCGGGGCGGGGCGGGGCGGGGCGGGGCGGGGCGGGGCGGGGCGCGGCGGGGCCGCTAGGTGCTGTCGTTCACCTGTTACTGCCCTCGCACTAAAGCGCCTCGCGGCAAGTTCAGGCAGCAGCGCGCCAGCGCGCCCTGCAACAGAGAATTACACCTGCCCCGCCCCGCCCCGCCCCGCCCCGCCCCGCCCCGCCCCGCCCCGCCCCGCCCCGCACGGGCCCTCGGCGCCTCGGCGGCTGCCTCAAGCGCGGTCGAGCGTGCTTCCTCCCCTTGCCTTGGTGAACTGTTCGTGGCGCGGCGGGGCGGGGCGGGGTGGGGTGGGCGTGCCGGGGCGTGGCGGGGCGTGGCGGGGCGTGCCGGGGCGTGGCGGGACAGCAAGTCGCCTCTCAGTGCAAGTAGAGCCGTAAACCCCTTTGCACAGCCGGAGAGCGACTCCCTTCCGGGCCGTATCTCTGTTTTATACCTCCGAGTGAAAACCCTCTATTATTGACTTTAACGCGATCCCGCCTCGAGAACTATTCCGATAAATAGTTGCATCGTCACGAAGTTCGTCTCTCCTTTCGCATCTTCTTCATCGGCTTTATGTGGTTTGCTGGGGGTTTAAAACAAGTTGGTTAGACATTTTTCCGGACCGGTGAGATTTGCTCCGTGAGCAAAACTTGAAACGACGTCAAGGAAAAGGGATCTCACCCTCACCGTACGTGATCCTCACCTCAAAGCCAGTGTTCCCCGCCCAGACCGCCGTTCGATTGGTGCGATCCGATTCGATTTAGATAAAGCCCATGAAGACCCAAGCCTTTACGCTGGATTTGATTTAATTTTGCCCAGTGATTGCCCTTGAGCAAACCGAGTTTTCACAAACGTATAATACATTGAGTTCATCGAAAGAAATAATTACAAAGATAACAACAACAACAACAACAACAACAACAACAACAACAACAACAACAACAACAACAACAACAACAACAACAACAACAACAACAACAACAACAACATCAAACATCAAAGTGAAAGCTTGGTGTTGTTGAGGGTGGGTATATAGGGTGGAGGAAGCCGCAATGAAGAATGCTCGAGAGACATAATGAAAGGTTCTCCAGCCGCAGCACTTAATAGCTGGTGCTCAGCAAGAACGGGAGAGGGAGGGGCAGAGAGAGAGAGAGAGAGAGAGAGAGAGAGAAAGAGAGAGAGAGAGAGAGAGAGAGAGAGAGAGAGAGAGAGAGTGGAGGGGGGGAGGGGGGAGAGAGAGGTGGCTGACGACTGCCGAGGGGCTGGACGCGGCCCAGTCACCTGCAGCTCCTTCCTGGCACGGTTGCAAGCCTGCAGAGGTGGTGGTAAGGACGGGGGGGGGGGGGGGGGGGATCGCAGATACCGAAAAGGGGTAAAAAGTGTCTGGAAGATGTCGCTGCGCAGGTGTGCTCCTGGAGCCCATCTGTGTGAATTTACGGAGATTTTTTTTTTCACATACTCAAAGGGACCAGTGGGTTTGGGCCAGGAGGGACAGAGAAGTGCCAGGTCCGCGGGAAGTCTTTTGTTCCTCAAGTTTCAGACATCCGCCCCCCCCCCTCTCTCTCCACCACGCCCCTCTCTGAATCTCCTGCTCTCTTCTCTCTCTCTCTCTCTCTCTCTCTCTCTCTCTCTCTCTCTCTCTCTCTCTCTCTCTCTCTCTCTCTCTCTGCGCCGTGGGGCCATCGCGTTGGCATGGCAGGCACGTCGGACCGATTCCGAGCGTGATTTTATAGTGTGCGGTCACGTTGTGCGGCGCAGGGTGACGCGGCGGCCGGACGTGGCGTAACGCGACTCACTCGTGAATAGAGACGTAACGGGACTAGTGCACAACACCGCGGGAGAGAGAGAGAGAGAGAGAGAGAGAGAGAGAGAGAGAGAGAGAGAGAGAGAGAGAGAGAGAGAGAGAGAGAGAGAGAGAGAGAGACGGGCGTGAGGCTCTGCGCCGGCATACCTCTACATAACCAGATGATGGTATGGTGTTTCCATTGCAGGCAGGTCGTAAAAGAAACGGTTGGGTGCCGCACAATCCTTAAGGCCCTTCCTCGTCCGCGAAAGGGGAAGGGATACAGAAGGGAAATAGGGGGAGAAAGGGGGGGAGAGAGAGAGAGAGAGAGTGAGAGAGAGAGAGAGAGAGAGAGAGAGAGAGAGAGAGAGAGAGAGAGAGAGAGAGAGAGAGAGAGAGAGAGAGAGGCAATAAGAGATTGGATCGGACCGACATTCCTCAGCGATTAAATCCGGAAACAGCGCGCACGCGGCGTGCTCGGTCCAGCCCAGCCAGCCTGCGTCGACGAATATCACTTTGCCGTCCCATTGGGAAACAAGACCACACTCTCCATCGGTCTACATTTCTTTCTTTTATCAAATAAAACTAAATATTTTTTTAATAAAAAGGGAAAAACACGACGTTTCCAAACATTTGCACCTTTCCACACGTCCAAAACAACCACTGTATCACTCTTGGTGATCGGATATTTTTATCTACAGGAGTTATTGTCGAGAGGGAAACAACTCTGAAAGATTTTTTACACCTCGTTATTCGGAAAAAAAAATCAGGAGTAAAAAAATTCAGGAAAAAAAAATCAGTGAAGTTCAGAACAATTTACAACAAGTTCGGTAAAATTCAAGCAATACTTCAGAAAAATTCAATAAAAATTCACAAAATGTGTATACCAGAATAATATCAGGTATATTCAAGAGTCTGGTGTCGGGTCGGAGAGGCGCTTTTGTCCCGCAGCATCCTCTCTCTCTCTCTCTCTCTCTCTCTCCCCCCCTCCCATTAAACCCTGTGGCGATGTCGATCACCGCCATGCACCTGGTGGAGCGGGGGGTCCACTGCTGACACTGATGAGTGACATGTGATTAGGGCGGTGGGGGAGGGGAGTAGGGGTGAAGGTGCGGGTAAAGTCACCAAAGGGTCCGGGCGGCGGGCGTCACGTTCATTGTCATGCACGGCCCCCCTCTCCCCCCTCTCCCCCCCTCCAGGTCCTCCACCTGACCCCTGCTCCCGTTTCGACCACAGTCAGCAGCAGCCCCCTGCCGTCTGATTCCGAAGATCGCTCTCGCGCCTCCGTCCTTGTCGCACTCATTGGGCCCTGCCATAGGTGCGACAAGGACAGAGACATGATAGAGCGATCTTCGGAATCAGCCCCCAGCTCCCCCACTGCCATCCTGACCCCCGTGTCTCCTGCTCCTCGTCGTCAGCTTTTTCCATGGGGACACATAGGGTCGGGCGCGTTGGAGGGGATGAGGGTAGGGGTTGGGGGTGAGTAGTAGGGGTCCCGCCAGCGCCGGGGCTGTCGGGCGGGAGCACATTTGGGGGGCATTGTCGGCCCTGTTCCCTTTTGCATCGGGGACTGATTTTGTGTGCGGCGTAATCCCTGAGGAGCTGGGCGAGGGGGAAGGGGTGGGGGGGGGGGGAGGAGACAGCTCCCCAGGAGCCGCTCCAGGCCACGGGCACACAAATCTACCTAAAAGAAAAAGAAGCGGGAAAAAAAAACAATTTCCACACCAGTGGCAACAAAT
This sequence comes from Frankliniella fusca, assembly GCA_029379305.1. NCBI lineage: Eukaryota > Metazoa > Arthropoda > Insecta > Thysanoptera > Thripidae > Frankliniella > Frankliniella fusca. The sequence goes on along the minus strand of JAHWGI010001057.1, from coordinate 388,310 downwards.
TGTCTACGTTTTTCTATACTTTTTCCTTTCTTTTTCTTTAAAGTGAAGTCAGGGGGGCGGCTGAACCCTGAGGTTTACACTTTGTCAGAGAGAGAGAGAGAGAGAGAGAGAGAGAGAGAGAGAGAGAGAGAGAGAGAGAGAGAGAGAGAGAGAGAGAGAGAGAGAGAGAGAGAGAGAGAGAGAGAGAGAGAGACCGTCTCGCCAAGTGTAGCTCCACATGGTCAGTTAGTTGTGGTTGCAGCAGTGGGGCGGCTGTGGGTGAGCTCTGAGCGCCCGCCGTGGGGGCCCGGGGGTTTGTGGGGGGCGCCCCTATACTATCTGCTTGTAGACAGTCTGCACGAGCCGCCCGGCCCTCCCCTCCCCACTTCACTCCTGTCCGCTTTGGCCCAACTCGCCCTCCAGCACCTCCGCTACCCTCCCTCCCTGCACCCCCACCTCACCACCATCATGACCCCCCCCCCCCTCCCCGCCCCGCCGGCCACCCTCATGGTCGAGTCACCCCCCGACTTCACTAGGGGTCGCCCCGCCCCCCGCACACGAGCAGACGAGTACATCCCCAACGCAGGGGTTTCCGCACACTAACTGGCAATGTTATTTTTCGTACATATGAAATGTAACTACATAAACATGCAGATTTATGTAAAAAAAATCGTGCTAAATTATGTAAAATATTGTTCATACATCTCTAGAATTTTGAGCATATTTTCTGCATGTAATATTTAATGCAGATCCATGCACAACGAGGGGGAAATAACCTCGGACTTAAGTGTACACCACTAATTCAACAAATTCAATCCAATTCGGACGAAT
>JAHWGI010001057.1:77500-382500 GCA_029379305.1 Frankliniella fusca | reverse complement strand
GTTGCAGACTGTAAAAAATAAAATAAAACAAAAATCTTCTAGCACGGCCTCCACATTTTCTGTTCTTTCCAACAGTTCAAAGCAGCTATCACATGAAAAATATTCTAAGTACCATGAGTTTAGTCCGAGGGGTCCTTCAGTATAAATTCTGATTTTCGTAGTTGAACGTAACCCTGAATTTTTCTTGAATTTTCTTTATTTTTGCTGCTTTTTTCTTGATTTTTTTCTTGATGTTTTAACGTTCTTATCTTAGGGTGTACACTGATTTTATTTTGAGTCAACGACCCCTCGATTTAGTCTTGTTCAAATTGTTGTGGCATCTGCCTTTTAAAATATAACTAAATTAAATAAAACAAGTCTTATGAAAATCGTAAAGAAAAATCAGGATTTAGGTAACGGGCTGAGCTAATTAAAAAAAATCGCATCCTGGCACAAAGCTACGGCTACTTCGTGCCTAAAAAAAGTTCGATATTCTTATCCGTGTGATTTGAGAATACGCAGACAGTTGAAAGGCAGAGGGATGACGCAACAGAGAGAAAGAGAGAGAGAGAGAGAGAGAGAGAGAGAGAGGGGGAGGCCCTTGGGGGGCCCTTGACGCCCTCGCTAATCAAACAGAACCGGGCCGGGCCGGGCCGAGAGGTCGCACGGCACGGAGCAGGGTGCCAGTGCTAGCCAGGGTGCTGTCGGAGTGCGACTTACATTATGCATGCAACGACAACCAGGCCTGTTTGAATACTTCATCGACAGCAGTGTCTCGGTGATTATAATCTCCCCTGCCCTCTGCCCCCATCCCCCCCCCCTCTCTCTCTCTCTCTCTCTCTCTCTCTCTCTCTCTCTCTCTCTCTCTCTCTCTCTCTCTCTCTCTCTCTCTCTCTCTCTCTCCCCCCCCCCCCCCCGTAGCCGCGCCTACTCAAGGTGCCGACCGGTGACAGTGTGGCTGACCGTTCGACCCTGACCCCTCCTCTTCAGTGGCCAGAGGCCGAAAGGTTACTGCTGGATAAAGCATTACGATCTCCTGCGCCGCCCCCACCGCCTCTAACGCCGCCCCCATACTTCCCCCCCCCCTCCCACAGTGGGCGATTGGACCCCTTTCCATGCGAAAAATTCAGCCAAGTCGATGTGCCGATCAGCTGAAACGGGTGATGGGCTTTCATAGGTGCATGATCGACGCATAATGTGCGATAATAGTTTTGATCCAACTCATCCGCGTTTAGGACCTAGGGGCGGTTCTATGTCAGAAAACGGCAAAAAAACGACATAAAAAAACATTCTTCGTCCGCCGTTATCGGGATGTAGTATGTAGCAACTAGGTGATCTGCCAGCGGTTTTCAGGGCCTAAAAGGCACCTCTTTCGAGGGTAGTGGGTGATGATATCCGTAACCTGCGTAACGGTCTTTTACAACGGAAAATATACAAAAAATTACCGAAAAGTGTCAAAATAGTTTCGAATAAATCGACATTAAACGGACATCATGGCATAAATGAACACTTATGAGTGTCCTCTAACTGCTCTCATTCGCCCCTCGTCCGCGTTCGTCCGCAAAACCGAGCTACAGGTGATTAAAAATAATAAGTACGTTAAAATAGCCGTAGGACTGCACAGGACTATGGAGGGCGGGCGGGCGCTGCGCGCTGCGCCGGGTGGCGGGGCGTGGCTCGCCGGGTGACAATGCGGAGACTTTGTCACCCCCTTCCCCTCCCCCTACCCACCGCCGCTACTATCTATGTTTAATATGCCATGCACAAGGTGCGTAGTTGGCTGAGCCAGATAAAATAAAATTACAATATTTTACAGACAGTATCTGGGAAGCCAACATTCAAGTTCCAAAGCCCCTACATCCCACTTCGCGCCTCTGGCAACTTCAAGTTGTGTCTTTCCAGTTCGACAACGTGACACGCACTATGTAGGAATTTAGATAAACGTTGTTAAAAATATTGCGAGAGTACAAGCCGATGAAACATCAGTTCTCTTTAGTTTCTTTTTATTTATTTTTTTGCTAAGGTGTATCATCTGCTAAAAATAATGGGTGGGTTTTCAATGAAAGAAAATACGACACTTAAAAGAATTGACCGGGTAAAATAATATTGGTCGACATAGGAGGGAAGAAAAAGGTAAAAACAAGAAATATTTTATGTTCTTATGTTGGTAATAGTTTTAGTTGACAAAGGATAACTTTGACTCTTCGCAGAATCTTCTTTTGGGTGAAAGTTGCGGTAGGCCGATTATGAAAATTTGCCAGTAAGATATATGGAAGCAAGCGTTTCTTCCCCGTTTAGATCCTTATATTCATGGCACCGATATAATGAAAGTTGCGCCAGTACCTATCGGCCTCCTCCTTTTGTGCAGCGGTTGTGCATTTTGATTTCGTATATTTCATTTGACTAATGAACTGATGAAATAATAAACTTATCTTTAATTCTCTTAATGAATTTATATATGTTAATCAAAAAAGTTATTATTACCGCATATTAACTTGAGCCCCAAAATTCATAAAAAAGGCTTATTTTTCTGCTTTTTCATTTTTTTATTCCTTTAGAGATAGAAATATCAAATAGTTATCAAATCGTAATATCTATGGCAAAATTTCCCTCTAAAGTACTTAAATTTGCTCTAAAAATGCGAGATTTCGCTTTAAATACATCGGGTTTCACTCTCTTTACGTTTTGGACATATTTTCCTACATTTTAGATGGTCCTGACACAAAACCAACCATAAGACGATTTTTTCGTACGGAAAGGGGTCCAATCGCCCACTGTGCCTCCCCCCTCTCTCGGCCGATGCTGTGTACGGATTCCTGCTTCGTCACCCTTTAATCTAGACGCCGGCCCCGCTCAGCGCCAGTAGACTTGATGACTCGACGGATCCGGATCCGGAGCCACAGCGCCCCGCCCCGCCCCACCCCGCCCCGCCCCGCCCCGCCCCACCCTGACAACGTCACTGCGAGGGTAACGGTACAGATCACAACGCCGTTTGTGCTGAGTCGAGCCATATCACGGAATACAGCGCGTGCCCTGTTGGAGGCGGGAACGAGAAGGGGAGGAGAGATATGCTATGGTCTTTTCCTTCCTTTTTTTTAAAAAAAAAAAGTACATAGGTGCTGACACATGGCTTGAAAGGAGTTAATTACAATTGATCGCAGAGAGAGAGAGAGAGAGAGAGAGAGAGAGAGAGAGAGAGAGAGAGAGAGAGAGAGAGAGAGAGAGAGAGAGAGAGAGAGAGAGAGAGAGAGGAGAGAGGGGCGGGGGGGGGCGCGGGGGGAAAGAAGCAGGAGAGAATCTGCAGTGAATCTTGACTGCTGATACTTTACGCGGAAGACAATGGATAACAACAACATCAGCAACAACAACAACAACAACAACAACAACAACAACAACAACAGCAGCAGCAGCAACAACAACAACAACAAAAAAACTTTATCTGTTGTTACCCAGTTTTTCTTTGTTAATCTTTAAAATTTTTCATCAAACTACAGGAAATATCTGTGTACGGATTTAACAGCGAAACCTGTAAATTTATTTATTTCTCGTTTTCTTACAACAAATGTTTACTGCGAGTGTTAATTTCAAGTACAGCGTTGGTTTTAACTGCAGTACCTTAGTTTTTTACGGTAATGACTGAAGGCTTTTCCTGTTTTACAGTGTAGTGCTACACCTTTACCCTCTCCTCTCTCGTCTATTCCGCTTGTACTGCCGTTATATAGCTTCGAGTTGGCCACGCCATAACCTTCCACAAACCCCCTAGTTTAGGCCCTCCGTCCGCTCGGCTGAAGGGGAAGGGGTTCTGCAGTAACCCCTCGCTCCAACCTCCGATCCAAGGACCAGGTGGCTTGTTACAGCCGGGGGCGCTCGGGCTACTGGAGCAGCAGCCCGAGCGGTCTGGAAATGTTTTCCAAGGCGCTGGACCTTGTACCTACTGAAGGAAAAGGGGGGCGCCTTCAATGTGGCGGGGACGTTTTTATTTCAGCGGGGCGTTCCCCTCCAGGCGCGCCCCGCCCCGCCCCGCCCCGCCCCGCCCCGCACACAGCTCGGTCCGTTAGGTTCCCCGCTTCACTCAGGTGGGTCGTCCTCAAAGGCCTACAGTGTTAAACTTTGACAAAGCAAACTCCCTTCTGCACATTACGAAGAATTGGAATGATTTGTAGATTGCAAAATTATTGCTTTGCAAAAGGCGATCGCAAGGCGACGCTTTGTTTCGCAAATTACAAACAGTTTACTGGGATACAAAGCAATGTTTAAAAATTTCAAAGTGACGCTTTACTATGGGCGAGCAAATGCTTCGCAATCGACATCGACAGTGAACTCCCTCGGGCCTGACCGACCACCGCCCAAGTCCCAGTTGCGTTCAGGTCGTTTCTAACCGGTATGATTCTCGCGTAAAATTCACTGCGCTTCTCAAATGTTGATAATAATTTTGTTTTTATAAACGTACCGCGGATGATTTAGAAAAAGAAAAAAATAATAGTATTACGGGTTTGCCACACGGAAAAAAAAAGGTCTGATTTTTTGAGGAAAAAGCGAAAATTTTGAGTTCCTACTTAATTTAAGGAAAACTCCTCATATTTTGAGGAAGTCTTCTCAAAAATTGAGGGAAGTCTCCTCATATCTTGAAGCAAATGACGTGGGATCCTAAGAGTTTTCCCTCTTCCCTCAAAAATTCAGACATTGTTTTTACCGTGCAACACTAAGGAACCTGGGGTGGGGGTGGGTGGTCAGCCCCGCAGACAGTGACGTGCTCTCGACTGAACACAATCCTGTTGGGATCCTAACCTCCGAAAGGACTGCTTGCTTGCGCAGCTTGCGCAGCTTGCGCCTCTCAACGCCTGCGCAACGCGGGGTAGGCAACCCGCTCCGCGGGCCTGCGGCCGCCGTGCCTACCCGCCCACCGTCAGGCGGCCCCCCACGTGAAACTGATAGCCTGCTCACTCCATAAAGGCACTTACGGGAAAACTTTCCACAAAGTATAGTAGTAAAAATGACAGCTACAGATCGTAAAACTACAAGAACTACCAATAGCCCGAAATTCAATTACGGGCAAGAATGGTTTGTCGTAAATTTACAACAATTTTTGTTAGTCGTAACTTACAGGATCCTCCAGAAACTCATCTTTTGCCCCCGCTTAATTAGGTCTGTTTCTAGAAACAGACCAAAAAAGGAGGAACACTGCTGTCGAAGACGGATGTCCCTAGATAATAAGTCGAGGTTCGCAGTCGCAGTTGAATTCGTGGTACAGTAACTTTTAAAGATTTGCCGTTACAACTGTGACAAATTGAGATATTTGCTCTCCAGTTTGCTGCGAACTCGAGCACCCTCCAACGCTCCCCCTCTTCCAACCCCAATCACGCCCAGCTCGGCCGGCAGAGCGATCTCGTTTCCCGCCGAAAAACAACGAGAACTTTTTCAATTTCAGTCCGACGGGTCCGACGGGTCAGACGCACGGTCGCCAATCTATTTTGCAGCACCCTTTCCATTTGCAAAAAGCCCGCCCTGATTATTTGACACTGGGCATGACGAGCGCGAGAGCTTTACTTCTTACTTCTTCTGCCGGGAGACTTTGGCCCGTACACGCCCCCCCCCCTCCCCCCTTTCCAGCCCCCCCAAAAATCCGCGTCCCTCGCACCGCAGCTAACTGGCTTATTCGCGCGCTTCTTATCCTTTCCCTCTTTTCTCACAAGTTTTTCAGAGTGGAATAATTCACAAAGTCGGCCGGGTGTCAAAGGGACAGGGTCGCGGGGCCGGGGGAGCCCTGAGCCCTGCCCCTGCCCGTCACGGGACCGGGACCGGGACCGGGACCGGGACCCAGGAGCAGCGGGATATCGAACAGGCGTCAGCCCCGGCGCCAGGCGACTGCTCGCACGCCTATCAGAGCAGAGCCTCGTATGCGTCCGGAAACGAGAGGTGAGAGTGAGAGGGACCTATGTTCTGGTTCGAACGTCTCTCACCCTCGCCAGTCGTTTTCGGACGCTCACGGTCCTCTGCGCTCGCTCGTTTCCCTGGCACTCCCCGAACCTCTGACATCCCCTGGACCCCAAAATTTTAGAAGAACTTTGATTTCATCGTGGGGGAAACGACTCGGGTATAATCTAGCTGACATCGGAGTAGTAATCCTTAATCCGGATTGCCAAAATTTTTGTAATAATGCGGAAGTAATCCGGGGTATCCGTAATTCAGGGTAATCCGTCGGTAACCCAAGGCTTTTAAATTTCCGAATGTGATGCGGAATCAATCCACGGATGACGCGGGGTAATCAGGGGTAATTCGAAATCCGATTGACACAAAATTATCCAGTCGTTTCCCCCTCGGATTTTATTCATACTGTAAAAGAAGAAACAGCAAAAAACACAAAGTAGCACATTGAAAAATTTTCCACGACACTTTCCGTACTTCTACAGTCCTCGTTGTTTTCAGTGTTTCCGTGTTGTAATCCAGAATAATATTAAAAGTCGTGACGACCTTTATTTCCACAGGGTTGTAATTAACCCTTTTTCATTTTTTTTTTTGCAAGAAGCTTGTAAACACATACCGAAATTTTTGTTTAATTTCTCCAAGTTTCTTTAACTTTCACTGTGAAAAAAAGAAAGAGAAAAAAAACACATGAGTAGGTACGCCCGTCCGACTACATATCATCGTATTTTGTTCACGTCCCAGAAAGTTTTTTCTTTCCCTCCTACATACGTCCACACATTTTTCCTCAGGGACTTCATCAAGCTCGCTTCTGTGCTTTTTTTCCCCCATTTTCATTCCATCTGGACCACTTTGGCGGGCGCGGGGGCCACGGCCTCGACGGCCAACGGCAGAAGCACCTGGCGCGTTCGCACGGGGAGGCCGCAAAACTGGCGCCCAGCCCGGCCCGGGTCGTTTGTGGGTTTGAAAACTCATGTATAAGTTCCCTCCCCCGCACCCCCCGCCACTTCACCCGCGAAAACTTGCGTGTCTCCGGATAAGGCATCCCGCCCCGTGCCAACGTGCAAACGCGACGGGAGACTTCTGCTAGCTATCCCGCTCGCTGCTCCCCCTGCTACGCTTCGCACTTCCCGGCTTCACACCAGGATGACACACATCAGTAAAAAAAATAATCTTTAAAGATGGTGTATGTGTCCGTTTCGGACACCGATATTTAGCCTTAACGTTAATTTATATACTTCACTGTGAAAAATATTCGTAAGTGTAACGGGCAAATTTTCCATGATAAATGTCGTCAAGTTACAACTTCCAGTTGTATTGTTATGATGATTTTTTTTTACACCGGGTATCGACTTACTTTTCTTTGACGAGTAAGAATTTTCTGTCGTAATTTTACGACTGCGCTCGTAAATTTACAAACTGTGTTGGAATTACAAATTACGAAAAAAGTCGTCAATTTACTAGTATATTTTTTTTCACAGTGAATTTGGCAAGCAAAAAGATCGGCAGGTTCGAATGGAGAGGCTATCTTTTACGTGTCAAATAAGTGATAAAGAACAAGTCTCGTTAATTCACTCTCTCGATCGACAATGGCTTCGATTCCCTAGATACGGATAGACAGCATGTCGCCCCCACCCCGCCCCGCCCGGCCCCACCCCACCACGCCCCGCCCCGCCCCGCCCCGGCCAGCGCGAGCAGGCGGCACAACTCCGAACAGGTTGCGGATATGACTGCCCCGCCCCGCCCCGCCCCGCCCCGCCCCGCCCCGCCCCGCCCCGCCCCGCCCCGCCACGCCCGGACCCGCGGGCCGCGCTGGGCAGGGCCCTGCAGGGCGGAGGGCACGGGCTGGGGAGGTCGTATTCCCCGGAGAAATTTGACCTCCGTTGTTATGCCTTGGCTGCTGTGCTGCATTTCCATCCTGGTGTTGGCAAGCACGGCGTGGTACGGTGGGGCGGGGCGGGGCGGGGCGGGCGGCCAGGATGTGTACACTTTGCATAGCATCAGGGGCCCGGCCCTCGGGGATCGCCCGAAGTGGACTTAAGAGGGCGAGAGGGGGAAAGGAGGGGGGGGGGGGGGGCAAGAAAAAAAAGAAACGCCTCCAGCATACCTCCGAGAACGCGCCTCCCGCAGCGCAGCCTCCAGCAGAGGGCATCCTCTACCATCTCACACTTCAGCACAGCCTCGAGCGCACAGCTTCCAGCAAGGAGACTCCAGCGCACAGCCTCCGGCGCTCAGCCCCCGGCACATGGCCTCCAGCACACAGGCTCCAGCACAGCCTCCAGCACAAGCCTCCACGACGACCTCTAGCTCACCCACAAGGACACCCCCTAGAGGACACCCTCCAGCAGCACACCTTACAGCACACACTTTGGCACACTCTCCAGCTCAGCCTCCAGCCCTGAGCGGCACTGCTGCCCAGGCCGTCTCTACAACACTAGGACACCCCTAGAGGACACCCCAGCAGCACACCTTCCAGCACACACTTTGGCACACTCCAGCTCAGCCTCCAGCCCTGAGCGGCACTGCTGCGCAAGTGCCCAAGCCGTCTCTACAACACAACAATTAGCCTCATAACAGCCACTAATATCCCCGGGCCGCCTCGCCGGGCCTCGCCCCTCCCGACAGCCTTACAGCAGCCGACAACAGCCCTTGAGCCACCTTCAGGCGTGTCGGGCCGGGGCCGCCACCTCCCCGGGGAGCCCTCGCTCGCCCACCCGGGCCACCTGTTCGAGCGCCGTCAGGCCGCCCCGCCCCACCCCGCCCCACCCCGCCCCACCCCGCCCCGCCCCACCCCGCCCCACCCCGCCCCGCCCCACCCCACCCCGCACTGCTCACACGCCCGGCCTCGAGACGCCTCGGTGGTCGTAGCTGTCGTATTGTCGGGGAAAAGTTGGCCCTCGGAATAGGGGAGGGGCAAAAAGGTTGCGCAGATGCGGGGACACGCCCGCCCCGCCCCGCCCCACCCCGCCCCGCCCCGCCATGTCCCACCAAACCGAGGTGGCGGCAGCTGCTGTACAAAGGAAGCTGCACTCCGGGGACCAGTGGGAACCAAGCCTCCTCCTAACCCTTGTCCTGCTTCCTTTTCCCTACAGCGCAGCCCAGAGAGAGGGAGAGAGAGACAGAGAGGGAGTGCGAAGGAGATAGAGAGGGAGAGGGGAAGAGGGACGGAAATGGTATGACTTGCGGTCTTGAACGCACGCACGACTCTGGACACTGTCACTAATGGGTGCTACAGTAAAAGAAGGAGAATGAGAAGGTAAGAAGGAGAAGGAGAATAAGAGGGAGAAGGAGAATGAGAAGGTAAGAAGGAGAAGGAGAATAAGAGGGAGAAGGAGAATGAGAAGGTAAGAAGGAGAAGGAGAATAAGAGGGAGAAGGAGAATGAGAAGGTAAGAAGGAGAAGGAGAATAAGAGGGAGAAGGAGAATGAGAAGGTAAGAAGGAGAAGGAGAATAAGAGGGAGAAGGAGAATGAGAAGGTAAGAAGGAGAATGAGAATAAGGGGAGAAGGAGGAGAAGAAAAAAAGAAGAAGGAGGAGGAGGAGGAGAATGAGAAGGTAAGAAGGAGAAGGAGAATAAGAGGGAGAGGGAGAAGGAGGAGAAGAAGAAAAGAAGGAGGAGGAGGAGAATAAGAGGGAGAAGGAGAATGAGAAGGTAAGAAGGAGAAGGAGAATAAGAGGGAGAGGGAGAAGGAGGAGGAGGAGGACAGCCAGCAGTGCGGAGAGGGTTAGGCGAGGCGAGGTCAGGCAGGGAGCTGCACTGCCTACTCTGCTCTGTTCGGCTCGTACTTTCCTGCTTCGTTTCTTGTTATTCACCCCCGCACTTCCCCTGCAACTCCGCCTGCCTGGGCCTCGGCACTTGATATTCCGGAAGGAAATATCCCAGAATCCTCGATGAGTTCCGTTCGGATAATGCAGAGAGAGAGAGAGAGAGAGAGAGAGAGAGAGAGAGAGAGAGAGAGAGAGAGAGAGAGGGAGGGAGAGGGAGAGAGAGAGAGAGAGAGAGAGAGAGAGAGAGAGAGAGAGAGAGAGAGAGAGAGAGAGAGAGCAATTCTTTTTTTTATCTCTCTCTCCCCTTACAGTAGCTTGTTTTCCTCTTCTGTAACTTATCTGTTTTGCTTTGCTCCGGCAGAGCCCACATGAATTCGTCGTGTTTCTCTAGGCTGTGAGTTCCCCCACATTTACATCTACAGGAGAACAAACATTATGTTTTTGGTCCATTAACTCCCCCCCCCCTGCCCCCCTCCCACTCGCGCCCCGCCATGTCTCCGGCAAGGGGGAAACAACTCAGAAAATTTTTGTACACCTCGTAATAATTAAGAAAAATTCAGATAAATTAACAAAATTAACAAACATGAACAGACATTAACAAAAACTAACGAAAATTCTCAAGAGTTGATGAAAATTTACAAAAAATAACAAAAACTCACAAAAATAAAGGCCAAATCACCAAAATCCAGAGTTCCTTCCCCCCTCGGTCTTCGGGCTCCTCTCTAACCCGGGGCGAGAGGGGTTGGACGGGTCGCGGGACGGGCGGCCGTACAGATCGGGAGGATCCCGGGAATAAAACGGCTGAGAGCGGCTTTCACCTTTGGCAAGGAGAGTAGAGAAGAGAGAGAGCTGGAGGCTGGAGGGGGGGGAGGAGGGGAGGATAGGAGAGTGGAGAAGAGCTGCGGGGGGGGGGGGAGAGAGGAGAGAAGGGTTCCGCAGAACCCGGGGAATTTCGTTCCACGCCTCCGACCCGCGATGCTCGCAGCGCGAAAGCAGCACTACCGGCGCCCCGCCCCGCCCCGCCCCGCCCCGCCCCGCCCCGCCACGCCCCGCCCCGCTCCGCCCCACCACGCCACGCCACGCCACCAGGCGTAGGACCGGTGGCCAGCCCTGCAACCCCACACCTTTTATCCTCCATGTCAAGAACAGAATTAGATCATCGGAGGAAGCGATTGGACTCGTGACGCAGCGACGAAAGGGAGTGAGAGAAAGGTGGAAGGGGGGGGGGAGAGAGAGAGAGAGAGAGAGAGAGAGAGAGAGAGAGAGAGAGAGAGAGAGAGAGAGAGAGAGAGAGAGAGAGAGAGAGAGAGAGAGCAAAGACGAGCGAGGCAGGGCCGGGACGAGACGGACGGGCGCCTGCTCTCCGCGAATATGAATACGAATTTGATTGACTGAGAGAGCAGCAGCCCCTTTGGCCTTGGCCTCCTGCTCCTGCCTGCACCTCGATACTTCTCTTACCCACCAGGCCCAAGCTCTCTCTCTCTCTCTCTCTCTCTCTCTCTCTCCATCTCTCTCTCCCGACAAGGCGTCGTCGTCGGCGGAGGAGATTTTCCCGCGGGAGAAATGATCCGAGACTGTAACGACGGCTACCAGCCCTTCCACGTCCATTACTCTGCCCAACGACCCTCCCCTTTTACTCTCTTTACTCTGCCTTTTTTTTTACCCCCCCCCCCCCCCTTCCTTAAATGTATTTTTCTGACAACGTCGCGGCCGCCTGTCGCGAGCATGAGAATGTACCGCCCCTTTGTCTCTTTTATAATATTCTACCTCAGAAAAATGATAATAATAATAAGAATAAAACTGTGAGCGGCGTGCGCGTGTGATGCCGCGGGGGGTCTGAGAGTAAACCACACGCGTCTACCTGGTCAGGCTGTCCGCGCGGGGCGGGACTTCCCCCCGGCCAGGCATCGCCTGAGTTTTGTTTTACCTAGAGCACCAGACCCATGCCGTCGTGTTGTTGTTGTTGTTGTTGTTGTTGTTGTTGTTGTTGTTGTTGTTGTTGTTGTTGTTGTTCAGTGTCTGTCTGTCTGTGTGTGTATGTGTGTGTTTCTCTTGTTTTTTCTTCCCCCGTTACCACCACTTTTCTCCTCTCGCGTTTACGTTTTACTTCCCGCGCGTGAGGCGCTGTTTCATTTTGAGCATCGCGTAAGGCGAAAGGAAAGAGGAGAGGGGGAGGGGGAGAGAGAGAGGGGAGAGAGAGAGAGAGAGAGAGAGAGAGAGAGAGAGAGAGAGAGAGAGAGAGAGAGGCGCAGCGAGCGGGATAAGATAGAAAGGCGGTGGTCGCCCGCGGAAAACAGCCCTGTGTTGCGTTGCAGAGCGGCGGCGGCCACCCACCCATCCGTCGCTTCTAGCTGCGTTTCTTTTCACCCCCTGCGAGTGTTCGCGGCCACTTTTATGAGAGCTTGGAGGAGAAAGAGGGAGGGAGGGAGGGAGAGGGGAAGGGAGGAGGGGATGGAGGGAGAGACAGAGAAGAGCTACGTCGGGTGGGCAATCCAGGTGCCATCATTGTCACCACACACCCAGAGGCAGCCTTAAGAAGAGCGCCCATGGCCGAGGGGGGATCACTTCGAAAAGTCAATGAACGCACCCCCTCAAAAAAGAAAAAAAAAGCATTTAAAATATAAGTAAAAAAATCTAAATAAAATCAAGGAGAAAGATGCAGAAAAATCCGAAAAATCGAGAACAAATGACTAAAAAAATTATAAAATTAGAAAAAAATCAGAACTGGGGGTAAAAGATTAAAACTTATAAAAAATGACAGAATTAGCCCTTTAAAAATCAAAAGAAAAAAAAATTCCAAAAACTCAAAAACTTTTATAAAAATTAAAAAAGGTAAAAAAATTATAATTGTACACATATTGTATGTGTGATTCTACGCGCCTGGGGAGAAGCAGATAGCCTGCCCACTAGCAAGCGCTCGTGTGTGTATGGGAGGGGGGATTTGGGGGACCTCCTCCGTGCTTCCGCGAGAGGGGCGTCAGGGGGCATTAGCGACCTTCCCTGGCGGCCACGCCACGCCACGCCAGGCGCCATTCTCTCGCACCACACTATCAAATCTTTTGCCTTCTTATCTGTGTGGAAACCTCCTCCCCTGCCACACCGAACGCTCTCCACCCCAACAGTTAAAGGGGGGGGAGCGATGAGCTTTTGCTGGTTAGCAATCTCTCAGACAGTTTTAGTCGTTTACGTCGAAAAGCATTTCCTTTTTGGCTTGCAGTGTTAAAAACCGAAAACCGTGGAGCCCGTCATCGGTCGTATTTGGTAAAATAGACAAACAATTAAAAACTGAAAATTCATCACCACCTTCACATCCCCTTCCACTTACATTAAGATTTGTTTAGGAATAACGGTGTTAACCGTTGTTAAAACTGTGCAGTGTTTTACAGGTACCCTGATGGACATTTTTTCGCAGCACGGTAAAATTGTCCTCCTGGTTTTCAAGGCACCTTTCCCAGTTTTCAAGATATTTTGGGAAAAGCAGGATAGTCCCCCTCTGGTGTCTTGGAAGTCGCTTTTTCCCAAATATCTTGAAAACTGGGAAAGGTGCCTTGAAAATCAGGACGACGATTTTACCGTGAGTGACCTAGATTGCGACTGGGTTATTTGCCTTCGCTATCCAAACCAGGTGGTCGGGGGTGAGCTGGGGCGGCGGCAGATTTAATATCGGTGCAACACGGGAAGGCTGCTACACTCGAACGCCCGCCCCGCCCCGCCCCGCCCCACCCCGCCCCAGCAATAAGCTGCTCCTTGGCGCGATTATGAGTCCGATTATCACGTCGCTTTGCTCCGCAGCTCTGCCGAGCAGTTAGACGTCAGAGTGGCAAGGAGGTGAGGGGGGCCGGGTGCCCGCTGGACTGGAATAGCTCTGGTTGCTCTCTCTCTCTCTCTCTCTCTCTCTCTCTCTCTCTCTCTCTCTCTCTCTCTCTCTCTCTCTCTCTCTCTCTCTCCCTCCCTTACTTGTCAGCACGAGAACTATCAAATAAAATACCGTAGGCGGTAATGGTTTCGTTCCTACGGTCCGTACCGTACTATTTTTATGTACAGCCAGACGGTAACGGTATTACGATAGCTGTGCTTTATTGTGTAGGTTTATCGTTTTGCCGAGGCTCGAACACAACACGTTTGCAAAAGTACGATATGTAAGGTACACACTATGAGCAAAATTACGGCCCCCGGAACCGGGCAATAAATTTACGGAGTACAGTAATCATTTTACTGTGCATTTTCCTAACAGTGTGTTCTCGCGCTCGTGCTAGGTAAACGTGTTTGATGCCTCTAATTACACGGAGAGGAACGATCCCGCCAGACACTCTCCTTGGGAATCAAAGTAAAGAGTGAGAGTGAATAAAGAGTGAGGGAAGAAGGGAGGGGGGAGGGGAGGGGGAGGGAGGTGGAAGGGAGAGAGGAGGAAGAGGAGAGGGCGAGAGAGGAAAAGTCAAAGAGACAAGGCTACAGCTGCGGTGCCCAAAGGCACCGCGTCCTAGAGCAGCCAGATTAGCCCAAGTTCCTATTTACCTCATCTTTCTTTCGCTTTTTAAAATAAAAATAAAATAAAAATAAAAACACGGTTGTCAAATAAATGTTAGAGCGCAGTGTTCTGTACAGGAATGGAAGAGGATGAAAACGGGCTTATAGCTGGAGGGAGCAAGAGAGAAAGAGCGTTACGAGAGCGGGTAAAAGAAATTGGTCCGTTGTGGTGCGCGCGGCGGGCCCGGGGGCGTGGTGAGGCGGGGCGGGGCGGGGCGGGGCGTCCTAGTCTGGTGAAAGGCGGGGCGGGCTGCGTGTGTCGGGTAGGGGCTGCGGGGCGATCAGCCGCCTCCCAGTGGTCCAGCGCCCGCCCCGCCCCGCCCCGCCCCGCCCCGCCCCGCCCCGCCCCGCCCCGCCCCGCCCCGCCCCGCCCCGCCCCGCCCCGCCCCGCCCCGCCCCGCCCCGCCCTTGGTCAGGTCGGGCGCAGCGGCATCCCTCAGCCACTTTAATCACGAGCCCCGGAGCCTGCCTGTAATTTGTCTTTCAGGAGGGGAGCGGGGGGGGAGGGGGGGGGAGAGCTTCTGACGGACGACCCTTCCGCCAAAGACTTTGCATGCGCCAATTATGCACTTTTGCTCGAGCCGTTGCCTGCTGATGGGGTCTGACCCGCAGCCCGACCCGCCCCGTGCCCGTGCACAGTGCACAGGGAGGAGAATCATGGAAACCTAACAGTGTCGCGTGGAGTGTCGCAAAAACAAGTCGCACACTCATGCGCTATAGCAAAGCTGCTAAATTCCATCCAAGGACTTCGTTCACATACCTGCGGGGAACACTCTAAGACCGTTATAAAAAATTATGTTTCCATAAAGTTGTAGTAAGTTCAAGGGGTGTGGAACTGGAAACAATATGTGTACGCCGGTATAAACAATACGAAACAATATCAAAACAATGCGAGACAATGTGCACTACAAAGTGACAATTTCGGACAGAATTGAAAAAAAAGTTTACATTTTCAGCATTTTTAAAGAAAAATTAAACATTACGACCTGTCAGCCCGCACCGGATGGAAGGATCAGTAGATGCAACTACACTCGAAAACTGTAGTTCAACTATAGTTTTACTACAGTCAACAGCAGTTTATCAACAGATAAACTACCCGAATTTCGTCAAAAGACCCTGCCCTGCAATGGTGAAAACCTGCAGTCAAACTGTAGTTTATTTATGGTTTGTTAGTGTACGATAAGAAACTGTAGTTTGATCTGAAGGTGAACTGTAGATCCTTCCATCCGGGAATATTTGTCTTGTTGGTGACAAAATATCATTTAAGGGCCAGTTTTAGCATAAATTTGTTCAAATCTGTTGTATTTGTCTTGTGTTGTCTGTATTTTCTAGAGACAATCATATGTGTACACTTTTTGGTCCTGTTCCACATCCCTCGTGTAAGTTAGAGACTCATATGTGCTAGCAAAATGTGGAGAAAGTATTTTCTCCATATGTGGGAAATTTTTCGCTATAATCACGCTCATTTCTAGAGAAGTATATAAAATTATACTCAATTCTGAAAAATTATATAAAATTATACTCATTTTTAAAAAGGATATAAAATTATACTCATGTATGAAAAGTTTATAAAATTATATGCGAAAATTTTCTTTAGGTACGAACAATTTTTCTATAACTTATTCTGAAAATGTCTATAGCGATCTGAGAGTGAAGGGAAGCGTGCAGGGAATAGAAATGCGTACACTTGAATATCCACAGTCAATAAAATTGATGGATGGATGGATGGGGAGATGACTGGAGGGACGGACAGACCGACGGAGTACGGCAGATGGCCCGATGGCTCACCAAGGTGCTACACGCCCCTAACTTCCGCTGTTCCCCGCAGCTGACAGCTGGTGGCTGTTAGTACCGAAGCGTTAGCCGATAAGCGCTCTCGGGCTGCAGCAGCAGGCCTGTGTGGGGAAGGCGCTGCTTAGCGTAGCGCACGGCCGGCAGAGTGATTCCGCACCCTCCTTGTCGCACTCAGGGGGCACGGCCATAAGGAGCAAGAGAGAGGACTCTACAATACGGTGTTCGGAATCGCCTTGCAGCGAGCGGCCGCAGAGCGTGTCCGAAAACGACATGTGAGAGAGTGATAGGGAGCTATATTCTAGTTGGAACGTCTCACTCTCACCTATCTGTCGTTTTCGGACGCATACAAGCCTCAGCGCTCGTTCGTTGCTCTGCGAGCGGCAGGGTGCGACAAGGGCGGGGCCAGGCGCGGATTAAGGTCCGACTGGAGCGCACCCCAGGTTGCCTACATACAGGGGTTTTGTCGCGCTATTTGCCTACTTTCCAGGCGGCTATCTAGTGACCAAAGTGTTCCCCCCACCCCCCTTGATCCGCTCCTGGGCGGGGCGGGGTGGGGTGGGGTGTTGTGGGGTGGGGCGGGGCGGGGCGGGCTGGGGCGCTGCCGCTACTCCCAGCACGCACGGTGCAGTCGTTGGAATGATTTGGCGGCCTGGAGCGCACTTGAGCTCTCTCGCGCGCGTCTCTGCTGCTGGGGATGGTAAGGGGGGGGGGTGGGGTGGAGTGGGGGTGGAATGTGAGGCCCCTCACCATTATCTCGCGCCCAGCGCTCCGTCACTGAAGAGCGCTGGTGTGGTGGCGTGACCCACAACTCATATAAAGGGGTGACCTCAGAGAGAGAGAGAGAGAGAGAGAGAGAGAGAGAGAGAGAGAGAGAGAGAGAGAGAGAGAGAGAGAGAGAGAGAGAGAGAGAGAGAGAGAGAGAGAGAGGGAGAGAGAGAGACAGACAGACAGACAGACAGAGAGAGAGAGAGAGAGAGAGAGAGAGAGAGAGAGAGAGAGAGGGAGAGAGCAGACACACCATCACACACAGGCAGCCGTCCACTTGTGCCCCAGAGAAAGCGCGCACGCCATGGACCACGCCGTCATGAACTGGATGACGTGTTTGGAACGGAGGTGGAAAGTGTAGAGATACACAGCTGTGCGGTGGGCGTAGGTGCGGGTGCGACGAAGGAGGAACGTGAGGGACGAAGACGAGAACGATCAAGGAGAGGGGCGCAAGCTGCGCCGATAATGTCGATCAAAAATTCAAAGTTGAGTCGGTCGCGGTGTCTAGCGGAACCAGGTCAGGGCGCACGCACCCTGCTGCGCTGGTGATGCGGGGCGAGAGCGCGAGCCCATGACGCGACTCACACCACTATAAGCTCTTGTCAACTTTGTTTCAACTTTGGCCATTTTGACGACGCAAGCAAAAATGGGCGCCCGCTCAAGCGGCGTCCTGTAACAATCCTTTTAATCACACCTGATGGAGTATATGGAAGCAAGCACAGTGCAGTGGATACGGCAGGCGCCTGCGAGCCGTGGTATAGTCCACCCGGCTGCGGGGCGCGGGGCGCCGGCCCGAGCACTCTTAACTTCTTACAAAGAAAATTCATTGTATTACAAGGAATCCTGTGCAACCGTACTACAAAGCCAATGCAAAGCAAAATTTTCTTTGTAATATGTTTGGAATACAAAGAAAGTTCCTTGTAGTACAAAGAAAAACTTTTGGTAATACAAGAAAATTTATTGTTTAGTACGGTTGCACAGAATTCTTTGTATTCTACGAAAAATATCTTAGTAGAAAGTTTGAAGTGATGAGTCCTTCACAATAAATTCAAGCGTACGCCGATTTTTCTGATTTTTCTGGGTTATTGTGGTTTGCCTTGCTTTGTACTGTTTTTTTCTTGATTTGTTCTTGATTTTTTTCTGATTTTTTTCTGATTTTTTTGTTGAGCGTCCACACTGGTATTATTGAGTGAAGGGCGAGGGGTACCTCACTCTCGAAATGGGTGTACACTGATTGGAGGGTTTTATTGTGATTGGAAGGAAAATTTGACCAAACTTTACAGAAAGCAAAGAATTGTTGACACTAATTCGATATTTTGCAATATTAAGGTGCTTAAAATAGATTTTTGTCGAAAAATTATGTGACTGAATAGTGATTGGAAAATGATTGGAGCTCAGGGTGTACACTGATTGGAGAAGGTGAGGTACCCCTCGGTGAAGGGCCCTTCGCCGGCCGCACACACGTACTCCCCGGAGGGTGCAGCTGCCCTAGGGGTGCACACTTTCAGACTGTTCATTCATTCATTCATTCATTCATTCATTCATTCATTCATTCACTTTCTGAATTTTCCCAATTTTATTTCGGTTTTTCTGTTTATTTTTCTCAATTTTTCGTATTTTTCTGTATCTTGCGTCTTGATTGTACTTTGAATTTTTTTTATTTTGTATTGATTTTTTGGGGTCGCACAATGATTTTTCGAAGTGACACCCCTCACCCCTCCTTATATTAGGATCACGAAAAAATTCCACGCGCGCGCCAGCGCCAACATTTGACGGGCCGAAATGGAACTGCGGGCAGCGAACGTTGCGCGAACAGCTGGCGAACACAAATGGTAAGTAAGGGTTCAGGAGGGTTCACCACGGCGAGCAAAAGCAAGCAAATCTTTCAGCGTGAGGCAAGCGCACAGAAGTGTCCTCTTTGCTGTCTGTACACACAAACGCACACACGCACACACACAAACACGAACTTGCCTCTGCCAGGGTATGACACTTAGTGCAGCTCGCTCTCGTGCAGTCACGGCGCCGTAACGCTAGATGTCGGGACTGGAGAACACGGGGCACTCAGCGCTCCATGGGACACTTCCATCAACTGCTCAAATACTAGCACAGAATGGCTCCATCGGTAAACCAAAGGTAGGATTCCCAACCTTTAAAAGGCAGAGACTGTGCGTAACTGCTTAACATACATAATAAGCAGTGGTGGTCATCGCATGAAGCATGGCATGCGCATGGCAGCTGCCACCACGGCATTTGGAAAAAAGAGGTAGGTTTGGGGTCTGAGGGAGGAGGTAGGTGAGAGAAAGGAGGAGGGAGGAGAAAGGAAAGAGAGGGAGGGTAAGAGAGAGAGAGAAAGGAGAAAGGGAAAAGAAAGAGAGGAGAGGGAGAGTATAGAAAGGAAAAAGAAAAGAGGGGAAAGGGGTAAGTTTAAGAAAAGAAGTTAGGACGACTAGCTTGCCACCGCGGCTCAAAATGCGATGACCGCCACTGATAATAAGATTATTACAGTTAATATTTTATCAATAATAAGCCTTAAAAACAGGTTATTGAGCCTAAAATACAGGTGATTACGCATTGATTACGGGCCTGGGAGTACGAGTTGATTAGGCTAGTGCTTCCCCCCTCGTCGAGGCATATTAAAAAATTAAAAATAAAAGCGCACAGGAAAAAGAAGAAAAAAAGTAATTGATAGAGAAAAGTCCCTGGGGCTGGTGCAGGCAGGCGCCGCCCGCGACCACATTGTGTACTCTAATGGGCTGCAGTGCCGCGGCAGGCTGTTAATCCGCTTAACTATGACGCATGATGTGGTGCTGAACATAAAACAGCTGACCTCCCCCCCCGCTCGGGGGACACACGCCGCCCCGCCACCCCACGCCACGCCGCAGCGCGCGCACTTATGAACGTGCCGTCATGCCATGTGGCCGGGGCCCGGCCGGTCTGAAGGACGATTCCGAACAGCCGACTGATTTAGAAGATCGCTCTCGTCCCTCCATCCTTGTTGCACCTACAGCGCTGCCCTATGCTGGCCATGGTAGTGCTCCATGAGTGCGACGAGGACAGAGGTATGAAAGCCATCCTCGGAATCGCTCGGCAGCGTTCAGTAGAGTCCTCTCTCTCTTGCCAGGCGTGGTTTTATGAGCGAAGAGGCCGTCAGCCCCAAAATCCGTCTGTAAGTAGGCAATTTGAGGTACAAAACCCCTGTATATAAGCTACCCCCCCCCCTCCCGTCAGCTCGACTTAAAACCGCGCCAGTCTCTCGCTCCTTGTGGCCGTTCCGATGAGCGTGACAAGGACAGAGAGACGAAACCACTGTGCGGAATCAACCCTGATGGTGAGTGACAGCGCACGACACGACGGACACGACGCTTTGCACCGGCGGCCGGCAGCCGCCATCTCTGTCTCTGTCTGTCTCTCTCTCTCTCTCTCTCTCTCTCTCTCTCTCTCTCTCTCTCTCTCTCTCTCTCTCTGCTGTCCGGCCCGGTCTGCATCACTACTGGCGGAGGGGTAAGTGTGTATCCTCCATTTCACTATTCAAATCATTCAATCATTTCCCACCCATTAGCATCACGTCAAGTAACCATTTCCCCGCCAATCCCAACGGCAAGTGTGCACCGTTTCTACAACTAATTTACCTCCAGATCGCTACAAGGCCCAATCCCCAGCCTCACCCATTAAGGGCTCCTTCACTATAAATTCAAGCGTCCACAGATTTTTCTGTTTTCTCTTGAAATTTCGTTCATTTTTACGTATTGTACTTTATGATTCTTGCTTGTTTTTCTTTGCTGTTTTGTTGTCACACAAGTTTTTTTTTTTTTTTTTTTTTTTTTTTTTTTTTTAAAGTGAGGAGGGGCGCCGTGCCCTCGCCCTCGCCGTTGCTGACGCCTACCTCTCTCTGCCGCCGGTGCTCCGCTCCGGTCCGCCGCTGGGTTGCCGGCTCCTGCCCCGCCTCCGCAGGCCTGCCGCGAGGCTCTCCTGTCGGTCCGGTCTCCTGCTGTCCTGTCGGTGTAATCCGTCGGCAGGACAGGCTGTGCAGCGCAGCGCCCACCCCCGCCTAGAGAGACGACTGAAAGTCTCCCTGTAAGTCTCTCTAACCGACCCCCCGCCGAGCCGAGGTCCACAGGTGGCGGGTGGCGGGCCGGGCCTGGTGCGCCGGGCCGGGTTTGCGAGTTGCGAGCGCGCGCTCGGCTCGGCTCGGCTCGGGGCCGCTTGCAGCTGACGCGGGACGTCCGGACTGGAGGGCGCGGCGAGGCCGACTGAGCCGAGCGAGCGAGGCACGGGCACAGGCAGAGGCTGAGGCTGGCTTCTGCTTCTGCTGCTGGGCTGCCAGCCTAGGCTGTCCCGACCCAGCCGCCGGCAGCCGTGCGCCGTGTATGATGGAGGAATATTGATACTATTATTATTGTTGAGATCAGAGTAATATTGAATAACAGACCATCGTGTATCGATGTCTCGGAGAACAAATATACCGGAACGCAAGGAAGGACCCAGCGGGCGGGACGACGTTCTTCCAAATCGTGCGAGAGAGAGAGAGGTCCGCGGTTTTCTAGCGCCTAAAAAATATTAAATAAGGTTAAAGGCTAAAACTTAGCTCCACAGTTTTCTATGGTTACATTATTAGTCACCATATATAAAGATCCAGCCATGATGATAATTCCGCAGTCTCCACAAAAAGTGTTTAAAAAGGCTCCCGAAGCTGTCTTTCTTTCTCCCACAATTCGTCACGACTTTGTATCGGTTTTATTGCAGTTTGAACCACTTATCGTGGCGTCGGAATTATGAACTCCACAGTATTCGTCGTTGCTACATTAGTAATACGACAACACTAAAAATAGGGCAATAGATTGTTGTACACCCCCCGCCCCCTCCCAGACACAAATGGTAAAGCCGTCCCGTGATAGTTTTATCCCACTCACGCAAGGGAGGCATAACCATTCCGTTCTGGCGGAAAGCCATCACTGGTAAAACTAAGGCGTAACTGATGCACGCTTGAATGAAGCGTACAGTTACGCTTGAAATCAAGCGTAGGAAAGATATTCTCCCATGCATTTAGATTGGACAAATAGGAGCGGATAGACCTGCTACGCTTGATTTCCAGCAGGGGCGTAGGAAGTGGGGTGCAGGGTGAGCGCTGAGCACACCCCAGAAATGGACTCAGCACACCCTGGCCCAGCCAGGCCTGCCACGCCGGTGCGGATAAATGTACCGGGGGTTTCTTTGAATGCGTAACAGTGTTGCGGGATTGCATACTCACTAGCGCTGCAGGGGCCACGGCGCCGTACGGGCGAATAGGGTAGGCAAACCCGCAGCACTGTTACGCATTCAAAGAAACACCCGGTACTTACTTAGCTAACGCGTGGAAACATGAAGATTTATCAGTCTTCGCAAACACAAAAGAATGCTATGTTTTCTGTTAATGTACCGTGTACCAATGTAGATTTTGAATAAATTGATGACATAAATTTAATATTGAAAATAATCGTTCATCGTGGCGTTCAAATATTGCATTCCGGCCTAGACCCGCTACCTTTGGGAAAAAAAGGAGGGAGGAGTGGGAAAGGGGGGGGGGGGGCGTCAGCCCGTCGAAGCACACCCCGCCGCAGGACACTTCCTACGCCCCTGATTTCAAGCGTAAAATCAGTACGCGTGAAAATTACGCGTAAGGTTACGCCTTAGTTTTACCAGTGATCCCTTGATGGTTGTACCTCCGGTTCTCTTCTCGTGTAGGCGGGTAAATCCATCCCGTGATGGTTGTACCCCACCCAAGTCTCTCCTCGTGTAGTGGGCTAAAGCCATCCCGGGATGGTTGTTCTCCCCTTACACTGCGCTTTCTGCGTATAGACACTATGTACATTTTTTTTACAGATACGGGTACTCTCAGGAGTACTAATGGGTACTACCTCCAGGAATGGTCATATCCCCTCGGTCTCAGAACAGTGTGGGGGGGATTATGGTTGTACCCACCGGCGGCTGCTGCGACATCAGCCAGGTTCAGAGCCTCGGGACCATAGAATAGAATATCGGGCATCAAATACCGTAGAGGTGCCTGCCGTCTGATTCCGAAGATCGCACTTCCCGCGCCTCCATCCTTGTCGAACGCATGGGGCACTGTCTTCCCTAACGTTGGGCACCACCATATGTGCGATAAGGACGGAACGGATCTTTGGAATCAGGTGAACTGTAATAATGGCGCTGAACGTAAAGCAGGACCGCGCCATGCCGCCAGCAAAACAGATCTGAGTGGTCGCAGCCACCACTGTATGGCAAAATGTGTCCGAGTGAGAGAGAGGGAAGTGGGGGAGGGGGCGACATCACCTACAAAAATGTCGTCCGACCCTGCCAGGATTCGAACCTGGAATCTTCTGATCCGTAGTCAGACGCGTTATCCATTGCGCCACAGGGCCGTCGTTCAGAGGAAGCGGAAGCGCTCGACAATATAAACCTATCGATTACAGTGGGGTGGGTGGCCGCGAGGCGGCAAATTCAAACTGATCGGGTGGGCGTGTCGGCGGTGCCGTGCTGTGGCGCGAGGGCGCGAGGGGGCGCTAGCGTCCCTGTGCCGCGACCGCCCGACCGCCCCCGCCGCGTCTGGTTCACTACTTCCGCCACCGCCCCGGAAAACTCATGTAAGCTGCGGGGAAGTGCTTGGTGGGGCTTCGGCCGTGCACACACACACACTGAAATTTTTTATTTTACTTTGTATGTAGCCTATGTCTATGCACATCGTATCTTATGCATGATTTTGAATATAATATGTAAGAAATTGTGCATACATGAGTGAGAAATCTTACATAAGATACGCATGAGCATAGACCTGCATAAGATATGTTCAAAATAATGCAGGAAGTTTCAGTGTGCACATTGGGTTGCCTACCAATCAGGCGGCGACCAAATGAAACCGTGTGAAGGCGAGAGACTTTCGTAGCTTCTATGCAGCGCAGCGAGAGGTGAGTTTGAAAACAAACAAACAAACAAATAAACAAACAAACAAACAAACAAACAAACAAACAAACAAACAAACAAACAAACAAACAAACAAACAAACAAACAAACAAAATGAAAAAAAACAGACAGTAGACTTGTTTTCTCTTCTTGCTTTTATAAAAATAAAAAATTATAAAAATAAAGACGTTAAAAACCTTTGCCGGATATGTTTTGAGAGAGGGAGAAAACAATATCAATGATGGACATGGAGAAGCATGATATTTTTAATCATTATTCAATATTAGTGTCAGCTGTTACATTACTGAATCAGAAATATGTAGACAGCGGGCTCAACAAGTATGAACCAATACAGTGAAAATAAGAACCATTTCAAGACCAGCCCTTAAACACATTAGACTTGAATGAGCAGAAACACATTAAGTCTTCATGATTTTGGGGGAAGTTTGAGTACTTCGTATGAAGGGATATGGACTACTACTGATGATCAGATCACAAAAGCTGTCCAAAACAACAAAGGAATAACTACTATAGAACATAATTGGAACTAAACCACAAGAGCGAGCAAATAGGATTAAAATCCTTGGATAAGTTTTGTGGTTTCCTACATATTTCACAGGAACTTGCATACCGTAGTACAAAGAATTGTACTTTAAGAGAATGTGACAGATTGCAGAATTATAGCTGCTGAATGTTAAGAGAAATAAAAAGAACAAACAATAAGCCTTACATTATGTACACTACTTCAGACAATGAAATGAATTGACACTTTCTAATCAACAACTCCCTGTAGCAATTTTAGCCGTGTCCTTAGACAAGGCTTGTTCATTTTAAAATTTCAATTGTTCACAAAATGATTGGTCTCATACTAGTTAATAACAACATAAATCAATTTCAATTTTCCTGCATTGTTTTACAAATTGAAAATTAGATGTTCTGAGATGAATTGTACATATTAGATCTCTCATAACCAAATAGATGGGTACTTTTGACAGCATATAATCAAAGACAAAAATAGCAAGAAAGAAAAATTTAAGAACCGCATAACATGAGACTGTAAATATGAAGAAAGGGTGAGTGTTTCAAAGCATTAACACTGATTTGCCAAATGTCCAATGAGCAAATTATTACATTGCAGCTGCACAGAACACGATTGGTTCACACGCACTAAAAGACAGAACACATCAGAAATGAGGAGGGAAACACAGACTTAATTCAAAATACTAATGAGATATAGAGGTATGACTTTTCAACTTCATTTGAAAGTATACAGATTAGAGTCTTGTAACAGATAACAGTCTTGTAAAAATTAAGAAATAAATAAATAAATAAATAAATACATATGTTACACAGTCATCTTAATATTTACATGACTTCTTTCAGCAATGGAATACCATTGCTTTTGGTATTAAACTCAAACCTCGGACAGTTCTTGCTGCATATAGAAAATGGTACATGTCGGCAAGAATTTAAGTTTTCAGCTAGCCACTTCCTGTGGCCACTAAAAACGAAATTGCTTCTCCCCAATCACCCCAGGAAACACGGTATGCTTGGTACAGAATCACCCAGCTAGTCAACGCCACAATCCATATAAGGGCACCTATGCCAGACAGAATCACATCTGAAATATAAAGAAGAGTAGAATTAGATTGGTGCACTTCATTGGATGGTTCTTTAATTTTTTTTCTTTTTCTTTAATCGACCTATGTCTACAAAAAAACTAACATCTTTTGATTTGTTTTTGCTCCTGAAAATGATCTTTCCTGAAGGCTTCAGTATAAAACCAGATGAAATTAACAGCCCATAGGATGGGTAGACATGCCCAGCCACCTGAATATGAAAACAAGTTAAAATTTCATCAATACCTTTTCTTAGATGCTTGAGAAAGATGAATAATTGACAATTTAATTACCTCTTGCATAATATTTGCAGATTTCCAGCTTCTTTTCGTTTCGCATTTGAGAAAGATCCATTATTTTTTTATTTGCCAACCTAGAACTATAACTTTGGTCCTACATCCGCACAGCAAGCAGACGACTGTCATCGTACGAATATTGATTTCTTAGGGTTTTCATCATAACTCAGAAAGGTTTCACTAGTTTTTCGTGGAGGGAAATCATTTAAAACAGTTAGTTAGTGATCGCCTGTCTCAATTCTTTCTTTCATTCGGTCTCAAGACTATTCTAAACCCATTAAAGAAAAAAATAAAAACGAAAGGTTGTTTGCTACGCCCTCTTTCGTTCCCTATTTTCTTTTCTGCTACTTCAATGTGAATATCACCCACTCACGGCCCCTCCGAGTGCCGGTGTGATGTAGAAGCAGTAAAAGGGCATCGACGGATCGATGGGGCCATGACAAAAGAGGGAATCAGTCAGATGTTTGAATTAAGAATGTCAGATGTTGATCAGATATAAATTTAATAGACTGAATAAGAATACATTTGAAAAATAAGCATCAAATTGACATAGCGTTAAAGAGAAACTCTTCCTTTGCCATAAATTTTTGTATCTCTATGTAAAGGATTGTGGTACTAAATAGTATTGTGGAATGAAAGAAACATTCAAAATTTCTTCATGGATTATACTGAAATGTACTAGCCACCCCTCCCCCCCCCCTCTTTCCCTCCCCCAAAATAATTATTAAAAACTATCTGGATTAAGAAAGAAACACAATCAGGAGTAAGATTCATTCTTTCACCACCTAACATCAGAGTGAAGTAGGGGTGGTGAATAAGTAAAGAGTGACAGAATTTGTAAAATAATTATATATGTCAATAAAGCGACCCTGTTTTCTGAATGTTTAAAGTAATATAAAACTAAATTCTAGGACAATACTGATTCTGGATAGATGAGCCTATTTTGTTCCTTTTGTTTCTTCATCTAACAGCATGAACCAAAAACACATTCAACGGCAGAGGCTCATAAAGTAATAAATAGAGAAAAATCACTGATAGAAACAAAAATTGGGACTTCAAATGAAACTATTGCACATATTTCACTAAAACTAAAGCAAAACAGTTGTAGGAAGACTAGTAGTATTTAACCATTACTGTACATTTGTTTCTTCTAGACATCATTGTCAACAGCATATCACAAATTGTAACTAATTAATCCAGTCAGCATGTGCAGTCAGTCAATGTACTTTAACAATGGATAAAACAGAAGTATGACAAGCTAAAGATGACACTGCAAGTACGTACAAGGAAAAAAAATAATCACAGAAAATTTTATCATAGCTTACAAATTTACATGTGACTAAGGGATCATAGAGTCCAGTATAAACCTGACTCAATAAAAACATTATTTTAGCAACACGAAATGACTTACAATGCTCCTGAAAAGTTAGAGGAGTTTCTCTGCAATACTAGAGTGGATAGCAAGATGATCAATTTGAACTAATTATATTGCAATGCGAGTACTACTAAGTACATAGTTACATAGGTAGATATACATTGATTGGCAACAGAAAAGAAATAACTTAATCAATAAAATACTAAACATTGAATGATAAATACTGTATGAACATTTTGGATATTCTTTCTGATATGAGAATGTTTACAGATTACCTAAAATAATAAAGATAGATATCTCTCATAAATCAAATCATGCGCATATCACCATAGAAAATGATGTATGGAAAAAAGTTGATAAAATATGAACAAATTTCAGGTACTTTGTGAATTACGAAAAGCTGAAATCTTCTCAAGATTTTGACTTTTCTCAGAAGTATCACCTTAGCAACATAACCAAGAGATATTGTGATAAGCATAAGAAGAACCACATTAGGAAAACAATCTAAATTCATTCCTGTAAAAACTACTTGTTAGCGGTTTTTGAAGATAATCGAGCAATTTCCGCACCAAGTGTATCTAGGTTCTCCTGTAATAGATATTCTAATTAGTACATAGAGATAAGAAAGACATTGTGACTAGAACCTTCAGAATATTACCTTTAAAGTGATGTTCTTCAGTAGGGTATCTTCCAAAACAGCTTGAAGTTTGCGATTAATCTCCATTGACAGTTCTAATGATACGGTTTCATCATTTCTAGCTCCATACATGCTTGCCATTACACCAGATCGCTTAGCAAGGTCTGCCTGTTTAAGATCAAAAATACACAGAAAAAATTTAGATTTAAAACAAATCAATTGATTCCTTTGCAAGTTGACAACTTTAAAGCTGAAACTTTGATACAGATTCCAAATATAAGTACAGTAAAACATTTACCAAAATGGACATGATAATTAACTGTGCATTCAGTAAAATGACTACAAAACTCAACTATTTATTAACTACCTATTTCAATTGAAATACAGTAGATTACCTGTTTTGCCTTAGAAAATCCAGCTATAGCATGCTATGTTATGGAATGCAAGAACAGGAGTTTATAGGTCAGATGTCAAATTTTCATGAGGAGATTGTTTGACACCTCAAACTTGAAAGAAGTTCAGGAAGAAATTACTGTATTTACCTTATTCTGATCCATAG
Organism: Frankliniella fusca; assembly: GCA_029379305.1. Taxonomy (NCBI): domain Eukaryota; kingdom Metazoa; phylum Arthropoda; class Insecta; order Thysanoptera; family Thripidae; genus Frankliniella; species Frankliniella fusca. The sequence continues at coordinate 354,324 of JAHWGI010001057.1, read as the reverse complement.
ACTCTGATGAGAGAGCTCCGGCTGGCATCTTCATTACAAAACTTTGGATCAACCGAGTCTTTTTCTGAAGCTCAGCAACCAAAACTTGTGAATGCTCCTCCATAAAATCTAACTTTTCTGCTTTCTTGGCATTTTCCCTCTGAAGTTTCACTAGACGTTCAATCAAAACCTGTTTATCAGGCTCCTGTAAGATGAAACACTGTTTGTGGGTGAACAATAAAGGGTACTCACACTCACATAATGTGACTTTAAAGTAAGGAGACACCCACCTGTCCGTTAGGGAATGTTATGGGTGGTAGGATGGGAGAAGGGCTTGGCTCACACACAGTGTTCAGAGATGAGCAGGATGAAGTTCTAGAATCCTGTGCTAGTGATGTGCTGCTGTTACTACTGTTATGGCTGCCTCCAGCTGAACTTTCCACCATCTCCTGACGTTTTCTAGATTGCTGAATTTCTCTGGTTAATTCACGAATAGAGGCAGCATGCTTCCTTTTCAAAACTTCTATCTCCCCTTGTGAATCTTCAAGCTGCTGTTCAGTTTGTTCTAGCTTGTGAGTGCTTTCTGCCAAATGCCGAGCAAGGATGGAATTTTCTTCCTGTCTTAATCTTTTTTCCTCTTCCAGATCTACTGTCAATGCCTTAATTTTACTTTCTGCTTCAACCAGCTTTCTTTTCAGAGGTTGCTGTTCACTTTCAAGCATATGAGCCTATAATTAAATTAAAAAGTGTAGATACAATACTGTAATAATATCAAATTTGTTGACATTAAAAACTAAAAATACAGTACTTTTAACACTTACCTTTGCCTCTAAAGCTGAAAATTCAGACTGAAGGCGAACATTTTTCTCAGTCAATTTTTGTGTAAAGTCAAGCAGCTCAGCTTCCCGCTCTCGGCATGCAGCAGCATCCAGCTGAAGCTCAACATTAGTCTGCCGTAATCTTTCCATTTCATTCCGACATGTAGCAAGTTGATCCTCATAACTGGAATGAAAAACAGAGTAACATTTATAAATATCACAGTAGGGAAAATAAAAAGTCATTTAATTAAGAAGTCTTACTGCTGTAGCTGAGCCTTCAAAGATTCCATCCCTGCAACTTTTTCACGAAGATCAGCAACTTCTTGCTGATGTTTGTCACTTTCCAGCTTCCAGCGAGATAATCTCTGATCACCATCTAACCTCTCTTTTTCTAAAGTCTGTACCTGAAAGATTATTTCAGCAGTTGTGAGATTCAATATTTTTTATTTCTCTTATGATAACTCACAGGTTGATTATGCATCTAGGAATTTACCTTTAAAGATAATTGATTATTTTCATCAATGAGAGCTTGCTGTTTTAGTTTAAGAGCTTCCACTTCAGATTGCAGTTGTTTTAGAACAACCTCCGTGTCAGCTCTACCATGTCTCTCAAGAATTAGTTTGGCATGCTGTTCTCGTAGTTGATGGTCTGCAGGTAAATTAGGTGTACAAAAGTAATTTTAAAGTTCCATGTAGGTAGGCAGAACAAAATATATAATATTGATATTACATACCTAGAGATACGGCTTTATTTTCTTCAGACTCCTGGAATGATTTTATGGCAGTTTGGGCATCCTTGCGAGCTTGCTCAGCTTCCAGTCTTGCCTCCTCTAATTTTCTAATTAAATCTGTGATTCTCTGCTCAGCATCCTTAAATCATTTTAGTTAACAGTTACAGATTGTTCTATTTAAGTGAATCATATATAAAGTGGAAAATACAGAACTCGTAGTACCTTTTTACTCTCTGATTCCGTTTTAAGCTTATTCTGAGTCCATCGCAAATCCTCTTTAAGTCTCTGATTCTCTCTGTTTATTGTACCAAATTCTTGACCCTGATTAAATCCAAATTCAGATAAAATAAATAGATTTATCATGCTCACACAGATTCATTTTATTCAAGAAGAACTGTTTTGGAATTACCTTGATCTCTAACAAGTTGTTTGCTTTTTCTTTTTCAGACTGTACCGTTTTAAGTCTATCTGATAATAAATCTCTTGCCCGGTTAGCTTCTTTGAGTCTCCTTTCTGCAAGCTCCAAATCTTTGCGGATAGTGATAACAGACTTTTCACTCATTGCATACTTTATAACCATTCCCTCCTTGTCTTTGTTAGCTGACTCATAAAGTTTACTTTTCTGAAAATTATTTGTTGAACCTTATTATTGAAGATGAAACAGGATATTTAATTATGACAAACACTTTGATAAAACCACACTCACCTTATCAAGATCACTCTTCAACTGGGTTATCGTCTGAAGTGCTAAAGTCTCTTGTTGTTCAAAACGACTTTTTTCTTGTGCAAAAGCACGCTCAAGAGCTTGAACTTCAATATAATGGTCATCACGAAATTTGTCATTGGCAAGTTTGTATCTGTAAATTTTATATTTATATTTTTTTTTAAATAAAAAGGAGGGTAATATTAATGTGCCAACAGTAGTTAAAATATTTCTTAGATAGAGAACCTACTTTGACAGCTGGTACTGCAAGTTTGTAATGAATTCCTGAAGGGTGAATGGACAAGTGTCAGCATCACTATGATCACTTTCACTTTCAGGTGTAGAAGTCCCCTTGTCATTGTCAAAATTTCTTTTCATACCAAATCCTAGTTTTGATAAGACTTTGTCCAACTCCTTTAGTACAAAATTTTCGGTACCTCCAGTGGATGGACTTAGAGGATCTGTATTGGTAAGATCCACAGCACTGACAGAGATTTCTGCCACACCATTTTGTTTTGACTCCTCAGATGGAAGTAAACTTGGTGCTACATCACAAATTCCTGATGATGGCATTTCATGTTGCAAACCATCTAGTGACATATTACTATCTGTGTGTAAGACTCCATTTTCAAAACTACAAACTTCCTGCTCATCAGATTTGGTTTCCAATGGTACAAAGTTGGTTTGACAGCTAACACTTTCAAGTATGGTACTACCTTCCTCTAACTTTAAGTCTGGCTCAGGCACTAATTCATTGGCAGTGTGAATGCTGCTTTCTAAAGATTTCATTGTTAGACCTACATTACTATTTTGATCTGGATCAGAGGAATATAATGTGTTTACAGCATCTCTATCAGGACCATTGTCGAGGATGCCAGTGATACAATCTGAAGAGATGAATTGTGGGTCAGCTTCCTTAGCTGAACTCCCAGACTTGGAAAACACAGTCTGATTGACAAACGTGTCATTATTCAGGAGTGGTGTTTCGACTTTCAATTTTACGTCCAGGTCAGCGACACCATGTACACTGGGAGAATCTCTTTCCTCAGCCATCTTTCAAAGAAAAAAGCACGTGCCTGAAAATATTAGCAAACATTAATGATTTAAGCATAAGCTGCATGACAAATGTAATTACACAATATTTAAATCATAACAATAAGAAATTATGCACACATCCTGAAGAAAATGCAAAATACAATTGTGAGCACTAGGCATATACAATATTCTATGTAAAAGAAGATTTTAAAAAAGATAAATAAGAGATTACCTACTTTTGAAACATGACAGAAGAAGCCTTAACCTTATCAAAACAACTCCAGTCTGGCACAGATTCGCGGTTATATCCTGTTAACACTTCAGCCTTTCGTGGTCAGAAAGAGAAGTTCACTTTAACATTTCTTGATCAGAAAACACTTCGCCTGATCGTCAGAAAATCAGTGTTTATGTGCTGACTGTGAAGGCAGCTGTCACTGCAGTCAGAGATCTCAGTGAAACACATTCATATTGAAATGCGTTCCTCCGGTATGCGAATGTGAATATCTAGCTGATCATGAGTTGGCACAGGTGGCTGAGGGGAGGAGGGTAAGGCGGGGGTGTTTTGAAAGGACTTGTTGCTTCTACTTCCATTCGTCGAAGCCTACACTCCCACGCAACTGCGCGCACTCCGGAAAAACTAGCTTCAAGAAAAAGAAAAATGATGCAGACTTTAAGGAACATTTCCAAAGTTCGACCCATCTTACGGAAAGTATGTTTTGTCTTTAATCATTCTTATTCTCCTGTTTCATTTGGCCTTTAATGTTGTTCTTATCTTATAGTTTCTTATCATTATTTATGCTTTACCTCAAATAAATGACTCTGACCTTTGATATGTGATTGATCTTACTTTTAACCTGTTGTAAAATCAGTATCTGTGTTCTGAGCTTCAGTAATATTAATTTACTTTCTCTTAAATTCACATTAAGTTTTGTAACAAGTTACCCTACACTGCCATATTTATTTATTTATTTATTTATTTATTGATAGTTTTTTGTCTGCTTTTAAGTGCTCTTGTGATTTTGTATTGCTGCAGTGCAATGGATTTTCTCGAACTGGTAGTCAGTTAAATATATCAGCGGCAGCTTGTGAGGGACGTCCTGGCCCTTTGACTAGCCTGACGGAAGATGAACTTGTCCTGAAAGACATGGGTAATTAGTCCTGCTCAAAAGCTTACAGGAAGTTTGTGGAGGCCTGAAGCTGCCCAAAGTAAAATCCGACTTATAACAATCTAATTCCACTCTGAATGATCTTATTTTTCTTTGTTTTTCATTATAGTTGCAAGGGTGGCATCAGAAAAAATTGCGCCATTCGTCAAAACTATGGAAAAGGAGGAAAAATTTCATCCAAGTGTCCTTGAAGCCATTTTTGAAAATGGGGTAAGACACAGAGGTTGTACTGTTATCACTTTTACTAGTCTTATCTATTGTCTGATAGTTTTTCTCTATTTTTCCAGCTTATGGGGATAGAAATTGAGACAGAGTATGGAGGGTCGGGCTTGAACTTCATGTCCTCCATTATTGCCGTCGAAGAAATATCTAAAGTAGACGCATCTGTGGCAATATATGTTGACATTCAGAATACCCTTATCAATGCTCTGATAAGGAAGATTGGAACACCTGAGCAGAAAAAACATTATCTACCTTTACTAGCTCAGAAAATTGTAAGCAGTTATTAAGGCCTTGGATTAAGTCATTTTCAATTTTCCTTAAAATGACTTATGCATATACTAGTCTGCATAATTAACATATCTGCTCTTCCTTTTTCATTAGGGAGGAAGTTTTTGTCTTTCAGAGCCACAGTCAGGTTCTGATGCATTTGCCATGAAAACTATTGCAAAGAAGGATGGTAGTGATTTCATCATCAATGGAACAAAAATGTGGATTTCACATTCTGATGTTGCTGGTGTCTTTCTTGTCATGGCTAATGCTAATCCGTCTGCAGTAAGTTCGTAATTTTTCTGAGTCCTCTGTAAATATTGATTGAAATCAAATTTACCCCAGATCTGTTACTTTATCTTTGTGTTCATCCACGAAAGGGCTACCGTGGTATAACATGCTTCTTGGTAGACAGAGATATGCCAGGTGTCTCTGTGGGCAAAAAGGAAAGTAAATTAGGTATCAGGGCATCTGGAACATGTATGGTCCACTTTGACAATGTCAGGGTAAGACAAATTATAAGTGTACTGGCCAAATAAGGATGTTTCCATGCGAAAAGTTATTCTTCTTCTGAGACATTTATGTTCATAGGTGCCAGAAAAAAACATTTTGGGTGAATTTGGACATGGCTATAAGTATGCGGCTGGGTTTTTGAATGAGGGCCGCATAGGAATTGGTGCACAAATGGTTGGAATTGCACAGGGCTGCTTTGATGCTACCATCCCATACACTTTAGAACGCAAACAGTTTGGAAAAAGTGTATTTTCATTCCAGGTCAGTTTCTTCTGTGCTAAAAATCTTTTAAATGCATTATGCTTGTCGTTTACAGATTGTTCTTTTTAACTTTGTATTTGTAGGGTATGCAGCATCAAATCGCTCAAGTGGCAACTCAAATTGAATCCACACGTCTATTAGTATATAATGCTGCTAGACTGCAAGAGATGGGTCTTGACTTTATTAAGCAGGCTGCAATGGCTAAATACTACGCCTCAGGTATTGGAGATGTTTTTAAGCCTCATATCCTAGTCACATTCATCTTATTTTAAGAAGTGTTTAATTTCTCTCTCTCTTTTTTTTTTTTTTTTTTTTTAATTTATTTTTGAACCAATCTGTGTTTTTAGAAGTGGCACTTTTGACAACATCTCGATGCATTGAGTGGATGGGTGGTGTTGGATTTACCAAAGATTTTCCCCAGGAAAAGTTTTACAGAGATTGTAAAATTGGGTCAATTTATGAAGGTACTTCAAATATTCAATTGAACACTATTGCTAAATTTATTCAGAAAGAGTATGAACACTAGTTTATTTTGCCTTCTTGTTTTCAATGCATTGCTGCTTCAAATCCATTTCACCCAATTTACAAAAGAGTTTCAATCCAAAAAGACATTTTTAAAGACAATGCTATGATTTTGCTATGATTTGAAGTAGTTGTAGAATCTCAATACTATTAGCTGATAAGTTTCAACAAAATTCTTGCCAACCGTACAGTTTTGTCATTTGCTGTTTGCTGACATACATTTTCTGGGTACTTATGTTCTCAGTAGGGCGTTGAAGTGATGATAACTGAGTGCTATATCTAGTCAAATGCCAGGCTAAGGAAGTTTGTGTGCCAAATAAAATGTGATATCTTGTTTAAAAAGTCAAAAATGGGTCACGTGACTCTGTTTGGTATTAAGACATGATTGTACCATTATCAGAATGAGGGGAGCTTTGGAATAAATAAATAAATGAATATTTTTTGTTTAATTTGTGTACATTGCTGTTATTTTGGGTTCATTCCCATGAGTCAACTCCTGTTTTCAATAACTTACAACAAGTTCATGGGCTCTTTTACGCTGTTAACATTACAACAAATAAATTAAGGTTTTTATTTAAGTTACGTTTGTACATATAAAAAGAAATTGATAACAAATAGAGCTTTAGAGATCATGCCATAAGTTCACACTTTCAATACTGGTAAGCAGCTTGAGAATGTGCTTCAATGCATACAAGTAATGTCCCAGTTTCCTCAAAACTGTAACTCTTCTACCCATTTTCTTCAATCAATTTACGGTCATTCACAACATTCTATGTTTTGTTTTCCTTCATACCTTTATTTTAACAATGAGGGCAATGAGCTCCACCTGCCTAGTCAGTCTTTGATACACCTACAGTATCTCTTTCCGCAGTTTGTATTTACTTCAGCTATCTCACACAAATGCTCTGCCCTTTAAAACGCAAGATAGTGTTCTGATAAAGTTCTTGTTTTTCCTTTCCCCCTTCTTTGTTAAAACAGTCCCAATGCAAATGAACGATCATAATTTTTTTTTATTTTTACCTTTTCATTTGAACATTGTTTTGACTAGAGTTTTCACCTCCACCTACAGGACAAGCAGATATGATTGGCATTTTTGGCTCTATTACTGTTGGTACCTACCTCTTTTATTCATACTTGTTCTTTCATTATCAAATTAGATTCAATATCAAAATTTTCTAACATCTTTGGTTCAAAGAAGTGGTCAAAATAGCTTCTTGCAAAGCTGCCTTAATCAAAATAGGGAAATGATTCAATGACAGAAGAGCTACATGTATGATTAGAGATGAACAGTTTCTCAATTTACAAATGGTCATTCCTTGAGAATTGGGTGCTTTTATGAAAATTTGTTCCTTATTTGTTTTGCAGTTTTCTTTCCTGGTCAGATTATTGTCAAAAAGACTGAAATTGAAAAGTGAATTTTTGGATTTATCTATTGTCTTTACCTCTAAAAAGTTGAGAAGCCTCAGTCAGGCATCCTATAAAAGCACTAGGTCTTCAGTCTGAAATTGGCTACTGTGAAAATTTGGCCTCAAGCACTGTCTTATTGGTTACAACATATAATTTTGCCTTTCCTCTTTAACGGTTATAAGTAGCACAAAGTTTGAGTAAAACAATAAAATTTGCCTTATTTAAAGAGAGGAAAGGCATGTTGATGCAATGAGTTGATTACACATAAAAGTTTCTCACACAATACAACATAAAATAAATGATTCCTGTGATATTTTATCAGTTATAAAGTGTTGATGAGGATGATATTGATATGACTAGGTGGATATGACCACATAAAAAAAGGCTGTAGATAGGATATTTAAGTTAAATATGTATGCTTTTGCTTAAGTGTATCAATAGGCTAATTATCTAGAGTGAACCCAACAAACTCCAGGCATTTCATGTCTAAAAAGACATGTCAGTTTTACAAGCTAAATACTTTCCCACACAAAATACCAAATCAATCAGGTAGCCAAAGAAAATTCAAGTGTGGGAATAATCCAAATACCAAAAATTCAATGCTCAGACGATTTACACGACAAAATTACCTTATACATTTACAATACTGAGTTTCAATAAAATAGCTCTTAAAAGTCTTAATAGTGATAATTCCTTTTTAAAGAGGGGCAAAGAAAGAAAGGAAAAAACAACAGTATTTACAACATCAAATACAAAATGACAATTTTCTTTTTATGTTTGCTTGCCATATTTGTGCACAGTAATTAATGGAAAAAAAAATTAATTAAGAAATAAATAAATAGAAGGAACAAAGAAAGAGCCCGAACATAACACATATTTATACAGGTAAATACAAATGACAGGTATGCAAAGTTTCTACAGATTAATGTAACACTTCGTGCATCTTTTTAACACACATTACTTTTAACTTCATGAAATCATGAAGTAAGTCATCACAATAGTTACTTCATCATACATTCTTCTAACAAGGAAATTAAATTTTGTGTTGTGTTATAGTAATGGAGATAGATCTTCATGTCTCCTTTAAACAACCTTAAAAAGAAAATTATTTTTAACGTTACCTGAAAGGTAAGCAGTACAATGATATAGAGCGGCTTACGTTTAAATTTACAATCTATTTCACATATTGACCTTTACAGTAAATATAGGCATCAGCAAACAGAAGCTTACATTTGTACATTCATTTTTACAACACTCTTAAAAAAATTAGAAAACAGTAACAAAACAACCCATCCAGCAGGTATGAGGATAGGAAAGGATCAAGAGTTCAAGTGACTATTTGGAAATGCATTCACAAATGCATGTAAAGCAACAGTCTACTTCCTGCCAGCACAATCGTTTTGAAATTAGTTTGATAAGACCACAAAGTTTTGTGTGCTGTCACTGAACTTCATGTAAGGGTAAATGGGATGAACAGCAAATACATCTTAGTGGGTAATGAATGAATTGTGCCGAAGAAAACTTATACGTAATTCTTTTTGCAACTGACTTGAACACGTTCTTCCTAATGCTTTGCATTTCTTTTACACCAAGTATAACAACACTAAGAAATTAATTACATACATTTTTACAGAGCTGTAAACAGCACCTAAGAGTTGATGCATACTGACAAGTCCGACTGCTTAATTATCTGGCACTTAGGGACTAAAGTGCTAAGTAAGAACAGTCTCGTTTCGAAAAACCTTACCATCTAAAAGATAGCTGATAATATCCTATTTGATATGGCACTTTCTGAATGAGTCTTCCAGGAGGATATATCCCCTCTAACTCCGACTCCACTCTTTGGTAAAAAGCATACTTTACAACAAAAAGTCCAGCTACATACCCACTGATCACACTGTGAGGTGAGCAGCGAGCCACTACCGACAGAACTGTTTCGGTTTTTCTCTCCGAAGGGTGCCATCTTGGTCTTGTGTTCTCTTCAGTCTTGAGGTCGCGGGTCTGAGCTAGCGCCGGCGTGGCGATGATCGCTTCACAATCCCCCGCCAGGCCGGTCTGCTCGCGGGTCTGCTCGCACGGCTGCTCACGGGTCTGCTCGCGGTCTGCTCGCGGTCTGCTCGCGGGTCTGCTCGCGGGTCTGCTCGCGGGTCTGCTCGCGGGTCTGCTCAGTGCGCGTACTCCCCGTCGCCGCTCGACGTCATGGAGAAGTTCGCCGAGTCCCTGCCTCCGTTCTGAAAGTCTGCCGCGGCCGAGCCGACGCCCACGCCCGCGCGCAGGTGGTGCTGCAGGTGCTGCTGCAGGCCGTACTTGAGCGCGGGCGACATGCTGTGGTCCTTGAAGTAGGCCACGCCCAGGGCGGAGGAGGCCGCCGGCGGCGGCGGCGCGGCGGCCGGACCCCGCGCGCCCTGCGCCTGCCCGGGCTGGTACAGCATGACGCCGTTGTGGTGCGTGGGGATGGTGGAGTGCTGGCGCACGAAGTTGCCGCAGCTGCTGGCCAGCTGCTGCTGCTGCTGCTGCTGCTGGTGGTGCTGGTGGTGCTGCTGCTGCAGCAGGGAGGCGGCGCCGTGCGCCGGCAGCGTGGCGCAGTGCGGCTGCGCGGCCGGGGGCGGCGGCGGCGGCGGCGGCAGCGGCAGCGTGTTGGCGGAGCCCAGGCCGCCGCCGTAGCCGTACCCGTAGCCGGCGTAGCCCGCGTAGCCGTACGCCGCGGCGCCCTGGCCGAGGCCGAGGCCCAGGCCCAGCCCGAGGCCGAGGCCGCCGCGGCCGTGGTCCGGCTGGTCCGTGAACGACGTCATCCGCATGTTGGTGGCGCGGCCGAACTTGTCCTCCTCGCCCTCCTTGGCGGGCGGCGGCGCCTGCTTGTGCCGCCGGATCACCACCGTGTCGTCGAGGCCGTTGATCTGCAGGGTGGCGGGCACGCCGCCGGGGCCGGGGCCGGGGCCGGGGCCGGGGCCGGGGCCGGCCTCGCCGCCGGGGGGCGTCGCCTCCTCGCGCACGGGCTGCAGCGGCTGCAGCAGCGCCTTGTGGTGGTGCTGCAGCGGCGCGCCGCGCACGGTGGGGTCGGCGGGCGCGGGCGGCGGCGGCGACTCGTCCTCGTCGTCGAGCGCCGGCTGCGGCGGCTTGAGCGTCACCCCCTGCGACGGCTTGCGGATGCTGCTGTAGATGGGCTGGTTCTGCAGCTTGAGCACGGCGGGCAGCGGCGCGGCGGCGGCGGGCAGCCCGCCGGCCCCGGGGCCCGGGGGCGCCAGGCCGCGCGTCAGCGAGAAGCTCTTGTACTGCGGAGGCGGCGGCCGGCTGTGGTCCAGGCACAGGTCCTGGATGCTGTTCGCCCGGCGCGCCTGCTGCTGCTGCAGCTGCTGCTGCTGCTGCTGCTGCGGGTCGTACTTGAGCTGCTCGTACAGCTTCATGTGGCTGGCGTTGCTGCTGCTCGAGTGCACGCCGCTCGTGTCGCTGTGGCTCGAGTGGTCGCTCCGGTGCGCGCCCGGCGGCGACCCCGTGATGGTCGCGCAGCCCGAGCTGTCGCCCGCGCCGCTGCTGCTGCTCGCCTCGGACCGGTCGCTCACGCTGCCCGTCACCTGAGGGGGAGGCCGCCAGCAACAGGCAAAGCTTTAGATTAATCGAAAACTTGATTCGATTACTTGAAAAGTTTTGAATAGTTGATTTCGATGCCTCATTCGAAAACCAATTGATCAATTCAGAAAATCGACTGGTGAGGTGGATTTAGTCTCACGAGGATGAGGCAAACAAATGAATGGCGAACGCCTTAAGAAAGTACCTCGTCATTCATTTGTTTGCCTCATCCTCATGAGACTAAGTCCACCTTATCTCTCCTGTCCTCTTTCAAAAGCAATTTCCGACTTTTTTTTGTAGATCTGCGAATACGGACCGACTCTTTTTTCGATTATTTTAGGTATTATCGAATGTTATAAATTTTTATCAGACGCACACGCCTAGCAAGCCTAGTTAGGCCTTGAGCGCCCGGCAGGTAGGCAACAAACCGCACCGCGCGCACGTCTGCCGTTGGGTTGCCTATCTCGTGGTCGACAGGAGCTGACCAAGGCGAGCGCGGTGAGACTGGACACGAAGGTCAGGTTTATTTACGTTGAAAAAAAAAAGAAGAGAGAGAGAGAGATTTCGATAGATAGCCTGATATACGTGACCACGCTGTGGTCGTGCAGCTCTGACTGTGCTATGAGTCTGTCATTCATTGATTTATCATAAAAGGAAAACTGCATATTTGAACTTGACTTGAGAGAACCAGGCCACAAATGACCTAAGGTTGGATATTTGAACGTCTTAAGCAAGATGTCTTGAAGTTGGTAGTTCTCTAAATCATCAAAACAAAACAAAGAATGAGAAATACATTATATCTTCCTTTTGTGGAAAAGATGAATCTATTGATAAATAAAAAGCACAGATGAAGGGTAAATATGTTATGTTGACGTGGACGTTTCTTCCGAGGTGGCCACTGTTAAAATGTTTTAAAGCGTGGACTAAAACAGTTACCAAGGCACTTGTGAAGCATTACAAGATGCATGCTGAAAGAGAAAAAATGAAATTCGTGTGCTAATTAATAAGAAAATTTCAATATTTGGCAATAGCAAAGCAAGCTAATCAAATGTTATCTTTCTACTAAAGAATGTGTACGGCTGTCATGTGCTTATCATTAATTAGTTTTGGCTTGAAAATTCTAAAGAGCACGTGTTCTTTGTTAAATACAGAGCCTTAAATACACACAAAATAAAATTTTGCCTAAAGCAGTAAGAAATTATTTCATTCTTTGGATTTAGGCATGCCAAATATTTGTACATTTCCCTCAACCAACTACAGAAGCTAACAGCTGGAACAGGAGTAACTCGTCAATTTGAAAACCACCTCTACCGCCAACACCAACATGGTCAAACTAGAAACACAGTCCTTGTTAGTGTTGATCAGACTAAGATTACGGACCAGGGAGAATAAGTCCTGTTACCTGATGACAATCCATCTAAAAATAAATAAATTAGAAAACGAGAAATACTGTTTGCATTCCATACAACCAATAAGTATACTAAATAGTGCAATGTCTACATGAGATCTCCTCGCTTTCCGGCTGTACACAAACAAAAGCCACCAATGAAAGTGTCGTATTAGAAAGAGTTATATACGAAAAACCACACACACCTCAGTTTCTAAGAGATTATAAAAATACACGACACGTTTCAAAAAATTAAAAATATGTCAAGACCCAATCCTGGCGAAGCTGGTTATTTAGCTGCCGGCCACGAAGAAGAAGCCGGCCGTTAGCATGTTACCGCAATACAAGGCTACAGTGCGTGGCGTGGCGTGGCGCGGCGTGGCGCGGGGCCGGCGGGGCCCTGCGGGGCAGGAACAGGGCCTGCAGCGCCTGCAGCGCCTGCTCCCAGCTACTCAGACTAACGTTTGGCGGGGGCGGAGGCAGGTCGTCCAGGTCCGGGAGGGGGGCCTCGTCGTCGAGGTCGGAGGCGATGGTCAGGGGCTCGGGGGTCAGGAGGGGGCTGGGGTCCTCGTGGGCGCGCGCCGCTGAGCCCAGGTGGGCCTGGGGCGCCGCTGTGGCCGCGCCAGGTGCTGCAGCGCCAGCTGCAGAGACAGGGCCAGCTGCAGGTGCATCCGCGGGGCCGCTGGTCTCGGGCGCGCCGCGGGCGCCGGCGCCCCCGGTGGAGTGCTGTCATAACCAAACAGAGGTCAAACACGTTGCCGAGGTGGTCGCGAGGGGTCCTGCACAATAAATTCAAGCGCACACCGATTTTCTGTTTTATCGTGATTTTTCTTGATTTTTTCTTTCTTTTTTTTTCTTTTTTTTTCTGAATTTTAACTTATATTGTTTTTTTGAGGTGTACACTTTTTTTTGAGTGAGGGACTCCTCGGTCACCGCTGGGGAGGGTCGGGGCGGAGTGCCGCTGCCGGGGTGCGGGGCGCGCGCGCGGGGCGTCATACCTTGGCCGGCGTCGCCACCAGGGGCAGCTCCTGCAGCAGGGCGTAGTCGCCGTCGTCCAGCACGGGCGGGGAGCCGCCGTCGTGGTGCCGCCTGCGGGCAGAAACGCACACCCTTCACGTGAGCATGAGGGCACATACCGAGACCAGGGCTCGGGTCCGAGATGTGACACGTCTGGGACCCGGGGCAGGGGCAGGTCGAGCGGCGGGGTGGGGCGGAGAATCGCTAGAGTACCTGCAGTGGGGTGTAACTCTTTAACTCTCCGGGTAGCCTGCCAGTAATAAAGCCGGTAGCACGCGGGGGAATTCGAGGAAAATCCCCCCCCCAAAAAAAAAGAAATAATAATAATAATAAATCAAAGTAGAGCACATTCAAACATGAACAAAAACGTTGTCGAAAAAGTCTCAAAACTTTAAAAAAAAACACACAAATAGATAAATAAAAAATTACAAAATGCCACTTACTTGGTGGTGGTCTCGTCGAAGGTGACCTTGGGCTTGGACGCCTTGCGCCCCATCCAGGCGACGCCCTCCTCGGGGCCGCTGGCGCCGCCGGGCCGCAGCCAGTACACGCCCGGGTGGCTGGGGTCCGCCGCGGGGGCCGCGCCCCCGGCCGCCCCCGCCGCCCCCGCCGCCCCCGGAGGGCCGGTGGTCCCGCTGGGGCCCGCGCCGCCTGCGACAGAGCACAGGGTGAGCCGCGGAACACGAGAGGGACAAGGACAGCGAGACTCATCCTCCTCCCTCCGGTAAGTTGAAAATTTGTAACTACTATCGTACTGAATGATGTGTAATTCTGTAGAAGAGAAGGAAAGGACAGTACGACAAAGGAAGGAAGAGAGAAAAGTTCAGGACCCCGAAAATTTTTGTTTTCTATGGTATCGATATGTCATAACTAGGTTCTGACTTTTCATTACAAATTCCTGAAATTTCAAAACTCTCTGTTTTGAAATTTCATTACAAAAAATATGTAATGAATTTTCAAAACAAAAAAGTGATTCAAATAACATTACATTTTAATGAAATTTCAAGAAGATTTTTCTAACAGTGCCACAGTGCCACGGAAAAAAAGAATCAGTTATCATGACTGATAAATTAGCTTATTTTGGGATAGACAAAAAATTCGCTGAGGCAGCTAAGAGCTGGCTGCCACAGTCAAGAATTAGTTGCCACAGCGATGTTGTCGCTGCAGGAGCCAACCGGTTTCGCTGTGGCAACTAACTCTTGACTGTGGCAGCCATCTCTAAGGTGTCACAGTGAACTCGGGATTATCTATCCCCAAATCAGCTAATTTGTTAGTTCTGAGGACTAATTCTTTTTTTCCGTGTGAGAGCGCACGTACCGTTCATCCTGGCGCGCCGGTCCTGCTGCGACTTGCCAATCACGGCGAGGATGGCGCTCCGGGGCTCGGGGTCGGCGACGGTGTAGGCGCGCCCGTTACCCACGACGAGCAGGGGCGCGGCGGCCTCGGCCTCGGCGTCCTGGCCCCCCTGCTGGCCGTGCTGGCCTCGGCGCAGCTCCACCTCGCTGCAGAGCCGCACGGAGCGCGCCGAGCGCACCACCGCCTGCGCCACCGTCACGCGCAGCTTGAAGGTCCAGCGGGACTTGACGGTGAGCAGGAGCCAGAGGCCGAGCCAGCTGAGCAGCAGGAGGCCGCAGGCGCACAGCGCGCCGAGCACGGCCGTGTCGAGCGAGCCGCGGTAGAGCAGCAGCCAGTCGTGCACGAGCGGCGCCTGCACGACGCACGAGCACGCGAGCACGCAGAGCGCGGCGCAGTGCGTGAAGCACACCCAGCCGTGGCTGCGCGGCCGCACGCGGATCACGCGCTTGGCGGCCTCGGTCTGCAGGAAGGCGTGCAGCCGGCCGTAGCCGTACAGGTAGAGCACCAGGCTGGAGGCGAGCACGAGCAGGGTGCCGAGGCCGAGCAGGCCCAGCGTCACGCCGGGCGACAGGAGCATGCCGCCGCCGCCGGGGTCGCCCAGGCCGAGGCCGTGACCTTGACCTTGACCCTGACCCTGACCCTGGCGCAGGGCGCGGAGCACGGCGGCGCCCAGGGCCGTGGGCAGCGCGCTGGCCGCGCCGTACACCTGCACCTTGTAGAGCGTGGCCGCGCCCAGCCAGGCCAGCAGGCACTGCGCGCCGTTGGCCATCAGCTGGACGGAGAAGAGCGCGCCGAACGTCTTGTTGCCGCGCCAGAAGACGGCCGGGTAGCGGACCGCGTACACCAGCAGCGCCAGGCCGTAGTTGAGCAGCTCCGGGGAGAGCGTGGCCCACGCCTCGGCGTCTGGGGAAAAAAACACACAAAAATAAAAACGTGAATGTTGTCGTCGGTCGTCGTGCACTTGCAAATGTATGAATGTCGTGCACGCTCTGCTGATGTTTCCGGGAAAACGTCGCAACTTTACTTTTTCTACTGTGCGAATGGCAATTCACACACCAACAAGTGAGCGACATTTACACACACACACACACACACACACACACACACACACACACACACACACACACACACACACTTGGGTTTCCTCAGTGTGCACTTCGGTCCCAACAGCCCTTATCGCGCTGCTGTTCTGGGCTGGGCTGGGGGGCGGGTCGTTAATCCATTTCGAAAACAATTTCGGGTGGCGGTGGGTTAAGCGCGAGCAGCAGACGGGGCCCCGGCCCGGCCCGGGGCCGCGCGGATAGGGTCTCTTCCTCCTCGAGGACGGCGGACAGGAGGGGCGTCCGGAGGAGGAGCAGCCGAGCGATTCCGAAGATAGCTTTCATATACCTCAGTCCTCGTCGCACTCATGGAGCGCTACCATGGCCAGCATAGGGCACCGCTGTAGGTGCAACAAGGACGGAGAGATGAGAGCGATCTTCTGAATCAGTTGGCTGGGGGGAGAGGGGGGGGGGAGAAACTGGATCGAGGGCTGCACTGCCGCCGGGCGGGAGCACACTGCAAGCGTGTCATCGATACGGATAAGATGGAGCACTGCTGGAGGGGAGGCGGGTGAGGTGGGGGGAGCGACATCGTCACCCGGAATGCATCCCCTCGGCCCGACATTATTGCGTTTTACTAAGGGGGAGGGGGGGAAATGGTTATCGCAGGATTTAGTGCGCGGCGAGGGTCGCGGCACGGCCGGGGCGTGGCGTAGGCGGGGGGGGGGGGGGGGGGGGGCCGCCGGGACCTTACATCCCAGCTGTCTGCAAAGGGATAGCGTAGGGGCGTGGTGGGGCGGGGTGGGGCGGGGCGGAGCAGACAGACAACTGGTGGCCGGCCGCTATCACTCGCCGGTGTCACCGCCACAGCCGCCACAGCCCGCCACAAGAGGATCAGGATGAGAGGAGGTCGACCTCGCCACTATAGCCCAAGACGGTTTGACTGACGGTATTGATTGAGATGTTCGTAAAACAAGCCCGTTCATTTACTAATTGCGTATCGACCGGCGACGGACTTCGCATCGAGCCCCTGCGATTTGGCTGTACGTGTTGCCCGGCAGCGAGCCGCGAGCCCTGCTAGTCCCAGTTATGTTCGCCGCGCCCGCCGCGGCGCCCGGCCGTGGCCCAGCCCGCCAGGTAGGTGATCCCGTCGCGTCGCTCTGTCTCTGTCCTTGTCGCGCTCATCGGGCATGGCCATCAGGAGCAAGAGAAAGAGGACACTGCTAAATGGTGTTTGGAATAAAGCTGCATCAGGCCCAGCCGAGGGCGCCCGGGGGCTGGGCACTGCAGTGGCGCGCGATGCTCAGCTTGATGTCCCTCATGGGGCTGAACTGCGCCGGCGGCTGGCCCCCGCGCTTCTGCCGGGCCCTGCGCTGCTACGGCGCGCTCACAGCCCTGGTCAGGACGTGGTGCGTCTACGGCACCGTGTGGGGCATGACCTTAAACATGACCCAGCAGGACGAGGGCCGGCGCTACGGCCTCATGCTCTGCGTGTACGAGATGGCAATCAAGGGCGTCGCCGCGATCGTCACGCAGGTTTGCACCGGGAATTTTTTTTTTTTGTTGAAACCCAACTTTTTTGAATTTTTTTATAGAGATAACCGAGGGGTCGACCACTTGGATATTCCATGTTCACATTAAAAAATATTCCAATAATATTCCAAACATTCCAAAAATATTCCAGATATTCCAACATATTCCAGATATTCTAAAATATTCCAAATATTCAAAAAATATTCTAAATTTTCCAAATATTCCGAATATTCCAGACATATTCTAGTAATATTCCACATATTCCTGCTCCACATATACTCCTGATTTTCCGGATTCTATTTAATCCAACAGTAAGTTATTCTCGGTATTCCAACATAATCTACGGTGGTTACATCATATAGATGTAGTAGTCAGAGCACCCCCCCCCCTAGACCCCCGGGTAAGGCCTACGCTATGCGTATGGACATGAACGCATCTTTCTATAAAAGCATCTTCTGTCGAGGCACTGCCAGAGAATACGATTAGTTTTGGTCTCCGAACTCCGCAGCCGGAGAAGCGGCCCTCAAAAACTCGAATTTACCTTAGTTATGACGCGCGCTATCTTGCAAGGATCAAACCGTTAAAATATGAGCTTTCACCAATAAAAAGGGTCACAAACAATACTTTACAGATTTAATCTTCATTTTTCTGTGCAATGGAAAGGGTGGCGTGAAAATATAGAAAATTTTTGCGGCAGTAAACCTCCCGAAGGAGGTTGCGGTTCCCGCCAGGCACAGGGCTTTAACCCCCTGTGGCAGCCAACTGCTTCGGTGTTCCATGGGAACCGGCGCTTTGCTGACTGCGATCCTATCGCGCAATTCGACAGATTTGATCCCCGTACCACCATTGGCCTACCCCTAGAGGTACGAGCGGTGTCAAGGGCGTTAGACTTCCAGATCCCAGTTTCAGAGGCCTTACCTCAGAGGGGTACGCGGGATTCGAACCCACAACCCCGAGTGCCGACACGTAGCCAGAACTGGAAGCGACCCAACGCCCAAAGCCACCGAGCCAACGGCGGTGAGACGTGTTTAACTTCTATTTGACCTGCCATCCAGCAGCGGCCAAAGGAAATGCCAAGGGCGAAAAACACTTTTCCGAGTGAGAGTCGAACTTCAGACCTCTCAGTTCGGAGAAGCGCGCTCTACCAACTGAGCCACGGCGCCTCGATGGTTTATCGGTGCGACCGGTTCGAGTCGTATTTGCCGCATCCTGCAGCCTCCAGCCAGGAGGACAGGGCAAATACTACTCGAACCCGTCGTACTGTACAGTCATCGAGACGTCGTGGCTCAGTTGGTAGAGCGCTACACCGGACCGAGTGGTCGCAAGTTCGACTCCCACTCGGAAATGTGTTTTTCACGCTTCACATTCCCTTTGGCCGCTGCTGGATGGCAGGTCAAATAGAAGTTAAACACGTCTCACCGCCGTTGGCTCGGTGGCTTTGGGCGTTGGGTCGCTTCCAGTTCTGGCTATGTGTCGGCACTCGGGGTTGTGGGTTCGAATCCCGCGTACCCCTCTGAGGTAAGGCCTCTGAAACTGGGATCTGGAAGTCTAACGCCCTTGACACCGCTCGTACCTCTAGGGGTAGGCCAATGGTGGTACGGGGATCAAATCTGTCGAATTGCGCGATAGGATCGCAGTCAGCAAAGCGCCGGTTCCCATGGAACACCGAAGCAGTTGGCTGCCACAGGGGGTTAAAGCCCTGTGCCTGGCGGGAACCGCAACCTCCTTCGGGAGGTTTACTGCCGCAAAAATTTTCTATATTTTCACGCCACCCTTTCCATTGCACAGAAAAATGAAAGAATCAATTAAATATTTCCAAAAATATTCCAAATATTCCAACATATTCGCGATATTCCCAAAATATTCCACATATTCCAAAAAATATTCCACATATTCCAAAAAAATATTCCAGATATTCCAAAAATATTCCAGATGTTCCAAGTGGAATATATTTCATGTACACAAAAATTTCAAGTGGTCGAACCCTCGGAGATAACAGTATTGCTGTGAAACAACAGTCATGTTGTTCGAGGAGACGATGTAGATTTCGAGGACGGCCATGTTTGCGTTGATCGCCGCAGGGGGTGCTGCTGCTGCGCGGCCGCCACCTGTGCCGCCTCACCGAGAGCCTGCTGATGTACGCGCGGGTCGGCGCGCCCTCGGCGGGCTGGGGGGCCACGCCCGCAGTCGCCCCCTCGTTCTGGCTCCTCACCATGTTCATGGCGGCGTGGAGCGTGTGCTCCACGTCGGGCAAGGCCTCCGGGGTGGTAGAGGCCCTCACTTGTCTCCTCGGGGACCTCATGCCGACCATGGCCATCCTCAACTTTAACATCTGGCAGCTGTTGCTCCTGTCCATTTTCGTGGGCTTTGCCATCGACGAGGGCCGGCACGTCAGAGAATGGCTCTCGGCGATGATGGGCGAGCAGCCCCTAGAGGGGTGGATGGAAACGTCTCTCGACAAGTCTCCAGACGAGTTCCTGGACCGGTCGCTGGACAGGTCCCAGCCCCCCCGCGCTCGCGCTGCCCAGCTCGCCAAGCAGGACCTGCTGCTGCTGAGGCTGCGAGAGCTGCGGGGGCGGCAGCAGCTGCTCCACGACCTGGTGGTGCAGAACAACTGGGCGTTCGGCCTGGGCCACCTCTGCGTCCTCCTCCACGTGTTCATCGAGTCCGTCCTCTGCCTGTACGAAGGCATCGCCTGCCTCCGACGGCAGGCGAGCAGCGTTGTGCCGGAAGCGACGTCGCCGTGGGAGGACGCTGATCTAGTCCTGTGGGCCTTTTACGAGATATCGATGTTCGCCGCACTGTGCGTCTTGGGACAGCGGCTGAGCGATAAAGTATATTGCAATTTTTTCGAGTAAAAGAAAGCAATGGTGAAATATACGAAGCATGTTGACTAATTGATCACCGTGCGCTCTATGTTGCCAGCACAGCCAGGTTTATTGGGATTTGCAAGGCTATATAGTAACCAACCCTCAAGTCTGCTCTGAAACAATAATGGCGGAGGTAAGTAGGTTTAAGTTTGGGATCTGTAATAAGCTAACCCCAAAATTCCTCCCACCCCTCAGGCTCATCTTACTTTATTTTGGCAGCTTCAAAGTTTCGCTCAACAAATACAGATGCAGGACAATCGCCCGGGCGTCTTCGACTTGCTCTTCTTCGATTCTTCACTTTTGAATGCGGTATTAAAAAATAAGAAAAGTAATGTTGAAAAGACACTTTAAAAAAGAAAAATACAAAACTCTTAAACACGCCGGTCTTATCTTCCAGGTTGTTGCTGGAGTTCTGACGTATATAATCGTCCTGTTCCAATTCGAGCCAGCGGCATAGAAGAGGCTTATCGGCATGAGACTTCTCTCAAACGCGTATATCTTCCAGACTAGACGAGGTGTATAGTCTCAAATGCACCACTGAAAATGTACTAGTCACATTTCTCGCCCGTAATGAGCGAAGTATTTTTTCATCGCTCAGTAAAAGTGACTTTCGCTAAAACGACTCAAATCGAGTCTTTTCTGGAATTTTTTAAATCGCTCCAAAGGAGTGATATTTGATGATTTGACTCAAAAAGAGTCATCAAAGTGACTCTAATAGAGTGATGTTCATCCATGTCACTCTCCCAGGAGAATCCAAATTTGGTACAGAAAAGTCGCTCTCCAAAGATCGAAAAAGGCGACTCTTCCATTTTCAGTGACGCAACGATGCACCGGCTGTTTCCTTGAATGTGTAACAGTGTTGCGGGTTTGCCTACCCCATTCGCCCGTAGGGTGCCACGGCCCCCTGCAGCGCTGGCGAGTATGCAATCCCGCAACACTGTTACGCATTCAAAGAAACACCCGGTACTCCTCGCAGAGCGGCCACGTGCGCCCGGCGCTAAGGCCACCCAACGCACCCAGCGTCTAACACTGTGAAAAATAGTCGTAAGTTTACGGGAAAATTTTCCACGAAGTGCAGTTGTAAAATTACAATTGGAAATCGTCAAATTACAAGCACTACATATCGGCTTGAAATTCATTCACGAGCAAAAAATGTCCGTCGTAAATTTACAACATATTTCGTAAATCACGATTTACAAAATTTATCGTAAATCTACAAAGATATTTTTCACAGTGAACGGTATGGTGCCCCAATGAGAGTGACAAGGACAGAGAGACGAAGCCATTGTGCGGAATCAGCCTGCTGCGCGAGCAGCCGCCTGCCGCACTGATTGCGCCCGTCCCTTGCACTGTTAAAAATTCCGTACTAGAGTGGGTCGAAAAGAAACGAATTTTAGAAACTGAAAATGTAATAGTGCGGAAAACTTGCCCTGCCCGATGACAAATTCAACGCAATTTTTTTTTTTCGAAATCGGATAATATTTTCCGATCCCGCAGAGCACCTAAAGTTTTGCATGGAGGTATGGAGGTCTTATGGGCAAAGTAAGTAAAAAGTGAAATTTCCAGGATTTGGCTTTTCAACCAACGTTTTTCTGAAATCTTGTCTCGGAAATGCAATCTACCCATTACAACGCGTCCAACGATGTGCAGGACTTAACTTTTGGGTCAATGGTTCGTGTGGTGTTATATGCCAATTTAGCCTTAAATTGGGTAAATCGGGCTCGGTAGGGCCCCGGGCCGGGGACTCACCCTGCAGCTCCCCCGGCGGCAGCGCCCACGCCTTGAGCCCCTTGTCCAGCAGGTAGAGCGGCGCGACCCTGGGCGCGGCGGTGGCGGCGGCGCGCGGCGTGCCGAAGCGCGGCGTGGCGTTGAGCGGCGCGAGCGTGGTGGCCAGGTCCTGGTGCGCGCCCGCCCCCGGGCCCGCCCCCACCGCCCCCGGCGCCGCCCCCGCCGCCCCCGCCAGCGACATGAGCCGGTCAGGGCGAAGGCCCCAGTCGCTCAGGTCGGGACGGAACAGCGACTCTGCAAAAAAGGAAAAGATGACGGACAACTTAGTCAAAGAAATCTTTTTTTTCCACCTGAAAACATAGCGAAGCCTGTGGCACACAGGGAAGATTAGAGACATCCAGAACCAGCCGAGCAGCTGCCATTGTCTGCGGGGCGCAGGAGGGCGGGGTGGGATGGGGTAAGGCGGGGTGGGGTGAGGTTGAGTGGGGTGGGGTGGGGTGGGGTGGGGCCAGCACGTGCGACAACCGTATATATAATCAAGTGCGCAAGTTAGCAACAACGGGCTGACGTGACTAGAAAACTCTTCGGGGTGTCGGGAGGTTGGCCGGGGTCCCGCCCCGCCCCGCCCAACCTCGCCTCGCCCCGCCCAAACTCGCTCGAGCTTAGCCACGGAGCGAGTAAGCCCCGCGGCTGGACGCCCTCCGCTTTCTGTCGACTGGTTTCGGAGGGTCGCTCCGTCTCTGTCGCACTCAAAGGACCCCCGGCCCAGGTCCCCCCGCCGTTGCGGATCACCGTGAGCGCGACAAGGACGGCGGTGCAGTCAGCTGCTGTGGATCCCGCCCCGCCCTGCCCCGCCTCGCGCGCTCATCTACCTGGGGCGCCCCGCCCCGCCCCGCCCCGCCCCGCCCCGTCGCGACGAAGCGAGGTGATTGCCACTTCTAACGCCCCGACGCCACCGACTCCGTCGTCTTTATATTGTATCGGCGCCCTCCCCTCCCCCTCAGGGCTAATAAGCCTCTGATCTGCCGTGCGACGCGGGCCGCTCTCGAAAACTTTTATGTGCCGAAAGCTTTCCAACTCCCCCCCCTCCCCCCTCTTCTTCCTTTCTCCGCAACTAACCGGGAGAGAGAGAGAGAGAGAGAGAGAGAGAGAGAGAGAGAGAGAGAGAGAGAGAGAGAGAGAGAGAGAGAGAGAGAGAGAGAGAGAGAGAGAGAGAGAGAACACATCTGCATCTGCAGCTGCACGAGGAGAACTCGTCGGGATTCCCTAAGGGGGTCCCCAGCTCCAGAGTACCCGGTGTGTCACGCAAGAGTGAGCGAAAATCAAAATAGAATCAACAAGAAAGTTACAGAAAAATCCGCAAAAAATCGAGCACGAATAACCTAAAAGAACTGAAAAAAAAAATGAAAACAAGTCAGAAACAAGGACAAGAGATCAGAATTTACCAAAAAGTAACAAATTTTCACTACTTTCTCGACAAAAAATAGAAGAAAAATCAAAACAAAAATTAAAAACAAAATCAAATCAAAGATTTAAAAAAATCATTCACGCTAAAAGTATTTGGACATTTTTGTGCAAACATTTGTGCAAAGTTGAACCTGAGTTTTGTTACGCTCGAATTTGTGCAGAAAACTTCATTATTTTGAACAAAATTATGCACAAAAGTGTTCAAACGCATGCGCAAATAGCAAAAGATTTGATAGTTAAGCTTTGTACAAGTAAAAAATACAAATCAAGTTAATGTGTTGTCAACATTTTGCAAATGTGATCCTCCCTCGCCCGCAACACTGTTGGAGCGCTGTTGGATGTTCTCTGAAACGCCCGGCACACGGGCGACAGCGAAAGTACTTAAGCGGTGCTCCCGTGCGCGCCAATGTGTATTCTTTTCCTCTTTTTTTTTTTTTTCGTTTTCGCTCTCCTTTTACTTGGCAGTCTTTCTTACACTCGTTAGAGACGTTTCCAGCGAGTGCCCCCCGTGCGGTAGAACCCCCCAGAACCCCCCCCCCCCCCCTCCGCTGAGAGCTGCGCTCCGCGCACTCTGGTGTCTGCTAATTGAATAACTTTGGTCCACGGCTCTGCCCACAACCGTGTAGGGGTGCGAGGCGGGGCAGGGCGGGGCGGGGCGGGGCGGGGCGGGGCGGGGCGTGCAGTCGCGGCAAAATTTGGCCAGTCCATTGCCGCGTCCCGCCGCCGCCGCAGACGCGCCCCACCCCAACACCACAGCGCGCGGCCAGCGCCAGCCTCTGCGCGGGGCGGGGCGGGGTGTGAGGGCGTTCCAGGGGGGCGTTCCAACGCGATTATGCCTCATCCTGATGGAGCGCGACAATAAGCCTCTCTGGCCGCCGCCACACCCCACGAGCATCCCATGCCACCATCAGCATTTCCTCTTTGCACGCCCAAAACGCTTCGCGCACAACACTGACAGTTTCTCAAATTCACGGTTAACTGGAAAGCGATAACGTTCATACATAATTTGTTGCAATAATGACCACACAAAATATCACTCCTGGATGAGCAATTAAAAATATTGCCTTAAAGGAGTTTTTGTAAATGCATATAAACGCAATACATGACCACTCGAAAAGAGCGAGAGTATTTGATTATTGCAGAAAACGAGCTCTTATCCATTCCATGCTATAAAAAGAATTAAGATTATCGTACATTAAGTCGCAATTATCACTCAATGCAATAATTTTTTTAAGCACCTGCAGGAGCGATATTTGATGTGTATTGCTCTTTCAAGCTGCTATCACTCTGAATTGGAAGTTATTATCGCAGTATAGAGATTACAGTGATATTATAATAGCTGGTTTATTTTTCAACGCGCGGTGCTCGTTCCTCCTTGTCGAAGGTCCCGGGGCCCTCAATCCCCTCTACTGTACGCTCCTTCACCTCAGCCCCGCCACCCGCCCCGCCCCGCCCCGCCTAGCCGGAACGGAAGGGGGGGGGGGGGGGTGTCGCCGCCGCCTTTCCGTCGCGGTATTCAATATATCTGGCTGCCAAATATTTTAATTCCTTTCGCCGCCCCGCCCCGCTCCGCCCCCTCCCCCTGATGCACCTTTCATTTCGATCCCCCTTTAATCGCCCTTCCATTTCAGGGTTGTTACAGAGTCGGGAATTTTTATTTCCCTGACTTTTCCATGACTTTTCCATGACTGAATTCGAGGTTTTCCATGACCTTCCCCCAGACATATATAGGACTAGGTTTTTAAAAAGAAAACGATGTAAAGCAATACTTGCACTTGCACAATTTATTTATCCATTTTAAAGCCCTCTGAGGCACTCATTCGACATAAAATAAAAGAGCAAAACCGAGGGGGTGCTGTCTCAAGTAGCAGTTGTTCAATGATTTACATTAAAAAAAAATCAAACGGTTTTTTTTTATTTTGGATTGATTTTTTTGATTTCAAAATGACTTTTTAATTTTTCTGTTGATTTTTGATCTTTTTTCTGATCTTTCGATCTTTCGATATTTTTCTTGATTGTTCGGGATGACCTCAGAAAATACACGCACATCTGATCCAAATTATTCTCTCAATTACATGATTCAATAGGATTTTTAGTAAATTACGGTGAATTATTTCGATTTATTCCAAATTATTGGAAATTAACTTGCAATAATGCAAAATAATCACAATTATTTCAATTATTTTTTAAAACTTTTCAGAAACAAATTTTGCTCTGCAATTGAAAGGGTGGCGTGAAAACATAGAAAATTTTTGCGGCAGTAAACCTCCCGAAGGAGGTTGCGGTTCCCGCCAGGCACAGGGCTTTTACCCCCTGTGGCAGCCAACTGCTTCGGTGTTCCATGGGAACCGGCGCTTTGCTGACTGCGATCCTATCGCGCAATTCGACAGATTTGATCCCCGTACCACCATTGGCCTACCCCTAGAGGTACGAGCGGTGTCAAGGGCGTTAGACTTCCTGATCCCAGTTTCAGAGGCCTTACCTCAGAGGGGTACGCGGGATTCGAACCCACAACCCCGAGTGCCGACACGTAGCCAGAACAGGAAGCGACCCAACGCCCAGAGCCACCGAGCCAACGGAGGTGAGACGTGTTTAATTTCTACTTGACCTGCCCTGGAGCAGCTGCCAAATGAAATGCCAAGCGCGAAAAACACTTTCCCGAGTGGGAGTCGAACTTGGGACCTCTCGGTTCAGTGTTGCGCGCTCTACCAACTGAGCCACGACGTTTCGATGACTGCCTAGTGCGACGGGTTCGCGTCGTATTTGCCCTATCCCCCAGCCTCCAGCCAGGAGGATTTCTGAGAAAACCTGTGATTTTTTTATTTTTTATCTTTTTTGATTGTGATTTTGATTTTTTTTATTTTTTTCGTGATATTTTTTGGCCTTGTTCAATGATTTTAGAAGACAGCACCCCCTCGAGCAAAACCTTTGTTACGGCGCGGCAGGCAGAGAACACGGGAGATACTGCAATTTAACAAACTTCCATGACTCGGCGCTTGATTTCCCTGACTTTTTCATGACTTCCATGACTCGAATTTTTTTCCATGACTTTTCCATGACTTCCAGGTTTTCCATGACCTGTAACAACCCTGCATTTCTCCCTCTCCCTTGTGTTCCTACACTCTGATACGCGCGCGGCCGCCCCGCCCGCCGTCACTGACGGTGATCCGTCTGGTGTGCGGGCGGGGTGGGGTGGGGTGGGGTGGGGTGGGGTGGGGTGGGGTGGGGCGTTCATCGCTAATTAAAAGACTGATTAATTCTCCGGCTTAAACATACTTAATTAGTCAATCGCGGACATGACAGGGGCGAAAGAAAAAAAATAGTCCGGCGAAATAGAGCCTTGCTTTTTTCAGCGTGTTTCCTTCAAACGAGTCAGGACATTAAAAATAATGAAAATAAATAAAAACAATCGGAAGTCAGACATGGCGTTTCCCGCACCTTTGACCTGGTCCCTATAAATAAGTTAGACAAATCAAACTTTTGGTTTAAAGTCTGACCACGTCAAATATATTTAATTTTAAGTATTTTTTTTTAATCGACACTCAAATTTACAAATCTACGAAAAAATTCCCGGCCCTAAGTCAGTGCGAGAGCGGCGTCGAAAGCCCACCCCGTCGCGTGGGCCACCGCCGCCCCGCCTATTCCCCCTTATACCTGCCGGAGCCTTTAAGTGTCTCGTTCTCCTGCAGGATAATTAATGGGGCGCCGGCAACTATAAACCCTATAAACAGTAATTTACTAACGGTGCCTGGGGGGAGGAGGAGAGGGGGTTGAAATATGAGTGTAGGGGCTGCAGCGCCCGCCGCAATAACTCCGAAGGCTCGCCGCTCCCGCCCCACCGCCGCGTCTCCACCACAAACTTCTCGATTGATAAGGAGAGAGCAAGCAGAGGACTATAATACTCCTATCCGTCGATTTTGCTGTGATTCGTCCCGCTGCTGGGGGAAAACGTACGTCTGAGGGAGAGCGAGTCGGCGAGTAATGTAGGAGAGTGGGGTTTTCATTCATTGATTACTCTGCAAACTCAAGTGTGAGACAGTATCGCACTTATCACTGCAGTACCCAAAGGGTCGTCAACTCTGCTTGACCGTGTACGGAGGAATATGGAATATTACAGGTAATATTACACCAATTTTACAGTACTGACGTCATAATCCTGCGAAAATGGGTAATATCAAGGTAATTATACCTGTCATATGGGTAATATCAAAGTAATATTTTAGGTATAATATCATACCGTGTACGGAGGAATGTCGGAGTTGACGACCCTTTGGCAGTACCACGGTGTACTGTGTCTCACACTTCCAAAAACGATTTTCTGTCGTTGGATAGCAATCACGCTTTGTAGAACAGCATCAGCTTTGGATCAAAATCCCGGTTAAAACGAGCTACCATGTGATAGGGTTCTGATCGCAAACAACAACGACCCTGTAAATTTTCGAAACCATTAATTTACGATTATTTAATGTTATTGCTGTTCCGAACCCCATCACATGGTAGCTCGTTTTAACCGGGATTTCAAACCATAAAGCTGATGCTGTTAACCAAAACGTTATTGCTATTCAACGTCAGAAAATAGGTTTAGGGAGGGTGAGACACAGTGGTGCTGCAGTAATAAGTGTGATACTGTCTCACACTTGAGTTTGCAGAGTAATTGATTGATTGATTGATTGATTGATTGATTGATTGATTGATCCATTCATCATACCTCATTGGTAAAACCAAGGCGTAAAGTTACACCCATTATTCAAGCGTACTGAGATTACGCTCGAAATCAAGCGTAACAGATCTATCCGCTGCTATTTTCTTATCTAAATGCATGGGAGAATTTCTTTCCTACGCTTGATTTCAAGCGTTACCTCTTCAAGCGTAACTGTACGCTTCATTCAAGCGTGCAGTTCCGCCTTAGTTTTACCAGTGCATCCATCCATCCATCTTTAGACTCAAGAAGGCAAAAATGATGGTTGCTATTGCGAGCAAATAAAAACGAAATGAAGTATGAGATGCTCACGTAGATGGTAGCAAGCAATCGAAAATTAAGTTTATGACAACGGAAAAACAGTTAGACCGCAGTTCGATCACTAGACGTCTTTTCTCTTTGTAAATAAATGAATAAATAAATGAGCGAATAACGAATGAAAGAATAGGTGAAAGCACGAATGGACGAATGAATGCGGATTGATGAATGAATAGATGAAAAATTGCTCCACTGCCGCCGATACACGTCAGGGCCTTTTCAGGGTCGCCATGTGGCGTGGCGTACAATCCATTCGATCGTTTCTGCGCGTGCATTAGCGACAGAGACCCGTGGGGCGGGGCGAGGCGGGGCGGGGCGGGGCGGGGCGGGGCGGGGCGGGTAGAGTGGCCTGGCGGGGCCCACCGTCAGGGTGGGGCTGGCTCCTCTCCTTTGCGCCCCGGGGGCTCCACTCGGAACACAGATAGGGCGTTTTAGCGGCCTGTTAACGAGGTGGCATGCTGTGTAACTAGCCCCGGGCCAGTGCCCCGGCCCTGCTCCGCTACGCCCCGCCCCCGCCTTGTGGAGCACACGGCCACGATATTCCAATCGGGACTCCGAACCAAACTGATCAAAGGCCCCCATACCGCGCCCCGCCCCGCCCCGCCCCGCCCCGCCCCGCCCCGCCCCGCCCCGCCCCGCCCCGCCCCGCCCCGCCCCTCCGCAGCCAGCAGGACGGTTTACTGACGCGCACCGCACAACCCGACCGCCACGCCGCGCAGCGCCGAGCCGCCGGAGGCCAGCGTTCCGTAGGACCGTTCTGCAATTAACAAGACCTTATATACTCTGTCGCAAATAACTTTTCACAGCCTTGTACATTTGTCAGGCGGCTGCCGCTGCCGCACCGGCGTGCGGTGTCGATCGAGTCGATACTCGCGCCGTCCATTAGCGCCCGGCCCGCTGCATGGGGGTGCCACCAGCCACAATCAGCCGTACTCCGCCCCCTACGACCAGATACTTTTTAAATGTTATATATTTTCCCGCCCCCTACGACCAGATACTTTTTAAATGTTATATATTTTCCCGTCTACTTGCTCACACCGCTCCAAGAAACATACACACCTGTATCACTGTGAAAAATATCCTCATAAATTTACGACATTTTTTGTAATTTTGATTTACAAAATATGTCGTAAATTTACGACAGCCCATTCTTGCTCGTCGGTCGATTCCAAGTCCGTAGGGAGTGCTTGTAAATTTACTATTTCAAAGTGTAATTTTACGACTTTTATCATGGAAAATTTTCCCGTAACCCTTACGAGTATTTTTCACAGTGATGTGTGCATGATAAATAAATATATCTAGCTGTACTCAGCTGCGCCCGGCAAAGGGAGTTGTGTATTGGCATGCAGAGAGATCGTTCTCCCCCCCCCCTCCCCCCTGCACCACTCGCCTGCTCGGCCATTGCCATGCAGCTAGTGCCTTGCCTCCCCTCCACCGCCCCGCCGGGCAGCGGCGGTGGTCGTCGCCATAAAAACCCACGGGGAAAAAATCGTATAAAAGAAGAGGTAAAGGAAAACAGATTTTTTTCTTCCCTTTGCTCTTCTGGGCGCAGCGCGCAGCACAGACGGTGGGTGGGCCCGCGCAGTGCGCGTTTAAATGCATCGTAAAGTGATAACACTCTTATCGAATTTTGAATGGCCGGCTGGAGGGTAGGCGGGGGCGTGGCGGGGGCGTGGCGGGGGCGTGGCGGGGCGGGGTGTGGAGTGCCCACCGCACCCTATCCCGCCCCGCCCTGGCCGTTCAGCTCAAGACGCCCCCCGCACCGCGCGCTCGAACATCTTCGGCAAACAGTTGTAAAAATGTCGGCTATTGATAAGCTGACGCTTTAACTCCCCGCGCCGATGTGAACAGACTATGGAGATAGGAGGGAAGGCCGTATACCACCTGATACTAGAGTGTCAGGTCTTCTAGTCATGCTCAAGAGAAAGGGAAAACAAAAAGTGAGACAGAAAAATCAGGGCACAACAAAAAAATGTTCTAAAACATATGCCTTTGTGCTATTCCGAGGCAAATTAGTTTTGTTACGAAAGCCTATCGCACAATTTATAAGCTTCTTTGGTAACACGTACAATTAAACCTGTTTCAACTGTTTGAAAACTTCCCCCTTTAAAAGCAATAAGAATGGTTTGTTTAGCCTGTGTCTGATTTATTTTTTCCCCAAAAGCAGTTACCTACGAAAAACATATTTTTTCAATTATTATTTATTTTCTCTCTCTCTCTCTCTCTCTCTTTTTTTTAAAAAAAAAGAAATATAAATTTTTCTATTCCTATTTCTTTTCTTTTCTTTAATAAGGGTAGCAAGAACTTATTCCATTTTTGGCGTTGTCTTCTTTTTGTCTGTCTGTCTGTCTGTCTGTCTGTGTACAACAATATATTCCTGCGAGACCTATTTTTGACAGAGTGCAGGGAGGTCATTGATCAGGGCCGTGAGACACAGGCCGCATAGGGACCGCAGCAGGTCACAAGGGGCTGGCGGCTGACACTGGGAGGTCTGCTGGCCCTGCTGGCGCGCGCGGAGGCTTTGCAGGCTCATCAGAATACACTCAGCCCGCCCCGCCCCGCCCCGCCCCGCCCCGGCACGTCGAGTCGAGTCGTCAGCCTCCCTCCTCCTGCTGCTATCGGCCTGCCTGCCTGGAGCGGGGCGAGGGCTTTTATTCCTTATGCCTATGCAGCACGGCTAATTGAATGAGAACCTAGAGTGCCTCGCCTGTGGGGACGGGACGGGCGGGGGATGCAAATTCGCTTATTCGGTTCTGGGTCGCCGGAGGAGGACGCGCGGCGCAACGCGCTTTGCCGCGCGTGGACGCTCCCCTCCTCTCCCCCTTACTCCCTCTGCGCGGTATAGCGGTCACACTCTCTTCTTTTGGCGCGCTCTTGTGCTCTGTTTTTTAAAAAAGGCGCACACGAAGGGAAAAAAAAAAGTATTAACTGAATGAGCACTAGGCGAAATACGAGGGGGAGACAACTCTGAATTTTGGTGTACAGATTTTCCTGATTTTTTTAAAATTATTATTAAATGTTATTTTCTGAATTTTTCTGAATTTTTCAAAAATTTTCTGAATTTTTCTGAATTGAGATGTGGAGATCAACTCTGAAACACGTGGAAATCAACTCTGATATTATGGTACGTGTTTAAAGTTAAAAGTACGGCTTAACAATGTGCGTTCATTCAACATTTTACGATTCATCGCCAAAACCTTCAGTGAAACCGACTTACTGCAGAAGGAGAGGCAATGAAAATGGCTTATTGCCAAAGCCAGCACCGTCACAAAAGATCCCTCTTTCATTGCTTATGGCGAGCACAATAAGAAAGGTCTCTCTCTCTCTCTCTCTCTCTCTCTCTCTCTCTCTCTCTCTCTCTCTCTCTCTCGCTCTCTCTCTCGCCCTCTCTCTGTCTCTCTCTCTCTCTCTCTCTCTCTCTCTCCCTCTCTCTCTCTCTCTCTCTCTCTCTTGCACAGCCCAGTCACCACGCGAGCGCAAGGTGAAGGGCGGATGCCCTACACAGGAAATCAGGTGTATCAATTGGATTACCCTCAGTAAGCAAGGCTCCACTCAGAGGCCCTTCGGTAGTCTTGCACAATTGGTAATACATTTTAATCCGTGGTAGCAGTCTCTAAGGGCAATCGACCCATCCGCCCTCCACACAGACAGTTGCAGTCATATCGTTCCATAAGCCCTTCAAAATTGACTTATATATGTACTAGTATAACTATAGGCTATTATTTTCTGCGTACTCTAAACTTTCTACAAAGACATTTTTCGTAAAATACAAAAAAATTATGAGCAACCGTAATATACAATAAATTTTCTTGAACTACAAAAATTTTTTCGTTGTGCTACAAGTAATTTTCTTTGTATTACAAACATTTTTCTTTGTATTACAAAGAAAATTAATACAGATTGAGAAGTTAGGGGAACATTCTGCAGCAGGGGTCTTCTACCCGCAAGTATTCTCTAAAACATGTTAGTTTTAACAGTTAAATTTTATTTTCATGCTCACGGAAAAAAAAGGACTTTGTGGTGGGGATCAATTCTCGTCGAAAGGCAAAATTCGACAGCTGAAATCGAGAATCCGATGCCCACAGCCAGAAGCTGGTTGTCATGACCGGGCACTTTACGAATAGAACAAACTCCAGCTTAGTTTTCATCATACAGATATTCGTTCTCGCCAACCAGCTTCTGGCTGTGGGCATCGGATTCTCGATTTCAGCTATCGAATTTTGCCAATCGATGAGAACTGATCCCCACCACAAAGTCATTTTTTTTTCCTGCGGAATTATCACAGTATTTTCCCTCTTTACATCTAGAAAAAAAATATTTCTTGATCCGAATAGAATGTGGCCCAGGAACAAATTTGCTCTTGAAGAAATAAGAATTTCTAATACTTAAACGAAAATTCCTTGATCTGAGTATGAAGGCATTACCTAGGTGACAAGAGCAAAATATATCTAGGACAATATTATCTTCTTCTACTTGATTTTTTTTTTAAATAATTTTTAAGTTTTTCTGGGTGTACTCTGCATACTTGGGCCCTGCAGGCGCGCCTAGGAGGCGGCGCGGAGGAGCTTTCGTCAGGTGCAGACGTTCCCTGGCCGCATGGCCCTCGCTCTCCCTAAGCCGTTCTATCCCTCT
This sequence comes from Frankliniella fusca, assembly GCA_029379305.1. Taxonomy (NCBI): domain Eukaryota; kingdom Metazoa; phylum Arthropoda; class Insecta; order Thysanoptera; family Thripidae; genus Frankliniella; species Frankliniella fusca. The sequence continues at coordinate 321,087 of JAHWGI010001057.1, read as the reverse complement.
CGTCTTTGTCCTGCGGACCCCAGCAGCCCGGCCAGCCCCTCTAGATCCCCGTATCTACGCAGCGCTGTCGCTCAGTTGTCGCGCGCGCACAATGTACAGAGATGGACCATGACGGGCGATACATCTCCCTCCCCACCACCACCCCCTCTGCTGGCAAATTGTCTCAATCGCTTCCGAAGTGCGACTTGTTGAGGAGAAGAGTAACGACGAGGAGCGGAAAATAATAAAGACACACAAGACCGTCTGGGAGAGTTATACGCGCAGAAGTATCTCTCCCTTCTGGCAAGAAGTTTGAAGGGGAGAAAAATTAAAAAAAAAACAGCGACACTTTTTGAACCTGCAGAAAGTATCGTTCAAAATAACTGTAACTTCAGGGCTTCATTTTTCGCTAAACGATACCTTAACAAAACAAAATATTGTCAAAACGCACCCCAGAGATGATTTTCTTCTTATACTATGACAGTATTCTCAAATCGAGGTTAAGAAAACAAATCAAGAGTTTTTTTTTCCTTCATACTGGAAGTAGGGAAAAGAAAGAGAGATTCCGTTCCATGCCCTACTTGTTTGCTCCTTGCTGCACAATGCATCCGCGACGTACCGCCGGGCACCGAGCATCCCTGAGGGCAGGGTGGAGCGGGGCGGGACGGGGCGGGAAGCAAACAACCGCCGGGATGAACGATGAACGGAACGCTCTCTTGTGAGCTTGGGGGGGGGGGGGGGTCGGAGGGGATACCTTCCACGTCAACGGACCACACCGCCCTGCTAGTATTAAAAACCCACCAGTGCGCGCTTCAGGGGAGGATGGGGGAGAGTAGGGGCGATGGAGGGGGGGGGGGGGGAGGGGTATTCTGAGCCGATCTCGAAGTAGGTCAGTCAGTCTGCCCCTATCCGCGTGCTGCTCGACCCCAGGAAGGCAATATGCAAGAGCGCCGAGAGATTAGTTACTGTACGGGCACCAGGGAAAAAGAGAGGTCAGCAGTCAATTTGACTGGTATGGGTTGGTACCGGTGAAACAGATCTGTGCGGTATCGGATGAGAATGGGCTTGATGGCCACAGACCAAACGTTATGTTTATGTTTGTACATCAATTTATATACTCTGAAAAACTAAGTGCATAAATGTCACGCACATGTGTGTGGATTTTCATTCGTACACTTTGACTCATTAAGATGTGGATTCTCTGAAAAATTTCACACACCTCACGGTTTTAGTGGACGAAAAAAAAAAATTACACGCCTACAAATGTGCGATATTTACACATTTGGGTTTCAGTATCCTTTAACGACTTCAATTTTTATTTCTTTTCTTCTTGTGCGGCACTGTGGGATTTCGCTATCTCTTTCTGGGCGGGTAGCGCTGAGCCGAGCCCCCTCTATCGCCCCGGCCCCGGCGAGCGTGCTGGGAGTGCCGTGCCTCCGCGCCGATCTCGCTGGACCAGCGGACAATTTAGTCGGTCTGTCGCTTAAGCGAGCGGGGCGGGGCGGGGTGGGGCGGGGCGGGGCGGGGTGGGGCGGGGCGGGGCGGGGCGGGGCGGTCGGTCGGGCGGGGCGGGGCGGGGCGGTCGGGCGGGCGGGGCGGGGCGGATGGTCGGGCGGGGCATTGTCCATTTCCTGCTGCACGACCGAAATAGGGCGAGAGAAAGCCTGGCAAAAGGGGCCGTTAGAGACGGCCTGCTGAGCGACTATCACCATACACTGCCAAGAATAAAGACGCCGCCGGGGAAGGTTTTTTTTTCCAAACAAAATATTATTAGTTTCGCCGTGACGCGCGTTAGGGGAGAGGGTGTAATAGGGCCACACGCGAGTGCGGAGGGGCGGGGCGGGGCGGGGCGCGCTGGGTCCTTCAGGCTTGAGGCCCCACGCACGGCTCGCTCCCGCGGGTTGCACCGTCACAAAAGACCGCGAGAGGTGGAACGGGGCGGGGCGGAGCGGGGCGGGGCGGGGTGTGGCGGGGTGTGGTGCGGGGTGGTGGCGGGGCCGTCATTACCTCCCCAAAGGTGGCCTCGAGGATGTGCCTCTTGGACGAGGAAGAGCGGCTGGGGCGGGGCGGGGCGCGCAGTGGGGTTGTTTTGTCGCTTTGAATCAAGCCATTGCCTGTGCGATTTTCCCGTCTCTCTCTCTCTCTCTCTCTCTCTCCCTCCCTCCTCATCCCCCTCTCCCACCCTAGTGTCTCTACCTCTCCCTCACTGGCATGACTCTCGAACGAGCCGCCTGCCGTCCGCTCCCGAGGATCGCTCGCGTACCTCCTTCCTTGTCGCACCTATGGCGGTGCCCCATGTCGGGGAGGGCAGAGCCTTACGAGTGCGACAAGGACGGAGGCAGGACGGCTGCCCCACCCCCCACCCCTCACCAAGCGCCACCCCATCCGCGCATCACCTGCGCCCCCGAGGTTCCTCCTCCCCTGCCATTCAGATGCACCCTGTAAAAAATTAAGACGAACTTCGAGATTTGAAAAATACATTATCCATAAAACAATGATAATTTTTTGAAGAAAAAACTGTCTTTAGTATACCATTTATTCCTTGATCTTTAGAACTCAATTGGTATACCTTCTCCTTTAGACAGGAGGCGAGAGGTGTGTGGGTAGGAGAGAGAGGAAGAGAGACAGAGGGCGCGAGGACAAAAAAGACGGACGGAATGGAAAGGGGGGAGGGAGAGAGAGGGAGGGAGAGAGAGAGAGAGAGAGAGAGAGAGAGAGAGAGAGAGAGAGAGAGAGAGAGAGAGAGAGAGAGAGAGAGAGAAGGGAAGGTAATCAGACTGGTCGCGCCGGCAGCGGAGGTGTATCGCCTCTGCACATCTCTTCTGTTTATACTGCCGTACACAGCCAGGCGCTGCCAGGACGGGATCGGGATAGCCAGCCGGGCCCACCAGCGCCAAGCAGCGTGTGTCAGTGTCACACACCTCAAGGTGTGTGAATTCACATTCTCATCCTAGTCTGGGGATTTTTTTTTTTAATTTTTATTTTTTTATTTTTAGAGGGGGTGGGAGTGCGGATAGAATGTCACATGCACCTACCAATGGCATTCGCAGCCTCCATTGATGCTGAGGTTATCAAAATTTGCTGCGGTTTAACACCGCGGTGCAGTGAGGAGGAGGGAGGAGGGAGGAGGAGGGAGGAGGGAGGAAGGGGGAGGAGGGACTGAGGAAGGCGGGAGGGAGGGAGGTGGAAGAGGAGGAGAGGAGAGGACAGAGGCGGGGGCTCGCGTCAGCGCCTGATTCAGGGGATTCCAAAGAGAGACGCGCGGGCTGTGGCGGGGCGGGGCGGGGCGGGGCGCGCCGCTCCCAGGGGGCGCATAACACCCGTTGCGAACAGGAAGAGGCGGCTCACGGCCTCACGGCGCGCCAGGCGGGTCGGGCGGGCAGCCAGCAGGCATGCGGAGGGGAAACCAGCTCATCTATGTTCGTACTTCTCCTCAGAATTTAAAGAGCAAAATAGTTTAAAAAATCGATCACGACGCTATTTTTTTTTTAACCAGAAAAGTTTAAAAAACCAATCCAGAAAATTCACAAAAGTTTAAAAATAATTCGAGACATTGTAGTACGACGGTTCCATTCCTCCCCGCCCCCCCCCCCCCCTTCCGTTTTCAGGGATTTAGAGCTCGAGGAGGACGACGAATGCTCGCGGCACCGTGGCAGGGCCGCACAACACGGCACTCACTGCAGCAGCGAGATGCACGAGAAAACAAAAGCAAATTGGCCGTGGAATGCGCGCGCTACTGGAGTAGCAGTCTGAGTGCCGGCCCGGGGCACGGGACGGGACTGCGGCAGGCGACCCAGTGCTCTCTCTCTCTCTCTCTCTCTCTCTCTCTCTCTCTCTCTCTCTCTCTCTCTCTCTCTCTCTCTCTCTCTCTCTCTCTTTCTCGTGCACTCGAATACCGTTATTGACATTCCTTTAATATATTTTTAATTAATAAGTACTGATACAAAACAATACATAGTCTAATTCGTCCATAGACCTGCATGAGACCCTGCGCATGACCTTACTGACGCTTTCAGAAAAAAAAATAATAGTCATGAAATGGAAACTCCATGGAAAAGCAGAAAACCGAAGAGTCTATCGTTGTACATGTTACGTTAGATAAATGTGCAAGGCTGTCCGAGAGTGTAGGAGGCCTGGACGACGCAAAGCATATTGTGATGATGATGCATAGCGCCGCTCGCCCTCTCTCCTTTCCCCTCCTTTGTCCCCACCCCTCCTCCCCCCTCTCTCTCCCTCTCTCTGGTGAATAATGTACATGCCTGGTGTAAATCCCAACCCTAAGCATTACCACATTAAGAGGCCCTTTAACTTTTTTTTCCTCCCACCCTGATTTGTTGGTTCTTTCTCTTTCTCTTCTCCATCTTTGTCACTTCCTGTTTATTGTACAGTTTTCCACCTACATCTCACCATCAATTTTTTTCCTGTAATCATCAAGAGAAATTTCCACCTTTTTTTGTAGCACACCTCTTCGATCGTGAATTTGCCGCCGTCACGCGGTGTTCATGATTCGTCACACGTTAGCAAGCGTGTACCGGGTGTCCGCGAACTGACATGCGCGGCAGTTGGGTTGCATACGCTACTAGGCGCTGGGAATGGAGCCGAGCCGGCGGCAGCGGCAGTGGAGGGGGACTCCCTCTCCCCCCCTCCACCACCCGGCTGATGGAGGGAGCCGTGACAGGGAGTAGCGCTGCTCAGAGCCGAGCCAGGGCGAGGCGGGGTGGGGGCTCTGGGTTCTCCTTCAGACCTTGCGAGCTGGCTACGCACCCCCCCCGCGTCTCCCGCGGGCCCGCGAGCCTCCCCCGCGAGACTGCGAGCCTCCACCGCGAGACCGCGAGCCTCCCCCGCGAGACCGCGAGCTTCCCCCGTGAGACCGCGAGCCTCCCCCGCGAGACCGCGAGCCTCCACCGCGAGACCGCGATCCTCCCCCGCGAGACCGCGAGCTTCCCCCGCGAGACCGCGAGCCTCCCCCGCGAGACCGCGAGCCTCCCCCGCGAGACCGCGAGCCTCCCCTGCGGGCCCGTGAGCCTCCCCCGCGGGCCCGTGAGCCTCCCCATGCGAGATCGCGAGGTCTGAAGGAGAACCCAGAGCCCCCACCCCGCCTCACCCTGGGTCGGCTCTGAGCAGCGCTACTCCCTGTCACGGCTCCCTCCATCAGCCGGGTGGTGGAGGGGGGGAGAGGGAGTCCCCCTCCACTGCCGCTGCCGCCGGCTCGGCTCCATTCCCAGCGCCTAGTAGCGTATGCAACCCAACTGCCGCGCATGTCAGTTCGCGGACACCCGGTACGAACACTGTTAAAACAAAGTTAGGATATCCAACCACAAGTCCGAGGGCATTACAGTTTCAATTTTTTTCAAAATATTTTTCCTATGGAATAAAATTGAATTTTAAGACTTATTTTCGTAAGTACGCTCATTATTTACTGCATACATGGAGAAGTATTCAGCAAATAATGTGTACATACTCATGGTTTGATCATAAAGAAAATATTTATAAAAAAATGAAACGATACACTATAGCACCCCCAAGACGGGTTTAACACCCAAGGAAGGGCAGCAGGACTTCGCACCTTTGTTTTTCCAGTGGATTGTCCCACACAAGAGTGCGCCGTTGTAAATCAATAACTCGAACGTAACGACGCGACAAGCGATAGTGGACTGACACTCCTTCAGGATTTCCTGGTGCGAGAAGGGTCGGCTCGGCTCGGCTCGGCTCGGCTCGGCTCGGCTCGGCTCGGCTCGGCTCGGCTCGGCTCGGCCCGGCTCGGCTCGGCTCGGCTCGGCTCGGCTCGGCTCGGCTCGGCTCGGCTCGGCTCGGCTCGGCTCGGCTCGGCCCGGCCCGGCTCGGCCCGGCTCAGCCCCTGTCACTGTCGGCGTAGGCCAGCCGCCCGCCGCCGGTGCTCGGCGGGACCGCCTACCCAGCCAGGCGCTCACTACCGGGCGGGCTCTCTCTGTCCTTGTCGCACTCATGGGGGCTCACCACCGGGCGGGCTCTCTCTGTCCTTGTCGCACTCATGGGGGCTCACCAACGGGCGGGGTCTCTCTGTCCTTGTCGCACTCATGGGGGCGCGGCCGGCGCGGCCACGAGGAGCGAGAGAGAACGCTCTACTGAACGTTGTCATTCGGAATCAGCCTGCAGGGCTCCGGGGCAGGATGGCGGTCCCCGCCCCAGCCGGTCTGCCGATTCGTATCACGTCCAATTAAGTGCGAGGGACTGACTCCTCCCTACCTACCTGTCCGGGGCGGGGCGGGGCGGGGTGGGGCGGGGCGGGACCGGCGGGGCGTCCCCCGCGCCTCCCATCATTACAACGTCTGATGAGGGTTTTCAGCTTTTAGGCCCTTTAGAAAAAGGACAAAAAAAAATGTCCTGACAATTTTTACGTCATCCAAGATCACCCGTAATTTTATATTACGGTTAGATAAATACAGCACGTACTGCACCTTACCTTAAGCCTCAAGTTTAAAAAAAAAAAAAAAAAAAAAAAAAAAAATCTCGGGAAGTTAAAATTAAAGTCAATGCCGCACAATGATGTTCTTCGTCGTGTAGAATAAACGATGCAAAGAACGGCCCAGAAAATACGCAAACCGCGAAGAGGCACGGTATTTTTTACAGCGCTGCGTAGACTTCTCCCTATGCCATATGAGCTGAATTATATATTACTCTCCACTTGCTGGAAAGTTTTCAACTCAACATAAGAACCCTGAAGACGTGCGGTGTCAGACTTGTATTATGTTATTACACTCGGATCTCGACAACTACTCCAGACCTTGATCCCCCTCTCTCTCTCTCTCTCTCTCTCTCTCTGTCTCTCATCCAATGAGCTAGGCAGGTGCGACAAGCAAAAGAGATGAGGCTGGAATTCAAGAGGAACGGCTTTGTGCGTTAATATCATATTCTTTTCCGAGAGGCTCCCATTTTCCCGCCCCCCACCACACAAAAAAAAAAAAAACAAGATAATCTTTTTCTCGTTTGTTATTAATTCCGATTCCGTCTTAGCGTTGGGACTGCCCTGACGAACCGGGGTGCCACAGCGGACAGGGTGGGGTGCGGGCCTTGGGTGAGGGTTATTAATGGAAACTACGGACCCTCACACCGACAGGCTGTGCGAGAGAGTGAGTGTGTGAGAGGGAGGGGAGAGAGATTGTGTGAGAGAGAGAGAGAGAGAGAGAGAGAGAGAGAGAGAGAGAGAGAGAGAGAGAGAGAGAGAGAGAGAGAGAGAGAGAGAGAGAGAAAGGGGGGGGGGAGGCGCACGGAGAGCAGCTGGTTGCTGCTGCCGGGGTGTTAGCCCCTCGTAACACCAAAACCCGCCCCCACTTTCCCACAGCCCACATCCCGCCCCGCCCCGCTCCGCCCCGCCCAACCCCGCCCCGCCCCACCCTGACTGGCCCCGAGCTAGATGCAACAACCCCATGGTTCAGGCCTGGCCTGGCAGGAACGCCTGTCCGTCCGCGATACAGTGCGTGCACCCGTATCAGGAGGCAGACGCGACAAAATAAAAACGCTACAGGAAAAAAACTGAAAATAAATGAACAAAACACGAGAGAAAAAGAAAAACACGACTTTTGACTGACACCAGCATCAGGCAGTCTGGCGCTGCGGAGCAGGACTTTCAGCCTGACGACAATGTACACTGTGACAAATTGTGTGCTTAATTCCGGCACGAAACCATTTTTAAGTCGTTCTTTACCACCCACCTAGCCCTACTTGGTGGTAGGAGAACGAGTATTGTTCTCAGTGCAGTGTGACTCCATAACATGATCCCATTTGTATCTCAGAACAAAGAATACCTACAGACAGAACAGTCATACCATTTAAAACTGGAAATGCTGATGACGTTAGCAACTATGAACATTTTTTTGAATTTGTTAGAATAATTTTGAGAACACTTAACAAATCTTGGCGATTTTCGTGCTAAGTCTATAACCCACACTAACTAGCGGAGTTTTCAATCTTTTATCGACAATACTTTCAGACATGGAACTTGTACTAATCAAAACTAGGAGCCTTCTTCTAAATTTTTTAATGAATCTTATCGAAATTGAGTCGATGCCAATTACTGGCAACCGACAATTGCTAACACATTCGATTTAGTGACCGCAAACCCGACAGATCAAAAGGTCCCTTAAGTCCCTAGGGTCCCTAGGGTCCCCAAGGGTCATGATATTCGGGAGTGCATACCCCTTCGACCTTCTCATACCTAAGTATTCTTTATGCTTATTAAAATAAATCCATGTTTCTAAATTAAGTGACACCACAGCTATATTCTTGATTTTTATCTCCCACTTTTGGTAAAGAACGAGTTAAATGTTTAAATACCAAAGCACTTTGGTATATACTTCACCGGTAAAAATAATAACGGTCTCCACTAAGGAAAAATGCCGTAATTATGGATTACGGACACTCCGTTCCTGGTTTCCGTACCATCCCCATAAGACTCTGTGTTAAAAAATGGGGGGTACGGTGAGATGTACGGAAAAGTTACCGTTAATTTTTTACGGTGATTTCCGTTTTCGGTACAGAATCAGGAACGGCATTCCGTACCTACTCTGCAAACTCAAGTGTGAGACAGTATCACACTTTTTACTGTAGTACCACTGTGTCTCACACTTTTAAAAACTATTTTCTGTCGTTGAATAGCAATCACGTTTTAGAGAACAGCATCAGCTTTGGTTCAAAATTCCGGTTAAAACGAGCTACCATGTGATAGGGTTCTGACGGCAAACAACAACGTCCCCATAAATTTTCGAAACTGTTAATTTACGATTATTTCATGTATTGTTGTTCAAAACCCCATCACATGGTAGCTCGTTTTAACCGGGATTTTAAACCAAAGCTGATGCTGTTCTCTAAAACGTGATTGTTATTCAATGACAGAAAATGGTTTTTGAAAGTGTGAGACACAGTGGTACTGCAGTAAAAAGTGTGGATACTGTCTCACACTTGAGTTTGCAGAGTACGTTTCACATCTTGCCCATAAGAAAAGCCAGGTTCTTCCTGAAAGTTCGGCAAGGTACGGAACGAAGTACGGAAAAAACCGTACTTTCGTCGAGAAAACTCGCTCATTTTTCGAAGGGGTACGGTGTCCGTAGTTGGCTCCGTACCAGAGGCTGTTTTTTTTACAGTGTGGCTTCTTGTTTATAAAGGGGGCATTTTGCTTATTAAACTAATTTCTCTAGAAAGTTAAGTATTCAAAATAATCTTCTTTCATTACACGGTAATGGTTAGTTTAGAGGGTAAAGAGGTTTCCCTGCGTGCATATACTGGAGAGATTTATGAACCAAACGATGCAATAAATAAATAAATAAATAAATAAATAAATAAATAAATAAATAAATAAATAAAAAATACACGCGCTTGCGATACATTTTCGCGACAGAAATGCGTTAATCTCTGTCGTGTAAAGGGGACTCCAACTCCTAGTCAGTCAGAGGGCCTAAGTGTATGTGCCAGCCCATTCAGTGCAGAGGGTTGTCCGATCGGCTCCCTGCTCCACCAAAAGACGGGCGGGGTAACGGGGAGGCCCTCATTCAGTGCCAAATTCAATTCAACTCGGGAATAATTCACCGGGAGAATCAAATTGGCCTGGGGCAGGGGGCACACCTGGCAGGGGGAGAGAGAAGGGAGGGGAGGGAGAGAGCGAGCGAGAGAGAGAGAGAGAGAGAGAGAGAGAGAGAGAGAGAGAGAGAGAGAGAGAGAGAAAGAGAGAGGAGAGAGGGGAACGGAAAAGCTCCCTTGCCAACGATACGCCAAGCCACCCCCAGGCCCGGCAGGGGCGTTTTGAAACATCCGCTTCGATGGCCAGGCTGGTACATCAAGGTTCCCTGACCCGACAGGCCCCTGCACCACCCCACCCCACCCCACCCCACCCCGCCCCGCCCCGCCCCGCCCCGCCCCGCCCCGCCCCGCCCCGCCCCGCCCCGCCCCACTCTGCTACACGCCAATAACAAGCGTACTGCCATATACCCATTTGCCTTGAGGAGGGTAGAAGACTTCAGCATCATGGAGGAAAAGTCGGGGCTGGGGTGGAGGTCTATAAACAGGCAAACCCCACGCTGAGGGAGGCTGCGGTTCTCATGGGACACACACAATAAAAGAAAAACGAAACATAATATTACCTGAAGAATTTTTTTTTATTATATAAATTTATACCCGACCGCGTTATCATCACGACAACATTATCGCATTCTTAAGAAAAACTTATGACAAAATATTCGTCCGCCAGAGCCGCAGAAGTACGCTCGCGGTACGGCCGCGGGGGACCATTAGGAAGTCGAATCTGGCGCACGACAGTATTTGCAATTTAATTCTGCCGCGGACGGCGCCTCGCCGCCACGCAGACACAAAGGGAGAGTTTACGTTTTCTCCCCTCGCTCACTGGCGGCGGTGAGTCTTGTCCTCCTGCTGTCTCAAGCCCCTTCTCTCCTCTCTCTCTCTCTCTCTCTCTCTCTCTCTCTCTCTCACACACACACACACTCACACTCACTCTCTCTCAGCATCTCCACGTCTCCCCTACGAAACGTCAAGTGGTGACTTCCAATTGCCTGGCTGCTGGCTGGCTGGCTGCCCCCCCCCCCCCCCCGGTCGCCTGCTCCCCCCTCCCCCCCACTCCTCCCTCCAGTCCAGAGTACCACCTGCCTCTCCCGCTCTCCTCCTCCCTCTCACTCCCCCCTTTCTCTCTCTCCCTCCCCCCCCCCCCTTTCCCTGTCCCTATCACTCTCTTTTACAACCTCCGCACGCTTCTACCGCCCTTTTCCTTATTTTTTTTTTTCGGCTGCTGGGGAGTGCTGCTCACCCACCCACCCCCCGTTATCCCCCCCCCCCCCCTACTCCACTACCACACACACTGGCTGCGCTCAGGTTGGCCAACTTGCTATCCCGCCACAAGGCATCGAGACGCGTCGAAATGCGCACGCGCGCCAAAAAGTTGTCAGCACTGCGCGCGAGCCTGCTGCCGTCGGCGTGCCGCGTGGAGCGAGGAAGATCCGACAAATATTTTCTGATTAGTTTAAACGGTTCGCGGATGGGGAAAGACAGACCCCTCCCCCCCCCCTCCTTCTCTCCTACAGGGGATTCTTCCGCAGCTCTCGCAGGGTGCGCGTGGTGCCGCCGACCCCTCCTGCCGTTAGAAGTCGCGTCCTACAGACCCGCCCCGCCCCGCCCCGCCCCGCCCCGCCCCGCCCCGCCCCGCCCCACCCCGCCACGCCACGCCCCGACAGGGCCCCACCGTTCTCATTTAATTAAATTCCATTGTCGCACCATTTCGTTTTGGGCTATGACCGGATGGGACGGGGCGGTGTGCATGAACGCACCCGACCAGGTGCGTGTGTGTGAGAGTAAGAGAGAGAGAGAGAGAGAGAGAGAGAGAGAGAGAGAGAGAGAGCGAGTGTGTGTTCAGACTACATATTACGAAAAACTACTGAGGAGTTACGTACGTTATATTCTTTAAAAAAAAATAATAATAAAAAAAAAAAAAACTGTATCATGACTCGCTCCTTCCCTTCAAGATAACGAGCGCCACTCCGAGGTTTACGTGTGTGTACCTGTTTTATCAGCCGCCATAAAGGGAGGAAAAAAGATAACAATGAAGGGATATAAAAAAAGGAAATACTGAATTGTGACTCGGTCCGCAATAAATTTCAAAAGCCATTCCCACCGGTTTGAGCTCAAGTCAATGAACCGTCGCTTAGCCCCCTCCCTCCACCCCCACTAGCCTAATCCTGCCAAGAAAACAGAAAAAAAAAGGAAAAAAAAGAGAGAGGGGATGAGAATTGTTGGCCTGCACCCTCCCTCTCCCCGTGTTCCCTTCCGGAGCAGAGGAAGGCTATTCTCGTTTACTGTAGGTTAAGTTCACACCTAACACCAAGCAGCGCCCAATAGATAGCTTTATTAAAAAAGTCCGAAATTGTAAATTGAAAAAGTTCCTTTTTTAGTGGGGGGGGGGGGGGGGTTGTTTTTAAATTCTCTTTGTTGTTGTTTCGGTCTCCATACTGTCCATACTCGATCCTCTTTGCCCAGAGCGAGTCAACCGTAGCCTACTTATCGCACGGTCTACGGCAACAGGAGCAGGGTGGATAGCTTATAGCTACAAATGTGAAGTTATTTTACTGCGTTTTATTTCCTTGTTTTTTGACAATGTACACTCTGCACGCGTGCCCTCACCGGGTCTACGACACGACCCTCTGCCTCCGCTCTCCCTCCAGCGCGCTCGCCTGGAAAGTAAAGGAAGCGCTGGACCCTCTCCTCTATCCCTCCCTCCCCCCCCCCTCTCTCTCTCTCTCTCTCTCTCTCTCTCTCTCTCTCTCTCTCTCTCTCTCTCTCTCTCTCTCTCTCTCTTCCCCTCTCCCAGCACCTGCCTCCTCCTGCGTCGTCAAATCGCCCCTCACGTAAAAACCCCACCTCCGGCCGGCCGGCAGGGCCATAGGCTTTTTAGAAAGCCCGCCGCGCCGAGTCCGACACCTCAGCAGAGACGGGGCGGTGCGCGGCAGCGCGCCCGGGAGCCAGGCCGTCCCGCCGAGCAGGCGCGTCCGGCGGGCCGGCCTACCCGCACCACGACAGGCGCCCGCGGCACGGACCGGACCAAACACCAAACTTTTGCGTTCTCAAATATGTGGAGAAATTTGTAACAACTCCAAAAAAAAAATTCTACGCTAAGTTTTCGGCAGTAATTAACGTGTAGAACCTGACGCGGTGAGTATGCGGTTCCGCGCTGCCGACTGATTCAGAATATCGCTCTTGTATCTCCGTCCTTGTTGCACCTGCAGCGGTGGCCATGGTAGTACCGCACGCGTGCGCGACGAGGGCAGATGCATATTAAAAGCGATCTTCGGAATCGGTCGGCAAAACCATAATAAATTCAGAAAATTTCAGAAAATGAAAAACAAATTGCAAACATACAGAAGAATTTTGAAAAATTTTGAAAAAAATGGAAAAATTCAAGCAAAGATTGCAAAAAAAATCGACTTCACAAAAACTCACAAAATTTCAGGTAAAATTATCAAAAATTCAAAAAATTTGAACACCAAAATTTAGAGTTGTTGTTTTATCGGCATGCCTGCACGTTGTTGGGGAATTAAAGTGATCCCACCTCCTATGCCTGGCAGAGCGGTGTTTGGCCGTCCGGGTTTACATTCAAAAATGACACACCTACAAATGCGCGACGTTCACATTCTTACGGGAGTTTCCAGAAGCATTATTTATTGTTGTTTGTTCTACCATTGCTCTCCGCTGGAAGAGAGGAAGGCTGGGTAGGGCTGACGCTCTGCTTACAGTGAAGGCGTTCGGCCGACTAATAGGGAAAGGAGAGGGGGGGGCTTGTTCTTGTTGTTGTCCAGGTAGGGAGAGAGAGAGAGGAAGGGAGGGAGGTTGACAGAGAGAGAGAGGCGGACGGTGAGAGATAAGGGAGAGAGGAGCGGGGGGAGAGAGAGATAGAGAGAGAGAGAGAGAGAGAGAGAGGGAGAGAGAGAGAGATGAGGTGGAAGGGGGGGGGGAGGGGTTCCAGACCGTGAAAAGACTTGACAATGGCGAAACTCTCCCGCCCCGAACAGTTCACCTGCTGCGGCCGCAGTCACAACAGAAGCCAACTCGAGCTGGAGGCGTGCTGTGGTTGGTGGGCGGGGTGGGGTGGGGCAGGGTGTGGCGGGGGAGTGGTGTGTGGGGAGGAGGGAGGCGAGTAATGTGTAACCCCAACAGAGCAGTACTTCACTACGAGAAAATTTTTCGTAAATTTACGATATTCTTCATACTTGACGAATACGACATGGACTCGTCAATCTTCGATCGCAGTCGTACTTTTACGAGAGCAAAGTCTTAAACGTTGAAGAAAACTAAGTCGACAAACGATGTCAAAAGATACTCGTAACTATACAAGTTGTATATCGAAGACGAAACTTTACAACATTTGTCATAGACATGTTTTCCGTAACCCTCTCCATTATTTTACTCAGAGTTTGATACATGCATCAAAGAAGCAAATCGGGGAAGAGATAAGACAAACAAAGGTCAAAAACCTTCTTTGGCTTTTTTCTCTCAAAATGAGGGGAAAGCTTTCTCCGGATAAAATTTATAAATGTAAAAAATCGGAAATAAAAACACTTATACAAGTATTTTTTTTCTCAGGTCTCCTCACGTAGCTGCTCAGGGGAGGATACAGCCGTGGGGGCGGAAAGGGGGAGGGTTCCGTACGGCCTGCTGCGAAGAAGGATGTTGGGGAGGCGGGGCGGGGTGGGGCGGGGCGAGGCGGGGCGCCCAGTACAGCGGCTGCTCGCGCCGCTATCGACGTGCCGGCCCAGCACGGGTGTAAAAGGGCGAGGCGGGGCGCGGCGAGGCGGGGTCGAGGAAATCAAGCCGTTTGTATGCAATCAACTCAGTGGACCGTACGTCTGGCGAGTCATGCGCCGTGTGCAGAGCAAGGGCGGGCGCGCGCGCGCGCGTGTGTGTGTGTGTGTGTGTGTGTGTGTGTGTGTGTGTGTGTGTGTGTGTGTGTGTGTGTGTGTGCGCGCGCGCGCGCGCGTTTGTATGTGTGCGTGCGCGTTTGTATACGCGTATTACTATATGGGTCACGTTGCGACAGCACAACTGAACCAACTTGCCTCCATTGCGTTTCGCCCGCCCGCCCTGCATTGTTATAATAATATATCAACATGTATTGTACATCGAACACCTATAGGTGTTAAAAAATTTGTCGTAAATTTACGACAAAGTCGGAGTTAAGTTTGTTAGCGACATATGTCGTAATTTTACGAACATGTTGTAATTTAACAATGTTCATAAAATTTCATGAAACATATTTTGCTCTTGGAAAAAATGTGTGTTCACAAACAACCCAACAATGTGGTTGTATTGAAACGACATGTGTTGCTAACAAACTTAACTACGAATCTGTTGTAGCGTTACAACAAGTTGATAGGAACTTGTTCCGTAAATGGGCCATTACGATTGAAATAGGAAGCGTTAGAGCGCCTTTGCTCAGTGACACCAATGTAACAAATGCTGTTGTAAACCAACAACACAGTCGTCACGGGCAGTGTCGTTAACTGACAACTATTTTTAACAGTGTAAAATAGTAAATAAAATCGTCAAAGAAGAACAAAGTCCTTGAACGGTGCGGGCGGGTGAGGCAGGCACGTGGAGGCCGTTCTCGCTCACGACTTGCTCGTCGTCGATGAGGTGACGACCCTCGGCCGCATCCGGGATCATCCCGCCCCGGCCCCGTCCCGCCCCTATCTCATACTCCATCCACCCTGGGCGGTCGGCCCGGCCTGGCCCACTATTCCGTCGTTGTCCCGACCCCTAAACGAGCCCGACCCCTCCCTCGCTCCTCTCTCTCTCTCTCTCTCTCTCTCTCTCTCTCTCTCTCTCTGATCCAGGCGGGACGGGCCAGGCCCCCCTTGCCAGGCCCTTGGTGGACCCCTGGTCCTTCCTGGCCCTGGCCGGCGCCAGTAATCAAAGCCCTGCTATCTGCAATCCCATCCCAACCAAACCCACCCAGCTGCCCGCCCCGCCCTGCCCCGCCCCGCCCCGCCCCGTCCCGCCCCGCCCCGCCCCGCCCTGCCCCACCCCGTTTTGCTCCGCCCCACCCAGCCTCGCGTGCTGCGGACCCAGGACCTATAAGGGCCTACACAAAACGTCCGAGCAGAACAATCACTACTCGCCAGACATACGCACCATTTTTACATTCGGGGTACTTCACATACTTTAATTCTGATATTCATATAATTGATGTCCAATAATACAAAAAGAACGCCTGCTCTTGGAAAAGAAATGTTCTTACTGTGTGTAAGACCACTCTGTAAATTCAAGGGAAATTGAACATGGTGAAAACTTCGTCCTGGTTTAGAAGCAGCCCCGGAAACCCTGGTTATTATCTGCATTTTCTCCATAAGAGCTGCTTGTTATTGTCTTTCTTTTTTCCCCCATAAAACTGCTTGGAAACCAAACCGTCGTTTTCTCCGTACACGCACCTGCAGGTGTGTGCCTGCAAAGCACGCATCTCCTACAAGGTAAACCTGGTTTGGCGCAGAATTGGAATTACCGATTTTCCTGACATTTTCCTGACGAAATTGAGGGGTTTTACTGATATTTTCAAACCATATACCCGGTAAAATAATAATAAAAAAAGGTCGTAAAGTGTCCTTTAAAAAAAAAAAAACATGCGAAAATAAATTTTAATTGTTGTTAAACAATTTTCAACAGAGAATTAAATTGCTGCACTGTCCTGTTCGCAGCCGACCGGCAAGAACTTTGGCCTCAGCCCATTTTTCCTGACACTTTTCAAAAACCTGACATTTTCCTGACTTTCCTGACTTGTAGCAACCCTGGTATACACATAAGTTTCCAGTGTAATGGGGGCAGGAGGGAGGGAGGAAAAGGGGGTGGGGAGAGGTGAACAGGAGGGGGGGGGGGGGGCGAGGGGAGGCGTCGAGGCGTGAAATGCACGGCTTTAGGCCCTTTACGTCGGGCGGGCAGGACCCCTCCGGGGGCCTCCTCCGGGGGCAAGCGGGGCCGAGCATCCTGGCGCTCCCTCTTCTCCAGCACGCTCTGCTCCAGGCCCGCTCCAGGCCCCGGCCCAGGGCCCAGGCGCCGCTAAAGGGCCGTGCCACTGGAGAGGTGTGCAATTGCAGGCTCCCTGGAGTGGCTGCTGCTGCTGGAAGGAGGGGGCGAGAGAGCGCGGAGGAAGGGGGAGAGGAGGAGGAATAAAGGAGAGAGAGAGAGAGAGAGAGAGAGAGAGAGAGAGAGAGAGAGAGAGAGAGAGAGAGAGAGAGAGAGAGAGAGAGACTTGGGGGGGGGGAGGAGGGGCGTCTCAGACGAGAGCTGGTGTCCTCTCTCTCTCTCTCTCTCTCTCTCTCTCTCTCTCTCTCTCTCTCTCTCTCTCTCTCTCTCTCTCTCTCTCAGGAGAAAAAAGGGGGAGCCCGAGGGGGAGGCGGGGTACACCTGCAGATATACAAATGTCAGAACGATGACTGTGTGTATATGAATGTAAGCGTGCGTTATTTCTGAAAGAGATAGTATACATTGCAAATCATTTTTCATTCCATATTTTGCCTTGAGATCTAACTGCAATTGTATTATTGTTCTAAATTTTCAATCTCAATTTCCTAGATAATATATCTTATTGTTTTTCTTCTTTTTTATCGTGTGGGCGTAGAAAATGTTAAAGTAATTGTAATATATTTTTTTGCGACTTGTACGATTGACGTATTTCCAAACACGAAGACCTGCTGAACTGTGAAAAATGAGCAGGTTTACGGGAAGACCTTATGGGGGAACCCCCTTCTCCCCCCCCCCCCCCACTGTACTCGCGCCTGACTGGTCCGTGCCGTGGCCTGCGCTGGGGCGTATACCGGACGTATATCAGAGGTCCTCCGCGCCGCGTCGCTACTCTAGTGGCAAACATCAATGAATGGGGATGAAGAACACCCCAAACAGAACAGTTACGTGGATTGAACGTGGATGGGGGATCGGGGTGGGGGTAGAGCCCCCTCCCTCTACCCAGTGCAACAGACCCCCGCAGGGGAGGGGAGGGGGGAGCACGGCGAGTGCGTCTGCTGCGGTACTCAATTTACAGGGGATGTCCCGCGAGAGTAAGGGCAGTAGGGGGAGGGGAGGGGAGGGGGAGAGGTTCACGTCCGCTGAGCCGGACAAGCTGGCGGTTGATGGGAGAGGTAGAATTTACATCACTGATGCAATTATTTACATTGGTTCACCGCGCGAGAGCGACGGCAAAACCTGCTTCATCATCACTTTAGGATTTTTTTTATAAAGAGGCGCTTCCGGTTATTCATATATTTTAGAAAAGATTGTCACTGGACTTGTGTAAGGATTGCCATTTTAGGAGAGTTTCTAACAGGGTACTATCTGGCGGGGCCGGGGAGCAGGGGGGAGGGGGGGGTATCACCGCACATAAGCCCCCGCGCCGTGGCCCACCCCTCCCCGGGCCTTTTAAGCCGGACTTGTAAGAGTAGTTTGGCGTTGAAGCGTGATGGGGCGTTGGGGGAGGAGAGAGAGACGGGGCTCTAAATGAGTCCGAGCCCTGTGCAGTGCAGATCACCGGCAGCAACGCGGTCAAAAATGCTCCGGAATTAACGAAAGTTGAAATTCGAAAAGGAGAAATTTTCAAAAACAAAAATTGAAAATGTACGAACACTTCTTTATCCAGTGGTGCGGCTTTCGGGTTCAGCTAGGTAAAATAAGGCCGGGACCTTGTTGTGGGGGCTGCTAGGCTGCTCCAGGGTAAACACCCATACCCATACTCTGATCCGCCGGCTGGGCTGGCTCTTATGTCCACATAAGGCAGAGTCTCCCCTAGACCTCTCTGGCGCTCTTTCCTTCTTGACAACACGAGAGCTCCCGGCCCCGGCCCGTCAGCGGTCCCTCCCTCACCTCATACCCCCCCCCCCTTTCCCCCCACCAGCTTGATGGTGTTGGGCGCCACGGTGGGGCTGTGGCTGCCCCCTCAACAGGCTGGGGAAGCTCGTGCATCCTCGAAAGTGGTTGAGGCTTGGGGGGGTTGTCGGAACAATTTAAAAACACCGTTTGAAAGAGGAAAAAATGATTTTAGCTATACGAGGAAAGGACGAACGCGCGGATACGGACCAAATAAGTTTTAAAAAAAGACAATGGATAACAACACTGCAGGTTGATGTTTGTCGTCATTTTCGTTGGGCAAATATTTGCGATGCGCGAGTAACGCGCAAGGATTACCGCGCGAATGGGAACGCGAGCCGGTGTGTGGGAGGTGCGCGCAGGGGCACGAGGGGAGCCGGCAGAGCAAGAGTGAAGCGCACAGCGATTGCCACGTAAAAAAAGGAAGAAAAAAGAAGAAAAAACGGCATTTGTTTGCTTACGCGAGTGGAAAGGATTTGTCACACACATTTCGATGTGTGAAGTAGAGATGGCCGATGTAACATCGATATTCCAAAATATCGATATGTTGGCTCCGATGTATCGATATTTTACCATCGATATTTGAGTTTTCGATTTCTAGATATATCGATACACATTTTCCGATATATCAGCCGGAGGAAAAATTTGAAAAAATGACATGGAAATCCTATAATGTTAAATGCACAGGCCGCCTTGAGGCTGCTTGTGATGTGTGACTAAGCCGAGCCGAAGCCAAAAGTCGACTGACGACAACTGACTCGGCTCGGGCTCGGGTGCTCGGTGGCTCGGCTCCTGGAGCAGCCTACAACTTTCCTCGCTAGCTGGCAGCACTGTGGGGATTAATTAAAGTTTATGTTGCTTTACCACCTGAGAAGCTGAAATTTTTGATTTAAGCGACCCTTTATATATTTTTTCCTCTAAATCTGCCGCTGTTAGCAATTTTTCCCCCATTTCTATGTGCCGCCTCACATATAACGATATTTTAATCGATATTTTAAATTACCGATACTTTTTGCACGATATTTCGATATTTCATACATCGAAAACTTTTGATATCGATGTATCAAATATCGATAGTTTTCGTTCGATTGGCCATCTCTAGTGTGAAGGTTTCCTCTCACGCCTACTATAATGTGTGGGGGATACATGTCAGACCCCCACACATGTCGTGAAGAGGGTTCGCCGCACGGCAAACGAAAATCTAGGAATCCGAGAGCACACCTCGGTTTTGGATGCGCTGTCCTTTTCTACCTGTATATGAGAGAAAAGGACAGAGCTATATTAAATCGAGATGTGCTCTCGGAATCAGAGATGTTTGTTTACCGTGCGCACATGCACGAAATGTGAGGAGGATTTTTAATGAAAATAGACGTGTTTTAAGGATTTCTTGCGACACACCTCTAAATGTGTGAAGGACTTGTCTCACGCCTACACATGTGTGAACACTGGTAAAACAAATGTTTAGTTCTAAACATCAAATGATGTTTAACTGCTGATGTTTAAAATTTAAACACTATATCATGTTTAGTTCAAACTATACACCAGCAGATGATTAATTTTTAAACACTTTGCAAGTGTGCAGTTGGCTAAGCACTTGGCGCAGCGTGGTATCCCTATGCTTCTCCATGTGAAGCCTCGCCCCAGTGTTTACTTCTATGCATCACAAAATGTTCAACCTCTAAATATTTACGAAGTGTTTAGTTGTTAAACATCTTGTCATGTTTAGTTCCTGCTAAACATCATGTCATGTATAGAATTGCAAACTAAAAGCCATGATGTTTAGAAACTAAACATTTGTTTTACCAGTGTAGGAACACACCTATAAATATATGTTCAGGTTCGCGGTTTGTCACACATCTCACCGAGAAATGTGCAATGTACTCGATTTGTCATGCGCCCACAAAAATGTGTGAATGTTTTGTCAAACACCGCAGCAATTTCCCGGCAACTCTGAATTTAGGGGAATTAATTTAGTAAATTTTTGTAAAATTTTGTGATTTTTTTAAATACATAATTTTTATTTTTTCTTGTGATTTTATTTATGTTTTTCTGAATTCCTTTTAATTTTTCAGAACTCCGCTGAACTTTGCAACAATAATAAAAGGCGTACAAACATTTCAAAGTGACTGCACTCATTTTATTTATGTTTTTCTGAATTCCTTTTAATTTTTCAGAACTCCGCTGAACTTTGCAACAATAATAAAAGGCGTACAAACATTTCAAAGTGACTGCACTCACCCTTGGGGAGGAAGCCCGCCTGGATGAGGCGGGCCTCCATGCAGAGGCGGGGCGCGAGCAGCAGCAGGGCGGTCACGAGGTGCAGGAAGGGCGCGGTGGGCCCGCCGTGCAGCCAGAGGACGCGCAGCGGGTGCGGCGCGAGCCCGGGCCCGGGGCCGCAGTGCGCGGCCGCCACCAGCGCCACCGGCTCGCTCGAGCACGCCGCCAGCTCGTGGCCCAGCTTCACGCCGTCGTTGGCCAGGTTACCGACGCGCAGCAGGGCCGAGGCCAGGAAGAAGGGCAGCAGGACGGCGGCCGCCGCGGTGAGCGCGCACACGGCGTGCACCTCGGCGCGCGGCGGCGGCGCCAGCACCGGCCACGGCAGCGACACGAACCCTGCGCCAAACACAACAAATCAAAAAAATAAATAAAAACCAGATGCCCGAATAGCGTACGCACTTCTTAATTGTTCCTTAATTTTTGCAGATGGAAAAAAAATTGTCCTCACATCACGGTGCATCACACTGCACACCAAATGACGTTTCGTTAAGCTCGACACCTTTAAGTATGCAATAACGTTTGCACACTTTAAACTAAACACCATTTGACGTGCAGAACTAGACATTTGTTTTACCAATGTCACACTTTTGTAAATTCACGGCTGCCCATGGCTGCTCGTCGACGGATCCCAAGTCGACACGTGTGGCACTTGTGATTTGGGGACAGGGAAATGTTCGTGTAAGTCCGCAAACTGTTTTTCTCCGATAGCTGTTACCCCTGCGTCGTGATGCTGTCCACTATGTGAAAATTATATTAGTATATTTACGATATATTTTGTAAATTATTACTTACAAACAAGTCGTAAATTTACTACAATCCATTCTTCCTCGTAATTTCGAGGGGTCGACCACTTGAAATTTTTGTGTACATGGAATATATTCCACTTGGAATGTCTGGAATATTTTTGGAATATCTGGAATATTTTTTTTGGAATATGTGGAATATTTTTTGGAATATGTGGAATATTTTGGGAATATCGCGAATATGTTGGAATATTTGGAATATTTTTGGAAATATTTAATCGATTATTTTATTTTTCTGGAAAGGAATGGAAAGGGTGGCGTGAAAATATAGAAAATTTTTGCGGCAGTAAACCTCCCGAAGGAGGTTGCGGTTCCCGCCAGGCACAGGGCTTTAACCCCCTGTGGCAGCCAACTGCTTCGGTGTTCCATGGGAACCGGCGCTTTGCTGACTGCGATCCTATCGCGCAATTCGACAGATTTGATCCCCGTACCACCATTGGCCTACCCCTAGAGGTACGAGCGGTGTCAAGGGCGTTAGACTTCCTGATCCCAGTTTCAGAGGCCTTACCTCAGAGGGGTACGCGGGATTCGAACCCACAACCCCGAGTGCCGACACGTAGCCAGAACAGGAAGCGACCCAACGCCCAGAGCCACCGAGCCAACGGCGGTGAGACGTGTTTAACTTCTATTTGACCTGCCATCCAGCCGCGGCCAAAGGGAATGTCAAGCGCGAAAAACACTTTCCCGAGTGGTAGTCGAACTTCGGACCACTCACTTCGGTGTTGTGCGCTCTACCAACCGAGCCACGGCGCCTCGATGACGTACGGTGCGACCGGTTCGAGTCGTCTTTGCCGCATTCTGCAGCCTCCAGCCAAGAGGACAGGGCAAATACGACTCGAACCCGTCGTACTGTACAGTCATCGAGGCGTCGTGGCTCAGTTGGTAGAGCACGCTTCACCGGACCGAGTGGTCGCAAGTTCGACTCCCACTCGAAAAAGAATTTCTCACGCTTGACATTCCCTTTGGCCGCTGTTGGATGGCAGGTCAAATAGAAGTTGAACACGTCTCACCGCCGTTGGCTCGGTGGCTTTGGGCGTTGGGTCGCTTCCAGTTCTGGCTATGTGTCGGCACTCGGGGTTGTGGGTTCGAATCCCGCGTACCCCTCTGAGGTAAGGCCTCTGAAACTGGGATCAGGAAGTCTAACGCCCTTGACACCGCTCGTACCTCTAGGGGTAGGCCAATGGTGGTACGGGGATCAAATCTGTCGAATTGCGCGATAGGATCGCAGTCAGCAAAGCGCCGGTTCCCATGGAACACCGAAGCAGTTGGCTGCCACAGGGGGTTAAAGCCCTGTGCCTGGCGGGAACCGCAACCTCCTTCGGGAGGTTTACTGCCGCAAAAATTTTCCATGTTTTCACGCCACCCTTTCCATTGCACAGAAAAATGAAAAAAAAAATCGATTAAATCTGTAAAGTATATTTTGTGACCCTTTTTATTGGATTAAATAGAATCCGGAAAATTGGAGTATGTGGAGCAGGAATATGTGGAATATTACTGGAATATGTCTGGAATATTCGGAATATTTGGAAAACTTGGAGTATTTTTTGAATATTTGGAATATTTTAGAATATCTGGAATATGTTGGAATATCTGGAATGTTTTTGGAATGTTTGGAATATTATTGGAATATTTTTCAATGTGTACATGGAATGTCCAAGTGGTCGACCCCTCGCGTAATTTAGTTTTAAGTACATAGATAGTGCTCGTAATTTTACGATTTGTAATTGTAATTTTTAACAACTCCACTTAGTGGAATTTTTTTTCTTAAACCAACGACTATTTTACAGTGTCATGACTATTTCTCACAGACCGGCGGGCCGGCAGCCGGTGGGTGGGGCGCGCGGCGCGGCGGAATGTGACTCTCTGCCGTCTGATTCCGAAGATCGCTCTTGTGCTTCTGTCCTTGTCGCACCAATGGCGGTGCCCGGTGCTGGGGATGACAGAGCCCCCACGCGCGACAAGGACGGAGGCGCGAGAGCGATCATCAGCCGGCTGTGTAAGACAACTCTTCGTCCTCCCAAACTTTGTCGTGTCGATTGCCTGGCTGTCGCCCCGGTCTTCATTTCCCAGTCGAAATCCCAATTGGGATTCCTTCTCAGCGCCTCCTGGGAGGGTGAAAACTTTTTAATTCATAACCCGGGGCGGGGCGGGGCGGCCGGTCAGCGCTGTGAAGAAGGGTCCCGCCTGAAGTGCCCGGGACGACTGCGACCGCGCCTCCCAATGCTCGCGACACAGGCATCTCCGTGAGACAAGTTTCAATACCTTTATTACAGCTCTCCACCCCATAAAAAAGAGAGTTTTTGCTTCAAGTCCTACGCGCGTGAATCATAAGTAACCTTCACTGATTCCGAAACTCTTTAGATCTCAATCAATTTGAGCCCACAAATCGTACTCAAGCCAAAGAAAATCTTCTCCACTCCAGCAGTCACTTTTCAAGCATACTGGGAGCATAGTTCAACACAGAAATCCACGTCAATTGCTCTGCATTAATCACGGACTCAACCTATTGGGTGTACGATTGTACGATTCTGATGATTTAGAGTAGAATTTACCAAATGCTGGTCCACTTGTCATTCAATGCCATCGTGAGTTCCACAACGCGAGGTTTTCGTCGATTTTACCTCATTGCGCACCCCACAATACATCGTGAAAAATATTCGTAGGGGTTACGGGAAAATTTTCCATGATAAATGTCGTAAAGTTACAACTTCTAGTTGCATTATTACGAATAATTTTCTGACACCATGTGTCGACTTCCTTTCCTTTGACGAGTAAGAATTGGCTGCTGCAAATTGACAACTGTGCTTGTACATTTACAGCTCTGTGTCGAAATCACAAATCACAAATTACGAAAAGAGTCTTAAATGCATTTGCGATAGTATTTTTCTCGCAGTGTAACATCCTTCCGTCAGGGTTGCAGCAGAGGCAGCCAATCTCCTTCGAGAGCGCCGCCCCGAGCATTTTAACGGTTCCCGGATGACATCGAACCAAAGCCCCACCTCCCACCTGCAATGCCTCGCTCCCTCGCCCTCAGCCCGCCCCTGCGACCCCGTCTCAGTGTATAATAATTTCACCCCCGACAGCCTTGCATACAATCACATTACGAGAGGGCGGTGTGCGACCGGGGGGTGGAAGGGGGGGGGGGAGGACAGGTGTTGGTGCAGGGGGCGGAGACACAGACAGCACGGGAGATAACATAAAAAGTTAAATGACGCATGTCAGTCTAGGGGGGTAGGGGGTGGATGTGCACTGCAGCTGTGCTGTTCAGCAGCCCCTCGCATACAGACACACACACACACACACACACACACACACACACACACACACACACACACACACACACACACACACACACACGAACACACACATGCACGGGTGACGGACATCCCTCGGCTGACATTCATGGTGTTTTATCATTTGCATGCCATTTCATTTCCAGCCGGAGCTGTCCGAACGCCCGCGCACAGCGGGGTAGAACAGTACAACGGATCGGTGCGAGAGCAAAATGCAGCACAGACACATGAGAGGCTGCAACCTGCAACAGCCATCGCACGTTTATTTCTCACGGACATCCTGGCAAAATTATTGCTAAAAGCGTGCGCATTATTTTCTAGTTGTCATCACCGATCTTTGGTCGTCACAATCAAATTACATATTGCCGTCTGAACCTCAACCATGACACAAACATGTGAGTAAATAGTGTTGCGCTCTCGTAGTTGTCTGAATTCCTACGCGTACACTAAAGCTATTTAAGTTGTACATTTTCAAAATGAATAATAAACAAATAAAAACGAATCACAAGCCTACAAGTACGTGACATTTTTACACTTGAGTATGATTCTGTTGATTTGCAGTGGACACGGCCACTTGTATTTTTTTTTTCTACTCCCCTTTCCTACTCTACTTGTACCGCGAGAAACAACTCTGAATACAAGTTTTGTGAATTTGTATTGATTTTTTTTTGTGTACACTTTAGATTTCATGATTTTTACTGCTTCTACAATTTTTCTTCAGTTTTCGTAGTTTTTCTGCACTTTTCTGAACACCGAGGTGTACAAAAAATTCAGAGTTGTTTTTCCTCTCGACCTTGACTCGCACTCGATGCCCGGCTGCGAGGGGTCCTTCACCCCAAAAAACCAATCATATATAAGTAAAAATAAAAAAAAATCGCGAAAAAAACAGAAGAATTAGAAAAATCGGGGTACGCTTGAATTTCTAGTGAAGGACTCCTTTTCTCGGTCCCCGGGCCGCTCTCACTCACCCAGGAAGCGCCTGGCGGCCTGCAGCGCCACGTAGGTCTGCAGGGCGGTGGCGATGACGCCGTACCAGACGGACCAGAGGCTGTTGACGTGCGTGCGGAGGCAGCGCCGGGCGCGCCCCTTGGCGCCGCCGGGCATGCTGGGGCTGGGGCCGCTGGGGCGCGGCCTGCAACAAGTCAACAAAAGAAAGTCATTCACACTGTTCAAGTCGACAAAGACTCATGAGAAATGTTTAAGTCGACAAAAAGTCATGAACTTTATTGTAGGCGGCGAGGGGTCCTTCATAATAAATTCAAGCGTACACCGATTATTCTGATTCTTTTTTTAAAAAAAATCTGATGTTTTAGTGATTTTTTTTTAGGGTGTACACTGATTGTTTTTGAGTGAAGGACCCCTTGATTGAAGTCGACAAAAAGTCATGAAGACAACAGCTGAGCAAGGTAAAAAGAAAAGAAAAGAAAAAAGAAGATGATGCACACTCCGCGGATGGGTGCCGTTTTGGAAAATGAAACTTGCAGTCATCTTCAGAGAGATAGAGATAGATAGATAGATAGATAGATAGATAGATAGATAGATAGATAGATAGATAGATAGAGAGAGAGAGAGAGAGAGAGAGAGAGGTCGGACTCCGAGCCGAGCGGTGCCCGTGTGCGTCGTCTGTTGTCTGAGTCCGCCTCTCTGTATTTAGGAGGAGTCATGTAGCCGTTACGGTCGCGCCAGACTTCCTCCTTGAGCACATGATGTCCCTGCTTATTGGCGGGTGTTGGCTGGGGACTTTGGTCCGCTTCTCTATAGCGCTGGATTGCTTCTGTCCCTGGCGGCCCCGGCAGCTCCTCTTGTTTCCGGCTCCGCCCCTCTCACCAGTAAGGACCACTCGTGAGAGGCTATCGCTTATAGGAGGAGGTGGCGAGGAGGCAAGGTGTGCGATATACCAGCAGACCAGGCAAAACGGACGAAAATCACAGTGCCACACCCCGGATAACCTAACCTTCCATCGCCTTTTGTCGCATAAAATTCATCAAAAGCAATTTTTTTTCTTTTTCTTTTGGGGTCCCCTCTATCCGGGCGTGGCAGCGACATCAAAGAAGATAAAGTATTCACGCCCTAATAAGGCGAAGCCTCAAGTGCCTTTTTATTTCAGGGGGGAGGGGGGACGGCGGGGGGCTCGCATCTCTCTTCCCTCTTTTTATCCACGGCGTCAAAGAGACAGTTCATCTTCGTGTTTGGGGCTTCCCTCCCGCAGCGGGCGTTTGCCTGTGGGGCACAGGCCTTCAGGAGGAGAGCGCACGCGTTGGGGGATGGGGGAGGGGGGGGGGAGAGAGCGAGAGAGAGAGAGAGAGAGAGAGAGAGAGAGAGAGAGGGGGGGGGGGGAGGGAGGCTGAGGAGAGCAGGTAGGCCACAGCCGGAGCCACTGCTGGTGCCTTCAACTCCGAGGCACGCCAAAGCACTCAAGCCGAGGGGTAAACAACTCTGAATTCGGTGTACAAATTTCGTGAATTTGAATTGAATTTGTCTGAATTGAATTGAATTCGTTTTGAATTAGCTTTGAATTTTTTGAATTTATTGCGAAGTTTTTTTCGAAATTATTGAGATCTTTTTGTGAATTTACTTGAATTCGTTTTAAATTCGGGGATGCCCCAGAAAATACACGCATATCTGATCCAAATTATTCTCTCAATTACATGATGAAATAGGATTTTTAATAAATTATTGTGAATGATTTCTATTTATTCCAAATTATTGGAAATTCACTTGCAACTGCGCAAAATAATCACAATTATTTCAATTATTTTTTAAAACTGTTCAGAAACAAATTTTGCTCTGCAATTGAAAGGGTGGCGTGAAAACATGGAAAATTTTTGCGGCAGTAAACCTCCCGAAGGAGGTTGCGGTTCCCGCCAGGCACAGGGCTTTTACCCCCTGTGGCAGCCAACTGCTTCGGTGTTCCATGGGAACCGGCGCTTTGCTGACTGCGATCCTATCGCGCAATTCGACAGATTTGATCCCCGTACCACCATTGGCCTACCCCTAGAGGTACGAGCGGTGTCAAGAGCGTTAGACTTCCTGATCCCAGTTTCAGAGGCCTTACCTCAGAGGGGTACGCGGGATTCGAACCCACAACCCCGAGTGCCGACACGTAGCCAGAACAGGAAGCGACCCAACGCCCAGAGCCACCGAGCCAACGGCGGTGAGACGTGTTTAACTTCTATTTGACCTGCCATCCAGCTGCGGCCAAAGGGATTGTCAAGCGCGAAAAACACTTTCCCGAGTGGGAGTCGAACTTCGGACCTCTCGGTTCGGTGTTGCGCGCTCTACCAACTGAGCCACGACGCCACGATGACTGTCTAGTACGACGGGTTCGAGCCGTATTTGCCGCGTATCCTGCAGCCTCCAGCCAGGAGGACAGGGCAAATACAACTCGAACCCGTCGTACTAGACAGTCATCGTGGCGTCGTGGCTCAGTTGGTAGAGCGCGCAACACCGAACCGAGAGGTCCGAAGTTCGACTCCCTCTCGGGAAAGTATTTTTCGCGCTTGACATTCCCTTTGGCCGCAGCTGGATGGCAGGTCAAATAGAAGTTAAACACGTCTCACCGCCGTTGGCTCGGTGGCTCTGGGCGTTGGGTCGCTTCCTGTTCTGGCTACGTGTCGGCACTCGGGGTTGTGGGTTCGAATCCCGCGTACCCCTCTGAGGTAAGGCCTCTGAAACTGGGATCAGGAAGTCTAACGCCCTTGACACCGCTCGTACCTCTAGGGGTAGGCCAATGGTGGTACGGGGATCAAATCTGTCGAATTGCGCGATAGGATCGCAGTCAGCAAAGCGCCGGTTCCCATGGAACACCGAAGCAGTTGGCTGCCACAGGGGGTAAAAGCCCTGTGCCTGGCGGGAACCGCAACCTCCTTCGGGAGGTTTACTGCCGCAAAAATTTTCCATGTTTTCACGCCACCCTTTCAATTGCAGAGCAAAATTTGTTTCTGAACAGTTTTAAAAAATAATTGAAATAATTGTGATTATTTTGCGCAGTTGCAAGTTAATTTCCAATAATTTGGAATAAATAGAAATCATTCACAATAATTTACTAAAAATCCTATTTCATCATGTAATTGAGAGAATAATTTGGATCAGATATGCGTGTATTTTCTGAGGTCATTCCTTAAATTCGCTTGAATTTGTTTTGAACTCGTTTTGAATTCGCGTGAATTAGTTTTGAATTCGCGTGAATTAGTTTGAATTAGTGTGAATTTTGAAGTAGTGGTGTACATCAAAATTCGGAGTTATTTACCCCTCGACTCAAGCACTTCAAACGTGAACAATGTTGCGAAGAGTCTTACTACACTTGGGAATCCTCACTGTAAAATCCTTGAGAAGGGAAGGATTTTTGGCTGCTTCGCAATTCGAAAGAATTCCTTCGCTATGCGAACAAAATCCTTCACAGGGCTGAATTTCGCGCACTTGGGGGCCAACAGGTGTAGGAATGGAAACTCACATCGCTAGAAGAGTACCACGTTCTCACATTTGGGTATCTTGGGTTTCCTGTGAACTACACCAGGAACCAAGATTTTCGACTCTCTTGCAGCGATACATTTGCACCCAGTACAAATGGCAAGAACTTCCCGTGCGGCCGCCATGAGTACACTCGAGCCGCTTTGCAGCCCCGGGTATGGGGGCACTGACTGACCAAGGGAGCAGGGCGATCGGCAAATCAAATCAACGTCGGGTGAGCGAGTTGGATAATGCGTTGCGCCGTGCAGTTGGCTAATCTGATCCGGGGCAGTTAGCCGGCCAACCAGAGCACGGTCACGGTCAGCCTGAGGGACGCCCCACCGCGCCCCGCCCCGCCCCGCCCGCCTCGCCGTCCAGATGTTCGGGGGAGCAAGGCGGGGCGCGGGGCAGGGCCCCGGGCCGGGCGGTGACGTTGCCATCTGCGACCAGCAAATCTCGACCAGCAAACATCCCACCAGCACCCGAAGGCAACTAGTACATACGAGAAAAAATGTGAAAAATGTCCTTGTATGAATTATGTGAATTAACGAAATATTTTTTAAATGACGATATACTAAATATCAAGTAAATTTGTGACAGCCCGTTCTTGCTCAAAATTGAATTTCAAAGTCGTAGCACGTATTGCTTTGTAATTCTACAACTCCACTTCGAGGAAAAATTTCCCATACAACAGCTGTAGAAAAACCACCAAACACGCCCGAGAAATTAAAAAAAAAAAAAAAAAAAAAAAAAAAAAAAAGAAAGAAACAAAAAAGAGGCAAACAAAATTCAAAGTCAGTTCAATTAAATAAAAAAAGAAGAAGACGAAGGTACTGGAGCAGGGCGGGATGTGATAGGGGCAGGTACGGGAGGGGGCAATGCGAGGAGAGATAGTGGGAGGGAGAGGGAGAGAGAGAGGGGAGGGAGGGAGGGAGGGAGGGGGGAAGAGAGAGAGAGAGAGAGAGAGAGAGAGAGAGCTCTGACGGCATGCCATTTACACTCCTCCTCCTCCCCGTTCGCGGCATGCCGGCGCGGCCAGCCCACTCGTTTCGAGAGGTCGCTCGGCGGAATAGGCTGGGAGGAGGCAGGGCGCCGCGCGCCGCATAAGCGCGCCCGATAATCACCCCGATCACTCCGACCGACTGTGCTTCTGATGAGACCGGGGAGAGCGAGGAGCGAGCCCAGGCGAGGCGCTCACCACTCTCCCTATTTTTCTACCCCGCCCCTCCAATGCCTTCTCTTTGACAGGGCCGTTATTGGAAGCTGCAGCGTGAAAGTAGCTCCGCGTCGCGCCTCTTTCCTTTGCGGTCGCTGCTGTAGCGCGGAGCGTCGCCGCCGCACCGGTGTGGGAGGAGGAGAGGGCAGGAGAGTAGTGTTTCCAATCGGTCGGATTCTGGCTGTACCCGATTGTCTTCCGTCTCTCTCACTCTCATGCGTGGCAAGTGAGAAGGAGAGAGACGGAAGACAGTCGGGTACAGCCAGAATCCGACCGATTGGAAACACTACAGGAGAGGGGATCACCTACCGCGGGTGGGCCCAGCTAAAGCCCTAGAGTGGGAAAGAAACGCGACCCGTGTCCCGACTTTCGAGCTGTGTAAGACTCTCATACCAGTGAATTCGTGCGCAGCGATTTGTCATACCGCGATCCGTCTGCTATCCGGGCCGGTCCGGCACATGCCGGCACGGGACTAGTCTCACACAAGATGATAAAATATCTTACTTCTAACTCACCTCTTTAGAATTTCTCCTTTAATTTTCCGTCAGGCCTCCGTAGCTTGAGATGAGATGTGAGTAAACAAAGACACCCCCACCCCTACTCCACCACACGGTATGACAAATCACTGCTCGCTAACGAGAAAGTATGAAAAAGCGCGCGCTGCTATCACCAGCTCGCGTTTCTTTCCCACTCTAGGGCTTTAGGCCCAGCAGGCCCAACAGGACGCATTGTAGTGCGGGAGAGACGGGAGAGACAGGAGAGCAGGCGGCTCGTCTCCCGCCTTACCGCAGGACAATATCACCGGGGCGGGAGAGGCCAACTAGCCAGGCTTCTTCCTCCTTCTGAAACCGCCTTTGAATTTTGTGAGCAGCTCAATATAATTCCTTTTCAGTCCCATAGGATCGCGTCTTTGTCGGTTTTCCGCAGTTTTCGCGCGCGCTCCCGCGCAGGTGGCGGGGCGCTCTGTTTCCTCCTCCCCCGCTGACGGCAGGGCTTCCGGCCGCGCTATCGAGGCGAGGACATCCCGCAGAGGGGCGTGGCCGGGCGTGGCGCAGCAGGTCAGATCGAGAGACTCGTGAATTTTTAAACAGTCAATGTATACCCGCGCGGCGGTGGTGTGCCATTGCGAGTGATGAGCTGCTGCACTGTGAAGAATGTGATCGTAGATGTCAGTGCAATACAAGGCACAATACTCGCTGCTCGAGGTCTCAAACTTGAAGCCGTGTCAATGGATTCGTCTCGTTATACAATTAGAATCATATCCACCGCTAGGACCTTATTCAACTACTCGAGCAATCAAAGACAAAGAATTTGATCAGAGAGAGAGGAACAAATTTACTCGCCTCTTAGTTAAAATGTGCGAGACATTTCGTCCTTGTTGTCCTTTAGGGTGTGAGGTTGGTTGTCTGTCTCACACTATGATTTCCACAACACACATTCGAGGGGGAAACAACTCTGAAATTTTTGAACACCTCCTCGTAATTCAGTAAAAAAATCAGGAAAATTCAGAAAAAAATATTGAATAAAACGGTAAAATTCAAGCAAAAATTCATAAACACTTCATTAAAAAATTCACGAAATTTGTACAAAAAATTCGGAATTGTTTCCCCCTCGTACAGATGACAGTGCGTGCCTGGCTGGGGTGGAAGAGGGGTGATTGCATTGGATGTACAGTGTGGGAGTGTCACGTGTTTTGTCGGCACGCGGTATGCGAGGATGACAGGATGTGCGCGAGCGTCACCGCAGCAGAGGCGGCTGACGGGACGGCACGGGAGGTTACAGTAATGTACTTTTGACGAGCCACCAGCAAACATTCCGACCTGATGATATCGTCAAGCATCTGACGCCCGAAAAAGAACAAGAAAAAAAGAGAAAAAAAGTGACAAGAACATCAAGTTTTAACGCAAACACTGATGCAAACCGCTGCTGCCAAGGGGTCCTTCACGCAAAAAAAAAAAAGAAAGAATATCAGTGTACACCCTAAAGAAAATCACTAAAATATCAGAAAAAAAAAGTCAAAGTCAAGGAAAATCACGACACCAGAAAAATCAGTAAAAGCGGTGTACGCTTCAATTTATAGTGAAGGACCACTCGGCTGCTGCTCTACGCCTCCACGTTGTTTCGTCACACTAGAGACCGCAGCATCGTAATACGTTTGGCAAAGTAAGTTTTCTACTAGTCAGAAATTTCTTGTATGTACTTGTCTGAGTTTTTGTTTTATTTATTATTTATTTACTACTACTTACAGCTGTTTTCGTCCAAATTTTTCTGTTGCAGGTCGACTATATATATACATACTCTCTTTAGTGGCACAAGCTGAAGGTGTGGGAGTTTCCATTTCGTACACTTGAACGAAAAACTAGAATTTTCCTTGAAATTTCACAAAGTCGAAGGAGCGGGTGTACGAATGAAAAATCCACGCAATTAATAGTTTGCGACAGTCACGCTTACGTACCTGCTTATAAAATGCACTTTTAATTTATTTCAACAGAAAGAGAGAGAGAGAGAGAGAGTAAGGAGGAGGAGAGGGAGGAAGGGAGGGAGGGAGAGGGAGAGGGAGAGGGAGAGGGAGAGGGAGAGAGAGAGAGAGAGAGAGAGAGAGAGCAAGACGGACATGTAGGAAAAGGGCAAAGCAGGCGGGGAAAGGATCCCTTTGCCTTCAGTAGGGGGAGGAGGGAGGGGCACTTAGGGGCGCAAACAGTGGCGGTATGAAAGCACGGAGATGTTATGACACCATTAGGAGGGGCGGGGAGGGGGGGGGCGAGGTGTGTCCGCAGCGCGACACGAGCACGCTGGCCGGGGCAGAGATGCCCGGAGTCCCCAATGGGCGGTTTGGGCTAAAAGTAATGGTTTGTTTCGGCGGCGAGGCGATGCGGCGCGCGCACACACACACACACAGACAGAGGGGGGGAGAGAGAGAGAGAGAGAGAGAGAGAGAGAGAGAGAGAGAGAGAGAGAGAGAGAGAGAGAGGAACCCGGACCGAGGGGGTGGTTGTTTCATATAAGACTTAAGAGGGCTTCGTTGTCAGCGCCCTCACCCTCACCTTCTCTCTCCCGGTGGCTCTCCACTTCATTTCTGCAGGTGCCCCACCCTCCTCTCTCTCTCTATCTCTCTCTCGCTCTCCCTCTCAGCATCTCATTGCGTTCACTTCACTTCTCCCGCGTCGGAGCGCGCCATTCGCAGAAACGCTGAGTCATTATGTTTACTTGTTCCTACCTCATCGGCCCGCCCCGCCCCTCCATAGGCGGAACGCCGCCCCGCCCCACCCCTTTACTGGCGGAACGCCCTGGCCGTCGCACCCCGCCCCGCCCCGCCCCGCCCCGCCCCACCCCACCCCGCTGTGTCGGCAGGAGATGCCGCAGACTCTTCGCCGGGATTAAGCCATTACCGCCACTTGTTTCTGGCCGAGTTAGATTCCAATTAAGATGCAGCCTTACGAAATAAGCCGCTTGGGGAGCCGTGCAAGCGGTCCTGAGAGCGAGAGTGAGAGAGAAAGAAAAAAACTCCAGCGGCATGCGGTGATTGTCCGCCACGCCCGGGCCAGAGTTAACGGCGCGCATATTTCACTGTTCCCTGAGAAATGACAGAGAAAAATTTAAAGCAAAACAGAAAATAATAGTATACGACACTGTTGCAGTGGCGGCCTGTTTCTCCATTTCTCTTGTGAGAGAGAGAGAGAGAGAGAGAGAGAGAGAGAGAGAGAGAGAGAGAGAGAGAGAGGGAGAGAGAGAGGCCTGCTCCTGCTGCGGTGGTCTCGCTATCAGATTGACTGCAGTGCAGCGCGCGTGGTGCGTGGTGTGCCGTGAACGGGAAGAGGGGCGGGGTGGGGCGGGTTGCGGCGGCGCGGGGTTGCGGCGGGCCGGGGTGGGGAGGGGTTGCGCCGCGGCACCGTACGCCCCAGCGCGCCCCTTGAAATATTAGCCCATACCGCTGCAAGACCGCCCCTGGCCCTGGCTGCTCGCACAACACCTTGCCACCCCAAACCAAAAAGTCTCCGGCGCGCGGCGGGCGGAAGCATAGCGGGTTCCCTTACACTGGAAAAACATAGGTGCTATCTAATGCTTTTTAAAGGCGTTAGTGAAACAGTGCCTTTAGAAAGTCGCTATCGACTCCCAAAGGTGCTGTTTTTGGCCCTATTCGTGCCTTTACAAAGGCATTAGTGCAGTAACACCCCAAAAAATTCAACAGCACCCCAAAAAGGGTGCTACATAGCACCTTTGTTTTTCCAGTGTACAGCGTGAATCCTTTTGCCAATTCATTCGTCCTGCGGCATGCCGCAATGAAAATAGCCACAAGCGCATTCACAATTATATACTGCTGATGTCGAGGAGGAGGAGGTCTACAAAATCTATAAAAGAAAAATAAAATAAAGAAAATACAGAAAAATTAGAAAAATCGAGATGAAATGAAAAAAATTGGGAAAAAAAATGAAAACGGGCAGAGGTAAGGAGAAAATAACAAAATTTATCAAAAAGTGACAGAAATTTTCATTGAAAAATCAAGAGAAAAAAAAACTAAACGTAAAAAAAATAATTGTATGCATTTTGTAGTGATTCCCCGGCCGCTGCTGTGGCACTTTCATGCGAGGAGTTATCCCTCGGTATTGATTTGCGATTGCATACTCTTCCTTGATCACAGGAAAGAAGAAAAACACACTGGCGTCACATAGATATAAAATATTTTATTCAGCAATGCTGAAGCCTTAGCGGGACAAGGAGGGGCATGACGACCGACCTGCTCTGCCTTTCCCTATTAAGAATAATTCTTTTCTGTATCCATTTCCTGGCTGTGAAACCCACCTTTCTGGCCGGTGGTTGCCTTATATCACCTCCGACCCCCACCCTGGTGCCCAACCACACCCGACCCCACCGCGCCCCAGCGGAAGTGATGTTGCAGCCTAGAGGCTGGCTGGGGCTGGCGGTCTGAGGCAGTAGTGTGCAGGGGCGCACGGGCCGTCGGCTGTGCTACTGGAAAAATTCTATTTTTCACCAATTTTACAGCTTTAACGTGCGATGGTTGAAAATATAGATAAAAAATTCATCGCGTAAGAGCGCAAAAACTTTTCCGAAGGTGAAGCTAAATATGAAAAGTTTGGTTGAAATGTAACATGCTCAGAAATGATTCCTTTGTGGCCTTCTTTTCTTAAAGTAGCAGGAGACCCATAGACCCCATACTACGGGACAAAAGCGACCCGCGGCCCAGAAACAAAAGGGTCGTGCAGGGCGCGGGGCAGATGGCGTGTGTGCACACTGCAAAAGAAATTATTGTCTGGTACGAGTGTATAGTAATATCCCCCAACAATTGCTTTTGATCAAGGTGTAATTTTCTTGGTGTAATTCTAACGCAAACCGAAGGGAGAAATTAAGAAACTCAGAGGAAACAGATTCGCTTCGCTTAGGTGATACTCTTCGTAAAAGACGAAAAGTATCGAGAAAACACAAAATTAGCCAGGACACCGGCGTTACAGCTCGCTGGGCCTACACGAGACTGGACTAGCTGCTCGCTACAAATATGCTGCCTGGTCCATCTTGATGAGCACGGATGCATGGGTGGTCGCTGCTAGAATTACCTATTAAAAAAAAAAAAAGATAAAATAACAGATATCACAAAACAAAGACAGACAATTACAACGTAATGAAATTAAGACTAAGCTTACTGCAGCCGAGTACTTAGTGTCGATTTCTATCATTCCCCAGACGCTGAACTTGTGTTGACGGCCAATTTGCTTGATGAACATACTGACCTGCCAAAACTATTTGTTTTCAATAACTGCTAATAAATTGCAATGACGAAAAAGAACCATATGTTGTTCTGCAATGCACTTATCTCGCTTACCTCTTCAGACTCCTGACTGTTAACCGATTCAGCTTTGACTAGGAAGCCTTGCAAATCTTGCTTTAGAGCACCGCTCTAAAATTCCACAAAAAAAACAGTTGTTTTTTTTATTGGGAACCACATTTGTGTGTGCTTATCACCTGACCTGTATACCTCGAAGAGAAACCACTGGTAGAAGAAGCTGAACACTGAGAGGTTGAAAATGAATTGCAATCCGACGAGCAACGGTACCAGTACCGCCATCGACATGCCTGTCTGGCCGATCCCGACCAGGGTGTAGGACATGAACATGGACGGCATGACGAGCGCGTACAGAACCACCAGAACGATGGACTCCTAGGGTGTGAACAGTGCAACACACATTATTGTCTGTGAGTCAATTTGTATTAGTGCACTAGCCCCTTCAAGTGTTGGAGGGAGTTCTCTGACAGTTTTCAATAACAAAGGGTGCGAGCGTGCGAGACTGTCACACACTTGCATTTCCAGGGCGCACTTTCGAGTACCTGTTGCGCAGTGATGCTCGCGATATGCATGTCGTAGAGCATGTGTTGCCTGAGGCGAAGTCCTCTCCAAACCTGCGCCCCAGGGTAACTATCCTTGGTAGCAGAAAGCAAGCTCTGTATATAACGGAATGCAAGAACCTGAAATAACTGAATGACTTCCGCCCGTTACTTTACACCTACGTGAGTTCCTAGTCTCTGCTCGTCCGGCGAGCTGCTCGGCTGCCTGAGGCGTCGCGCCGCGGTCCGACTGCAGTCCCGGCGCAGGTCGGCGCTGAGCGAGCCGACCACCACCATCGGGTACAGCATGATCACGTAGGAGATGGTCCACTGAGAACTAGCGCGTGCTGTCATCGGGACGAAACCGTGGAGGAAACAACTCTGGATTTAAGTGTCCAAATTTTGTGAATTTTCTGACTTTTAATTGAATTTCTGGAATTTTTGCTTGAATTGTATCTAAATTTTATTTTATTTTTGTGATTTTCATGATATATAACTGAAAATTTCCGAATTTGTTGAGGAAATCTAGAACTTTTATGAATTTTGTTCAATTTTGTGAAATTTTTCTGAATTACAAGGTGTAAAAAAAATTCTGAGTTGTTTTCCTCCTCGGACAGGACCAGGCATGCGGAAACGGAAGTAGGACGTGTTTACCTGCATCTGATGCAGGAGGTAGGTCAACAGGAAAGTCGCGGCTTGGACGCTGCCCATCCACAGGCAGAAGTCGGGAAAAAAGACGGCACTGTTGAACGCGAGCAAGGCCATGCGCACGAGGAGCAGGGAGGCTACGGCGAGCGTGGCGACGGCACCCCGCGCGCCCAGCGGCAGCCGCGCGCCGTACAGGCGCAGGCACTCGAGGACGTCGGCCAGCGCGCGCCGGCGCCGCGCCGCGGCACACAGCTTCGCCACGTGGAAGCACGAGACGAGCGTGTTGATCGCCCCCGTCGTCGGGCGCTTCCCGCTCGAGTGCCAGTCGTAATGGGACCAGCACATCTGGTTTAAAATAAAAAGCTTGGACGAGTCGAAGAAGCCGCGGGGGAGGGAGGTCACTTTGAAAAATCAGTGTATACGGCCCCCACAAATTCATTACAAAAATAAGAAATAATTTAAATTAAAAAACAAGGAGAAAAGAAAAACACAAAATTAATTTTGTGCTAATACTGGTACTCGTTCTTTACACCGCCAATGCTAATATTGTCATTAAACACATACTAGATGAAACTGGAAATGCTAATAGTTTTGTCACTGATGACGCTATTCTGGAAATTCCCTTCAGGTCATAAGATCATTGTTGCAAAAGTCGGCGCTTTCAAAAAGACGCGCTTCAGTTCTCGGGTCGTTCAATCAATATGAATGCGAATCTACAGCCGCCAGGAACCAGCCAATGTATTACAAATGGCAGCACTATAGCAGCAGCAATGGCAGCGGGAAACGGGACTTAGACTCAGAAAACTTGTGAAATCTGTTTAGAGTTCTCAAAATATTACTATTAGACTTTAACAATCTTCCTTGAAGCCTGTAATACTACCAGATAAAGTTTCAAATGGTAGTATTGTCATGCGTGTACGTGCTTCGTGTAACGAGATGAAGATTCGTTGTGTAGCACGGCTCTATCGACTCAGAACGAAAACAGGCAAATTTTATTAAGAGTTCTCAAAAAAGTAGTGTCAAACTTGAAAAAAGGTCCATTATTCGTCACGCCTACAGCATTCCCAGTTTCGAATGGTATAAGTTTCGCGAGTGTAGGTTTTCTGTACTGCGAGAATGACTACAGTCACGCGTGACATGGCACTGAGATCAATACTCGTTCTTGTACCACCAAGTATAGGAGATGGTGGTGGTAAAGAACGAGTCAAAAACGGAATACCAAGGACAAATGAAAAAAAAACGTCAAAAATAGGGTTAAAAAAAATCAATTTATTAAAGAGTGACAAAAATTTTCCCTGAAAAGTCAAAAGAAAAATCTAAACAAAAAATTTAAAAGTAAGAAAAAAAAAATTGTACACAGTTTGTATGAGTGATATTCCCCCCAGGTAAAAGCACGATGCGTCAGCATCAAAATCAGAAGCTTGTTCTAAGTTAGTATCAGCTAGCAGTATTGATCGTGTGAGCGGCCTGCTTGTCCGCCTGTGACCAACCTGCTCGCCTGTAGAGCCGTACTCTGCAAATCTAACTATTTACGGCATGACATCTAGAAATACAAAACTCCAGTTTTGCGGTCTCAACTATAAAACTCCAGTCCTGTAGTTTTAACAGCAAAACTCGAGCTCCCGCAGTTCAAACCGCAAAACTTATTTTCAAGTTTACAGGTTAAACTGATGCAAGACTTTTCAAACCGTGAGACTCGGATTCGAACGACAGTAAGATTTGCAGAGTAGCTAGCACACAGAGCAGCAGAGCTACAAGCGTTGGCGGTATGTTGAGCTGCCGGTAGCCACTGCCAGCCGAATAGCTCCGCAGGGGGACGCAGCCGCACACTGATACAAGTACTTGCATTCCCTGCCCCTCACACACGAGCCGCGCGCACACACAGACACGCAAGCAAAATCCTATCGCTCACCCACATCTCGAAGGTAACAGCGGCGATGAGCACGGCGTAGGTGGAGGCCGTGCCGAACGGCGCGCACCGGCCGGGCCAGCCCCGCACGGGGGCCACGCCCAGGACGCCGCCGACCAGCGCCAGACACCGCCAGGGCGCGAGCATCCAGGGCCGGGGCCAGGGGGAGTGCGACTGCATCGCCTGGGCCGCCTACCGGGTCCCGGCCCCTCAAAGACTGGAGAATCCATTTGCAGTAGTTTCAATTCGACACACGGCAAAGTTAGCCGTGGTCCAAAACGACAAAACGACGTCTCGGTTTCCAAAAAGTTTTGGAAAAACCGAGGAGCTCTAGAGTAGAAGATACACGGGATTTCCGGGGCTGCTTGAAAACCATGACAAGTTTTTAGCAGATGATACGAATGTATCAGCCTGCTTGTACTGTCATACAGCGAGCAGCCTGCAGAGAGCAGCGCAGCCAGCAGAGAGCGGCAGAGCGAGCAGCTAGTGGGGTATAATATTATACAGGGGGTCAAAAGTAGCACGTGGGGATTGTTTGAAGAGTATTCAACACGATTTCTGAATAGATATTACTTCGATCGGGTTTATTTTGGTGAAAATGAGAGGGCGCGGCACGGCTCCCAGGGGAGCTCCCCCGGGAAAATCGCCCAGGTTTCAGCTCATTTTCGACAAAATGAAACCGATCGAAGCAATTTCTGTTCAGATATTGTGTGGAACACTCTTCAAACAATATTTTCTATCGAATAAGTCCAAGGACATCACATATAGAAGCATACAGGGAACAAAATGAATGAGCGATGAGCGGCATTGAAAGAGCGCCTTTCACACAATAGCTTACGGGGACATTCAAAACAAGCTTACATAGTGTTGAAGTAGCAAAGGAGCTTCCGGCGGCTTGCGAGCGGCCGGCCAGACTGAGCGGTACGGAGCGACGCGTGCACAAAGGCCGGCGAACCTCTGGTCGATTCCTAATAATCTCTTACTCCGCACTGAATGAAGAAAGAGGGCAGCGAAAACTCGGCCGCCGGGCCCGGCCCAACAGTCAGCCTGGCCAGGCCAGTCGACCACGGCGTCACGGCGAGTGGAGGTGGTTACTGCCGATCCTGCCCTCACGCGCGCAGCGCAATACAACTTCCACACTGCAAAGAGGTATGATTAACAGCACCCTTTACGGGGCATTGTTGAGAAGACATCAAAGGTATTGGTGTTTTTACATTTTCAATAACTTCTCACCAATTCAAGAAACAACACTTTAGAGTTCATATCGACTTACACCACGGAGACAGTGCGAGAGCGAGCGAACGAGAGATGTAGAGAGAGTGGTGGTGGTGGTGGTTGGGAGGAGGAGAGAGGAGACGGTAAGGGCATGATGTGCACACCATCTACTGCAAACACGCCCATGTGCACCACTACTTCCTAAATACTCATTTGAATGCAGTAAATAATAAATTCACTTGACATATTTGTTTTCTTACCATCCTAAAATTCAAGGCAGAATTTCAAACTTAACCTAATGATGAACGTCAGAAAAAAAAATACGCGACAGTTGAGGATTTTAAAATATGTTCAAAATTAATAAAAAATTCAGATGCCTCTGCCAGAAATAGCGTCTCTCCGAGGTGCTATGTCTTCCCTTTGTACAAACCCAAAGTCATCATGTGTCAACCTAAAACTACTGAAGAATATTGGATTTACCAGTGTGCGAGGGGCTGCTGGCCGGCGGTGAGCGGCACAGGAGATCACTGTGAATTATTATCTTTATAGATTTACATTTTTTTTTTTTTTTTAAATTACGACTTACGAAAAAGATTGTTAATTTATGGGAGACTATTTTTGCTTGTAAATGAATTTCAAATTGATAGGAAGTGCTTGTCATTTTGCGATACGTGATTGTCATTTTACAACTCCACTTCGTGGAAAATTTCCCCACACTCTTTAAGTCTATGGACATTTCCTTTTTTGGACTCTGATTCAGTAACAATTAAATTGTTACTAAGAGTGTTGCCTACAATTTTGTCGGCGACTAAGGAAACATTGTCCGTGGTTGGTCACAAAATTTCTTTATGCGGACATAACAGTGGCATGTGTTTGGCATCAATTTTGCAGACATCTACAGACATTTTTAAACGTTACCAACTAAGGACAAATTAAAGTTATGTCCAAATGTAGGCAAAATTTGTCGATGTATCTGTGCAACTTTGTTCCCAGTTCTGGTGATGCTCGCGCCCTGGCGGTTCCTGGGGCTGGTGGGCGGCGCCGTGGCCGTGCACCACGTGCGGGGCTGGCCCAGCCCGTGCAGGCCGCGCGGGACGGCCTCTGCCTGCGCGGTGCTCCTCGCCGTCCTCTTCGTCCATTTTATAGTAAGCATCAAGCGGTGATTCTAAATTGCCGAAACACTTGTTCCGATAGGACAGAACGGTTTTTAACCATTCATTAATTTTTCATTTTCT
This sequence comes from Frankliniella fusca, assembly GCA_029379305.1. Classification (NCBI taxonomy): domain Eukaryota; kingdom Metazoa; phylum Arthropoda; class Insecta; order Thysanoptera; family Thripidae; genus Frankliniella; species Frankliniella fusca. The sequence goes on along the minus strand of JAHWGI010001057.1, from coordinate 279,349 downwards.
ACGACAAAACGACAAAAACTGGCAGAAGAAAATAATATCGACGTGTGCGTGCATGCAACAAGCTCCGATCTATTCCGGCTACTCCCAACAACATCCTATAGTTTTCGCCAGCTCTCAACAACACACCATCTGTTTCGGCTGCTCGTAAACTATCATAAGTCTCAAAGTTTTGCGTTGGATAGCATGTTGTTGGGAGCAGCCGATATAGATAGTAGCTTTATGCACGTGCACGTCTATATGCAGAAATAGAACGATTAAAATAGAGTATGAAACTTAAAAAAAGAAAATACAAGTACCGTCAACATAACAAGTTTTGCCTACTACACCTACTATAACCTACCTTCAGAGAACTAAGATCCGAAACCCATTTGCTGTTCACTATTTTTTTTCCTTCTCTCAAAGCTTTTACGTCCCTCGTTTACAACTGGTACAGTGCTCAGCTCAGCTTTGAGCTCTTACGTGTGCGTGCCAGTGCCGGTGTATTTGTGCTCGTGTGTGTCGGAGCGAATGCTTGTGAGTATGGTGAGCTGCGTCCAGGAGCCATCAAGCTTGCAGCCCACGCCGGCGGCTCGACGCAGCTCCAGCGTTGCGACTATCGGCTGCTCGCTACGGCCTGTCGGGTGAGAGAGCTGGCAACCTACGGGCACGCTCGACGGACATCCGATTAATAATTTGGATTTCAGCGCTTAAGGGAAGGTGGGGCAGTGGTGTAACGGATTTTGGAATTTGATTAAAACAGTCAAACTGTGCGTGCATGTTGGGTGTGACGAAGTTAAAACGATAGATTGGACCTTTACCGAAGCCACAAGCTGCTACAAGGTATTACTGAGCATACTATGTATGTAGAGCTTGTTGACTGAAGGTCTGCATTTGTTACGCACTGCCCCGCCCCGGGGCAGTGTGTAACAAAGTGGAGGATTGAGTTCAGGTGACAGCTAGAAAGGGGGTAGACAGCTATTTCTTGCTTCCTTTGGAATCTGCTAATCTGATTTAAAGTATTTTTCAACTAACTAATTTTTTTTAATAGGCTATTTTTTAACTTGTTTCGCAATGGCAATTTTCTGTCAGTTTTGTTAACATGATTCTGAAATTTTGCTTAAAAAAATAAAAATTAGGACATTTCTTGAATTTTTTTTTCATCTGTTGAAAAACTGTTTTTGCTTTCAGACAACCAACTAAAATTGTTCGAATATAGGTACAAACTGCCCCGGACTCTCGTGTGTTACACAGTGCCCCAAGGTACATTAGTGTGAAAACTTTTAGGGATATATTAGCGACAGTAACCACTTTTCAAGTGCAAAGGTACAAGCTTCGATGGAAAATCATTAGTTTAGGGGTAAATTGTATTCAATAGAAACTCAACCCAAAAAGATCATGTCATAAAAAGATGAAAACCACCTGAAAACCGGGTGGGTCAAACTTGTCTGCCCGCCCACCACCATGACACCTTCATGAACACGCCCTGCTCGATTGCAAATGAACGGAGTCGTTCGGAAGAAATAATATACACATTCCGATTCGTTTTCGGACCTCTGTTACACACTGCCCCTTTGACACACTGCCCCATCTTCCCTTACCTTCATTAAACGCAGCACAAACTACAGTATCTTCTGTATAAAAGTTTCAATTCCTTTATTTTATCCGGCAGCTTTGGGGAGTCTCATACAACTGGGACTTCACTTTCGAGCGCAGAACGCTAGCCACGCTCGAAGGCGGCGTCGCGGTGTTTCGAGGAGTGGGGCTGTTCGCCGCGGTGCCGCGCCGATGTGGCCTGGTGAACGTCCTCGAGTGCCTGCGCCTGTACAGACAGCGGGTGCCGCTGGGCGCGCGGGGGGCCACTGCCGCGCTCGCCTTGGTCTTCCCCTTGCACATAGTCATGTTCGCGTACACTGTAAGGGCCTTCTGGCCCGAGTCCGTTGCGCGTCTCGGCGCCACCAGGACCGGGACTTATTTTGCGTATTGCATTATCCTGCATCTGCAGGTAGGTCCATTGTACTTCCGTGTATGCCTGCCTGGTCCAAGGGGTCCACTACTCTGGTAATTCTGTGTACACTTTGTCTGATAATCACTGGTAATCACTTCCCGGAAATACCTTTTCGGTTGTTTCCCAAGCTGTTCACAGTGAAAAATTGTCGTAGGTTTACGGAAAAAATTTCTATGAAGTGGAGTTGTAAAATTACGGTCACCTATATCGTAAAATTACAAGCAGTACCTACACTGCAAATCTAAGTGTGTAGTAGTTTGCCACTTTAACTGCAAAACTAAAGTTCTGCAGTTATAAGTGCAGGTGCAGCACTTTTTTGTTCTGCAGTTATAAGTGTAGAACTCGTTAGTTCTGCACTTGCAAGTGTAGAACTCCCTAGTTCTGCACTAAAAACTGGATAACGAGTTCTGCAGTTGCAAGTGCAGAACTAAAGAGTTCTGTAGTTATAACTGTAGAACAAAAAAGTTCTGCAGTTATAACTGCAGAACTTTAGTTTTGCAGTTTAAAGAGGCAAACTACTACACACTAAGGTTTGCAAAGCATCGACCTGAAATTCAATAACAAGCAAGAATGGGCAGTCGTAAATTTACAACATTTTTCGGAAGTCATAAGTTACAAAATGAATCGTAAATCTACGAACAAATTTTTTTAAAGTGATTTCGGGTTTTTCCTCGTTAAAATAATGAAGAAATCTCATAAATTTCTGAGCTTATCCGAATACTTTATCGGGAACTTTTGGTCTTTACAAGCAATCAGTAATGGTGAGTGAGAACGCTCCTGAACCGAGTGATGGACCCCTCGACCTGGTCCCGTCCGGCTGACAGCCCGCGCTGTTTTATTAGGAGACCACCGCCCTCGTGCTCATGCTGTACCCGATGGTGGTGGCCGGCTCGCTCAGCGCCGACCTGCGCCGGGACTGCAGCCGGACCGCAGCGCTCCGCCTCAGGCAGCCGAGCAGCTCGCCGGACGACCAGGGACTGGGACCTCACGTACGTGGAAATTTGCTAGCGTACATGCCAGTCATGCATTCTTTTGAGGTTCTTGCGTTACGTAATACAAGTCAGAGTTGCTAATTCAAAGAAAGTAATCAAGAATTTTTGTTTGTTTGTTGTAATTTGTCATTTATAAGATTTTAAAAAATTAACACGATACTTCTCACAGTAGTGCCTTCGCATTCTGCCACATAGGATAGCGACTCTGGGGCGCAGATCTGGAGAGGCCTTCGCCTCAGGCAACACATGCTGTATGACATGTGTATCGCGAGCATCATCGCGCACCAGGTACACAGGAGCGTGCCCAGGAAGCTAAGTGTGTGATAATGCCGCTCTTTTGGAAAAATTAAATTTGGCGTGATTAACCGAACAATTTCCTAAAACACGTAGGATAAGTGCCCCTAAAGAAGTTCACATTGTTATTCAATTACTGTGACGACTCATTCTTTTGCATGTGAAAACTGTCACAATCGTTTGGTTCTTTTTGTCACATCCTTTTGAATGTGACTGAGGAATTTAGCCCACAAAGTCCAGCCGATCCACGTTATAAAGAATGTGACGTCACAGGAATTGATTTACAGTGCACCCTATGATAATATGTAACATAACATCTGTCCCATGCAGGAGTTCATCCTCCTGGTCGTCCTGAGCACGCTCGTTTTTCCGTCCGTGTTCCTGTCCCACAGCCTGATGGAGATCGTCCGCTTGAAAGGGTCCGGGACAGCATTGATGTCGACGATCTCAGGAATCGTCCAACTTGCGAACTTCGCAATGTTAAGCTTTAGCTGCCAGTGGTTGTTTCTCGAGGTTATAAGCATAACAGATCACACACAATGAATAGATGAAGTTCTGAAAGAACTAACATAATTTTCTTGAATTTCAGAGCACAACAATGAAGCAAGTTTTGCAAGGCTTCCTCGTGGAGACTAGTTCGCTAAACAATCAAGATACTAAGGAGGTAAGCAGCTTGAGTTTCGTTTATGTATGTACCATTTTTTTTAAACCAGATAAATATTTTTACTGAGCCAAACAAAATATGACAGGTTAGTATGTTTATTAAGCAAATCGACCGGCAACGGACGTTCAGCGTATGGGGACTGATTGAAATCGACACAAAGTTTACTGCCACGGTGAGCATAAAGAAAACTTTTTTTCACTTTCATTCTTAATTCCGTCCCGTAAAATATGCCTTCTTTTTTTTTTTTTAAATTAGATCATACTAGCAGCGACTACCTATGTAGCCGTGCTCTTTCAGGCAAATACAACATTCGTGTTAACAGACCGCCCAGGCCTGTAAACATATTACGAAGAAAGATCGGGGCAGAGGGGTGAGGACGTTTTGACGTTTAAGCATTAAAGAAAGGAGGAAAGGCGAAAATTATCAACATTGACTCTACGAGCAAACTGGCCGAAGAATCGTTTGGACCTCTCACAACTGAAACTCAGACGAGAGGGCTACCGGCCACCATCCGCGTAATCCTGAGAATAAAGGCACATGTCACCTCAATTCCTGACTAAGTTTGAAAAACATCTTTTGTGTGTTTGGCAAATTTATGGAAATGGAGGTCACCGCACACGAAAATTTACTAAATTTCCGTGTAATCTCTCAAAACTTATTTGCAATCAAATAATTCCCTGTGCTTCCAAACTCAGACGTGGACCCCTCGAACTTGGGCATGGTCATCGTCTCATAAAATTTAATGTATCAACTATTAAAAATACAAAAAGGAATTAAATAAAAAAATGACATTTGCGGTGGTGCAGTCATTGACTTCCGTACCCTTTCAACAAAAACAAAATACAAATAACAAAATTGAAGTTGTTACAGGCGTTCTTTTGATAAGAGTGTAAACTTTGCAACACTGACTACTTTCGGCTAGTGTTTTCAAGCGGTCGGGTTAGCCTGTCTCCGCTTGCCCGATGCTGGCTGCCGTCTTTACCCCACCTAACCCGACCCGAGTTCGGCCCGGTGTCCCGAACTAGTCACGTCGTTGCTAGTCCGTCACCGAGTCCGCAAGCTGACCTGGTTCAAGTCAAGTGTGCGCGCTGCGGTGCGGATGCGTGCCAGTGCCGGTGTATTTGTACGCGTGTGTGTCGGAGCGAATGCTTGTGAGTATGATGAGCCGCGTCCAGGAGACTTTCAAATTAAGAGACGGACGGATGCACGGACGGACGGACGGGTTCTAATATTGCTGTAAGAAGCTGTTTTCACTCACCGTTATCATTAAAGCAAGAAATATAATTTAAATTTACATTTCTGGAATTGAAGACAGAGCAGGGACACGGGGCGAAGCTCGGTTGGGATCTTTGCGCTCCACGGTTACACGCCTTCCAACAAGTGCAGGTGCAGAACCGAAGAACACTGAATGCACAAAAAATAAGTCATGAAAATATCCCATCCTCATCCAGAACTCCAACAGCGTCCGTCCGTCCGTCCGTGCATCCGTCCGTCTCTTAATTTGAAAGCCCCCAGGAGCTATCAGGCTTGCAGCCGCTAGCAGCCCACACCACCGGTTCTACGCAGCTCTAGCGTTGGGACCACCGGCTGCTCACTGCACTGATACACGAAGTGTTTAACCTTTCAACACTTTAAAGTGTTCAAATACCATTTAAACACTTGAAAGTGTTCAACACAGTTGTAGTGCATTTAAAAGTGCTCAACTCGATATCTGTGCACTTAAAAGGGTCCAACTGCCCAGTTGGTTACTTCCCCGGTACAGTGCGCCCAAGCTAAGAAGGTGTGCGACTGCGAAGTCGAACACTTTTAAGTGTTTAAATCGTATTCGAACACTTTAAGAGTGTAGGGCCTGCCTGGAGAGGGAGCTGGCAACCTACGGGCACGCTCGACGGACATCTGATTAATAATTTGTATCTCAACGCTTTCCTTCACAACACGCAGCTCAAACTACACAATATCTTGTTTGAAAGGTTCAATTTATTTATTCAACCCGACAGCTTTTGGGAGTCTCATACAACTGGGACTTCAATATGGAACACAGAACGCTGGGCATGCTCGAGGGCGGCGTCGCGGTGTTTCGAGGAGTGAAGATGGTCGCTTCGGTGACGCGCCGACATGCCCTGGTGAACGTCCTCGAGTGCCTGCGCCTGTACAGACAGCGGGTGCCGCTGAGCGCGCGGGGGGGCACCACCACGGTGGCGCTCGCCTCGGTCTTCCCCTTGCACATGGTCTTGTTCGCGTTCATCGTAAGGGCCTTCGGGCCCGAGGCCGTTGTGCGTCTCGGCACGACCAGGACCGTGACTACTTTTGTGTACTACTTTATGGAGCATCTGTGGGTACGTCAATCGTACTCTCTAGGTACGCATCTCGGCAAGGTCCTGTCCCGCTGACAGCCCGCGCTGTTTTTTTTTTTTTTTTATTAATTTTATTTTAAGGAGATCGCCGCCCTCATCCTTATGCTGTACCCGATGGTGGTGGTCGGCTCGCTCACCGCCGACCTGCGCCGGGACTGCAGTCGGACCGCGGCGCAGCGCCTCAGGCAGTCCACCAGCTCGACGGACAAGGAGAGACTGGGACCTCACGTACGTGGAAATTGGCTGGGGTACATGCCAGTCATGCATTCCATCGAGGTTCTTGCGTTACGTAATACAACAAGTCAGAGTTGCAGAATCAACAAAAGCAATCGTCACTTTTAAGATTAAAAAGAAATTACAGAATAAGTACTTCTCACAGTAGTGCCTTCACATTCTGCCACCTAGGATAGCGACTCTGGGACGCACATTTGGAGAGGTCTTCGCCTCAGGCAACACATGCTGTACGACATGTGTATCGGGAGCATCATCGCGCACCAGGTACACAGGAGCGTGCCCAGGAAGCTAAGTGTGTGATAATGCCGCTCTTTTGGAAAAATTAAATTTGGCGTGAAAAGTCGAAGAATTTCATTAATAAAAACATACGACTAGTACCCCTATAGAAGTTGACCCATACAGTAATGTGTAACACATTTGTCCCATCCAGGAGTTCATCCTCCTGACCGTCCTAAGCTCGCTCGTTGTGCCGTCCTTGTTCTTATCCCACAGCCTGGTGGAGATCGCTTGCTTGAAAGCGTCCACGACAGCACTGACGTCGGCGATCTCAGGAATCGTCCACCTTTCGAGCTTCGCAATTTTAGGCTTCAGCTGCCAGTGGTTGTTTTTCGAGGTTATAAGTAAAACAGATCACACACAATTAATATGTTAAGTTCTAAAAAAAAAGTGGCATTATTTTCTTGAATTCCAGAGCACAACAATTAAGCAAGTATTGCAAGGCTATCTTGTGAAGACTGGGTCGCTAAACAATCAAGATACTAAAGAGGTACGCAGCATGAATTAAATTAATGTATCAAGTACTTTTTTCAATCAAGATCAATATTTTTACTGAACCAAACAAAATATGACAGGTTAGTATGTTTATTAAGCAAATCGACCGGCAACGGACGTTCAGCGTATGGGGAGTGATTGAATTCGACACAAAGTTTACAACCTCGGTGGGTGAAAAGTAACCTTTATTTCACTCTTATTCTCTATTCCGTCCCGTAAAATATGATTTTTTTTTTAAATTAGATCATACTAGCAACGACTACCTATGGAGTCGTGCTCTTTCAGTCTAATACATCATTCGCGTATTGAACAGACCGCCCAGACCTGTAAACCTTTTACCAAGAAATGTCAGTAGGGTGTCTAAGGAGGTTTAGACATTTAAAGCATTTAAGAGAAGAGAAAAGTGCAAACTATTAAAATTGACTCTACGAGCAAACTGAGAGGAGAATCGTCTTGACCTCTCACAACTGAAACTCAGACGAGGGGGCCACCATTCACAATATCATGTACAGAACGGCACATGTCACCTCAATTCCTGACTAATTTTCGAAAACATTTTTTGTGTTTTTTGACAAATTTATGTAAATCTGGAGGTCACTGCCCACGAAAATCCACTAAATTTATGTGTAGTCTCTCAAAAATTATTTGCAATTAAATCATTCCGTGTGCTTCCAGAATCAGACTGGTGGACCCCTCGAACTTAGTCATCGTCACACAAGTTCTAATTTATGAACTATGAAAAATACGAAATGAAATTAAATAATAATGAAAAAAAGAAAGAAAAAGGACTTTTGCGGTTGTACAGTCATTGACTTCCGTACCCACCCAACAAAAGCGGAACACAAATAAAAGTAATACAAAATGGAACTTGATGAAGGCGTGATGAGAGTGTAAACTTTGAAAGACTGACTACTTACTGCCAAGAACAGGCCGAGCTAATGAGCTTGTGCACTTTTAACACAGTAGAGCCGTTTCTTACCAAACTTTAGACATTCTTCTTGGAAGCCAATTTTCTTGCATCTCTACATACTAAATTCTTCTGACAAAAAAAAAAAAAAAAAAAAAAAAAAAAACAAAGTCACGCGTCGTTTACAATGTCAATTTAGAGCACAACTTTGGAAGCCAAAGACCCCACTTCATTCGCGTTCAGTCCGGTTGAAATTAATCTTGATTTTGTTAAAAGCCTCCATGACTAGGGCTGTAGATTGTTGCATGGCGTTTTTCTTCCCAAGCACACTGTTCAAAATACTGGTAAATTTACGACATTTTTGAGAACAATAACATCGTTTTTAAGACACTCTTTCAAGTTACGACTCGTGTCGTTCGTGAACGACGAAGTGATCGCTAATTTTTATAGCGAAACAGTTTTCTAACGAATAAAGTCTCAAATTTACGACTTTGATCTTAAATGTACGATTGATCGTAAATTCTTTGCGCATGAGGATGTCATACAGATACCACTTCGTTCGTAAACATGGTTGCCACAAATTTTTCATTTTCATTTTCCCTGAGTTTCCCCTGATTTCCAGACCCCCAAGTTTCCCTGATTTTTAAGCACCGTTCTCCGGGATACTAGATGTAACAAAACACAGTTTTGTTACACCGCGACGCCGCGCCAGTCATCTTTCAAATTTTCCCTGTTTTTCAAATTCCCTGAGTTTTCACTGATTCCCCTGAGTGTTTTTAAATTCCCTGAGTTTTCCCGGTTTTCCAGAGTTGTGGCAACCATGGTAAACTAACAACTTCGGTCGTAAATGTGCGACTTCGGTCGTAATTGAACGATTTTGATCGTACAGTTACGACACAAATCGTGAGTAAATGTCTAGAATCGTCACATTTTACGAACGTTTTAGGCCTCCAATGCTAGAAATGTTTACGACAATGTCGTAGAGGAATGATTTTTTCCCGCAAGGTTACGACCAAATCGTTCCAAAACGATTGCAGTCGCTACAAAAATTAGCGACTTATTTGTCGTTAAAGTACAACAAATTTCTAACAGTGCAACCTGCTTTTTAATTAATTCGAAACTGAAAGCTTGCGAATCGACCGCCCAGGGCCCGGTGGCCTTTGCGCACGCCTAGCCGGGCCCGAAACATCAGTAACCTTCAGACTGCGCCGGCCGACGGCAACCGAGTTGTCTGCGCTTGTCGCTCCGGCAAAAAAACCGCCGTGAGGCGAGGTCAGAACTTTATGTTTCGCAGGGCTTCGGAACACTCCTCCAACTTAAAATAAGTAAGTTACTATATCGGAGGAAATGTACGATCAAGAACCCCTTTCCACTGATTTTAAAAAAAATATTCTACCAAATCCTGTTTCGTCCTTTTAATGGAACAAACTTTCTCAGGAGTGTCACACGTGGGCTTCATCGAAGCACAATTTTGATCTGAATCTACTAGTAAGTGCAATAACGAAACTGGAAGACCCGGGTGAGTAGTATGCAAAACAAATTGAAACTTTATGCCACTGGCCCAACAGGCGCGAATACAAGTTGTGTTGTTGTGTGGTCCTTACATTAAGTGTCAAATTGAAACTACTACTGTTCAACGAAATTGATTCACCACTGTAGGAGCCGCGGCCGGCGGCCCAGGCGATGCAGTCCCAATCCCCCTGGTTCCGGCCCTGGGTGCTAGCGCCTTGGCGGTGCCTGGCGCTGGTCGGCGGCGTCCTGGCCGTGCACCAGGTGCGGGGCTGGCCCGGCCCGTGCGCGCCGCGCGGAACAGCCTCTACCTACGTGGGGCTACTTGCCGTCATCATAATCGAGACTTTGGTGAGCATAAAGCGGCAATTTTAAACTGCCGTAGCAATTGCTTCGATAGAGCTCTAAAAACTTAGCTCCACAGCTAGAAAAAATCGCCCAGCAGCCATTTCCTTTTCTGCGTATGGTGTTCGCCATTTCCAATCAGGACTCAATTATATTTCCCATCTAGCTTTTAGGCTTCGGATACGCCTGGGAAACCCAAACAAAGACAGCGGTGACAGGCCACGCGTTGACCATCGTGGCGTTTCAAATGCTGGGGCTGCTCGCCGCGGCGCGGCGCAGGCACGCCCTGGCAGACGTCCTCGAGTGCTTCCGCGTGTACGGCGCGCAGCTGCCTCCGGGGCTGCGGGGCACTGCCACCACGCTCGCGCTCGCCTTCGTGGTCCCCTTTCACATGGTCCTGTACGCGTGCGACGCGATGGCCTTCATACCCGAGTCCTTGGCGCGGTATGGCGTCAAATCGGTGGTGATGAGCACGGCATTTTTTCACTTACAGCAGGTGCAGGTAGGCACGTCCCACTTCCATTTCTGCATGCCAGGTTCCGTCCCGCTCACAGCCCGAGCTGTTTCTTAGTGGTCCGTCGCCTTCGTGCTCATGCTGTACCCGATGGTGGTGGTCGGCTCGCTCAGCGCCGACCTGCGCCGGGACTGCAGCCGGACCGCGGAGCTGCGCCTCAGGCAGTCCACCAGCTCGCCGGACAAGGAGGGACTGGGACCTCACGTACGTGCAGAGTAGCTTTCGCAGATGGAACTGTGATGTGAGCCGTGAAGAGCAGGGTGGGGGTAAGTCGATATTACTCCATGACCTCTTTTAAGTCAGTCAGAGCTGTCTAGTGTATTATAGTGCGCGAAGGCACCTTGAGAAGTTAACTCTAACTCCCAGACAACTCTCCAGGTTGACTTTAGGTACTTTTGGTGCGTCAAACGGGTCTCACAGTGCAAAAAGTGGCCATGGAGCTTATTCCTTTCTTCCGCTCAACGGCCGGCCTGATGCAGCCAGATGCTACACACCAAATAAAACTTCATTTTAGCCAAAATGAATTAAAAGCAAAGTAGAAAAAAAACTATATATAAAAAATAGGAGGATGTTTCTCACAGTGCTCCCGTTTTCTGCTACCTAGAATAATGATCCTGGGGCGCTGGTTTGGAGAGAACATCGACTCAGGCAACACATGCTCTACGACATGTGTATCGCAAACATCATTGTGCATCAGGTACTTGGGACGGTCCTCTGAAAAGCCAAGTGTGTCACAATGTACAAAATAAAGAATATCGAGCATTGTCGTAGAACTCCTTTCAACATAAGGAACAAATGCAAGAGTAGAAATTCACGCACACATTCCATAATGCTCGCTGCAATATTTGACTCCCAGGAGTTGATCGTGCTCGTCGTCCTGTGCGCGCTCGTCTCCCCGTCCCTGCACCTGTCCCACAGCCTGGTGGAGATCACCCGGTCAAGCTCGTCAAGGACAGCACTGGTGTCGGCAATCACAGGAATAGTCTACCTCTTGAACTTTGCAATGTTGAGTTTATGCTGCCAGTTGTTTTTCTTCGAGGTATAAGTGCTAATGAGCAGTTAGAAAAGAAATAAAACTAAACACGGAAAGAAAAATGTAGCATAGTTATCTTAAATTTCAGAGCGGAGCAATGGCGCAAGTTTTACAAGGATTCCTTGTAGAGAATGGGTCGCTGAACGGTCAGGAGACCCAAGAGGTAAGGGAGATGAGTCGTAGAAATGTAAGTTTTTCTTAGAAAAAAAAAAAGTAATTAATTTTTGCCTGAAAAAAAATAATGGCAGGTTAGTATGTTCATCAAGCAAATCGGGCAACAACACACGTTCAGTGTATGGGGACTGTTCGAAATCGACACAAAGTTTACTGCCGCTGTGAGCATATTTTTAGCTTTACTGCGATGTCATTTTCTTTTTTCTTTCGTAATATTTGCTTCCTATTTCAGATGATCTTGGCAGCGACTACCCATGTAGCCGTGCTCGTTCAGGCGCAGACAACGTTCTTGTAGAAAACTAAAAGCTCATAGTTCTAATTAAAATATTACAAGGGCAACTAGAGGGTAAAAGTGAGAATATTTCTTTTATTAGGGCAAAGGCAAGGTCTTACATTTATAACCGTTAAATTTTAATAAACAGCACAAAAGATAAAAATAGATTTAAATGGCAAACCGGATGACGAATCAGCGTGACTTTTATGGAATAAATTTTACTTTTTTCCAAAACAAAGCAACTTAGAGGCATAAAAAAACTGCCCCTTGCGCTGGTGCGATGATTGTTATTCCTACTCCACAAAACGAAACACAAAAAAAAAAAAAAAAAAAAAAAAAAAAAAATTATTCAAGGTGGATTTTGTTTAAAGCGTCCGTCTCATGATAGTTAAATGTTTTTCACGGTGACTACTTCCGGTCACGCTAAGATCTAGCTACACAGACAAGCGAGGTTTAACGGCAGTCTCATACGGTACGAATCAATTTCACCGAGGTTCCCCGTCTAAAATTCTGGACAATTTGTTTCCAGACTATAGACCTGCGATTGCCTTAGTCATACCTGTAAATTTATCCCTAGACAAGCCAATTTTCTGTCAGAAGTTGTATGTGAAACGAAGAAAACCTACTTTAAATGAACCATATTAGCATAGAACACTGTCAGCCTGCTGTACACTGGAAATTTAACAGTTTCTCGCCCGTAATGAGCGCAGCATTTTTTCATCGCTCAGTAAAAGTGACGTTCGCGAAAACAACTCTAATCGAGTCTTTTCTGGTATTTTGAAATCGCTCCAATAGAGTGACGTTTGATGATTTGACTCAAAAAGAGTCATCAAAGTGACTCTAATAAAGCGATGTTAAACAATGTCGCTCCCCCAGGAGCATGAAAATTTGGTACAGAAAAGTCGCTCTCCCAAGAGCGACAAAGGCGACTCCTCCATGTTTAGTGTACACAGCATGTGTGGTCAGGATTACAGAATAAATTTAAGAAATCAGTACTGATAAAAAAAAAATTACCTTCCTATAGTGCCCCCTTTGCTTGGCATTCTTATTGCAGGTCAACATTCTAGCCAGTTTCAATACCAAACCCTTAAAATAAAAATGTAACACGTGGTACACAGTATAAAATTACAGCTGCACATAAGGAATCAAAGGCAAAACGAAGTTTGTGTTCAGTCCAGTTGAAGTTTATTTTGATCTTTCATAGCCTCATTAACAAGAGCAGCGGGTACTTTCATCACGTTTCTACTCTTAAGTACCCTGCTTTCCAAATAAATTCGGGAGTGAGATTGGGAATCGACCAGCCTGGGCCCGTTGTCCTCAGTACGTGGGCACCTGACCCCAATCATCAGTAACGGTAAGACTACGAACGGGGAACAGCGACCGTGTTGTCGGCGCTCGTGGCTCCACCACCCACCAAGGTGAGGCAAAAGCCCTGAGCCTGGGGTGGGAAAAAAACGTGACCTGTGTTCTGACTTACGAGCTGTAAGGCGGTACTTATGCCGCAAACGATGCATTTAAGAGTTGCTACGTTTCATCCATGTTTTTCCAGGGTGCGGTCATAAGTTGTCAAGAGTCAAGTTTTAAGAACTAAAACGGAATTTATTTGCCAGCGTATGAGGGCCCGGGCCGCGGTAAAGGCACCACAGGAGATGCAGTCCCACTCCCCCTGGCCCCGGCCCTGGATGCTCGCGCCCTGGCGGTGCCTGGCGCTGGTCGGCGGCGTCCTGGCCGTGGCCCCCGTGCGGGGCTGGCCCGGCCGGTGCAGGCCGCGCGGTGCAACCTCCACCTACGCGGGCCTCCTCGCCATCATAATTCTCGAGGCTGTGGTAAGCACACAGCAGCAATTCTTAAAACCCAAAATAACTGTACCGGTGAAACAAAATGATGAGTGACCGATTTTATTTTTTTTTACCGCGAAACTCGGTATGAAAAGTGGCGAAGGTCATATGGACACAAGGTTGACAAAAGTTCAAACAAAGTGCAGGTGAGCTAAAAAATAAATCTAAAAAAAGTCCTGAATGTGAAATTTCTTTATCCTTTCCCCTGCCTCTTTATTTTTGGCAGCGCTAAAAATTTAAATCCAAATTTGGTCTTTAGCTGTTAAGCCTCATATGTGCTCTCTGACAGGGTTATGCATCAACAGTTTAACACCAAATTTGAATGGAAATTTTTAACGCAGCCAAAAATTATCAATTTTAATAAAAATATTTAAAACAAGAATTTAAAACTTAAAGACGCGGTATGTGGTGAAATCAAATATCCCCGGCGACGAAAACGAAAATCTTCCGACAAAAATCTGAATTCGTACTTTCTTTTCCCGACAGCTTACTGGCTTTTCGCGCGAATGGGACATCAAAAAGAACAAGAGAGAGTTGGCCTTGGGCACCGTGAGCACCGTGTTGTTGCAAATGCTGGCGCAGCTCACCGTGGCGCGGCGCCGGCACACCCTGGCAGACGTCCTAGAGTGCCTGCGCCTGTACGGCGCCCGGCTGCCGCTGGGGCCCTGGGGCGCCGCCGCAACGCTCGCACTGACCTCAGTGATCCCCTTGCAGATGGTGTTGCTAGTGTGCGTAATGGCAGCCTTCGCGCAACACGCAATTACGTATTCTGGCTACACTAGGAGCGCGATTAACGGGATGTCTGGTGTCGTGCAGGATTTGCAGGTAGGTCCATCCTACTTCCGTTTCCGCATGGGCGTTCAGACTCAATTGGTCCGGCGCGGTGCTTTTCAGTTCCTGATCTCCTTCGTGCTCATGCTGTACCCGATGGTGGTGGTCGGCTCGCTCAGCGCCGACCTGCGCCGGGACTGCAGTCGGACCGCGGCGCGGCGCCTCAGGCAGTCCAGCAGCTCGACGGACAATGAGGGATTTGGACCTCACGTACGTGCTTGTACTCACGCCAAAAGTAACGTAGGGCACGTTCTGTAATGTTCAGTAATAAACAGCCAATTTGGAAAAAAAATCGTATATACATATACATACGCACACGCCTGTGTGCGTGTGTGCGTGAAAAATAAAACCTCGAGAATGTTTATCACAATGCCTCTGCTTTCTCCTTTCTAGGATACGAACCTTGGGGAGCGAGTTTGGAGAGAACTTCGCCTCAGACAACATATGCTCTACGACATGTGTATCACAAACGTCACTGTGCACCAGGTGCGTGTGAGCGTGCTCTGATGAGTGGGTTACAATGTCCCACACGAGAGTATTTTCTGTGTACATCCTCGGAAACCCGAGACAAATTCTAAAATGGAAATCCATACACACAAACATATGCAATGATGCGTGACGCAATGTTTCCCACAGGAGTTCATCCTCCTGGTCGTCCTGAACACGCTCGTCTCCCCCTCCCTGTACCTGGCCCACAGCCTGTTGGAGATCACCCAATCGCGCGCGTCCAGGACGGCATTGGTGTCGGCAATCTCTGGAATCGTCCACTTCCTGAACTTTGTTGTGTTGAGTTTATGCTGCCAAAGGTTTTTCTTCGAGGTATAATTCTATAGTTTTTGTAGTTAATTCTTTTAATAGTTAAAAGATGTAATTACATATGAAAAAGAGCATGAAGCGCACACATTTTTTTTATTTCAGAGTGGTACGATGACGCAAATTTTACAAAGTTTCCTTGTTTTGACTGGGTCGCAGAGTGACGAGTCTCAAGAGGTATGCGGGATGAACTGTAGAGATGTATTGGTTCCTTAAAAATAAAAATAAAATCTTTTATTGAGATGAAAAATGTAAATGGTAATTGGTAGGTGAGAATGTTCATCAAGCAAATCCGAAGGCAACGTCCGTTCAGTGTATTGGGACTGATAGAAATCGACACAAAGTTTACTGCCGCGGTGAGCATGAATTTACCTTTGCTTCGACGTCATTTTCTTCCGTATTTCGTAATATTTGCTTTCTTCTTCAGATTATCCTGGCAGCGACTACTCATGTAGCAGTGCTCGTTCAGGCAGAGTCTTCATTTTTTTAGAAAAGGGATGGCGCAGGACAGTAATAAAAATTAAACTATAAAGGCAACGACAGGGTTGAAGTCAGGATATTGCCTTCACAGGGCAGTGTTGTTAGATAAGTAGGAAAAATACCGCACCACAAGCGACCGGACCTCCGGACCTCCGAACCTTTCATTAACAGCAGCAACGTAATGCGGGAGTTGCGTATGCGCTCGTCGTGCTGACGTCAGCCAGAGCCGATCAAATCTCAGGGCTGACGTTTCCTTGGCCCAGACGAGAGGGCCACGCCACCTCACGCCTGATCTAGTCGGCCTCCTGTGAGAGGGACGCAGAGCGACGGAGCGGCAGCCAATCAGAACGCGTTGGAGTGCACTGGGCAAAACCCGCTACGAAATTACCCTGCGCGAGGCTACGTATGAGAAGCAGTCGCGGTCAAGTAACCCAGAAGACACGAGGCCAGGCTACTAGGCCAGGCCAGCAAGGGCGACTATTGCCAAGTTTGTGTAAGATTAAAATAAATTTAAATTAATTTCTTAAAATGTCCGTCGTTCCGGAAAAGGTGAGCTATTCTACGCACTCTGCTCGAGACAGTGTGCCTTCTCCCTCTATTTATATTTAAATGTTGTGAGAGCTTGCCATTAGAAACGAAAGATAAAAGCGTTGCTTACGTTGATCCAGCCTGCAAGATTTTTTAGTTTGATGACACTTCGACTTGCTTCGACACGTTCGCTCCTCCAACTCTGAAATGACCTTCCACGTTCTAGCCGGCCGCACGAGCCCCACGCGCACGTTTTTGTTCTCATACCGTAGCCTAGTCTCGCGCAGCGCAACCCCCTCCGCTCCCCAGTGCACACCAAGCGCTCGCTCTGCGTCCCTCTCACGGGAGGCCCTCTAGCCTGATCTTCTCTGCAAATGAACTTGCAATCCTCAATACCTGACAATTACTTTTTTGAAGAAATCTATTAGTAAATATACTGTATTTTTAATGAAATCAGGGGAACTTACTCCGTATATTCAACAAAACTCATGTGACGCTTCGAAATACCTACTTGTAGACCCGACAATCATCAAATTCTGCGTATCTCCAGAATCAGACTGGTGGCCACCTCAATAATCTTAAACATCGTCACATCAATGTAATTCTTTATTATATATATATATATATATATATATATATATATATATATATATATATATATATATATATATATATATATATATATATATATATATGTGTGTGTGTGTGTGTGTGTGTGTGTAAAACTTACTTCGTCGCATAAAAAGTGGCTTACGCGATTGTGCAATCATTTAATCCCATACATTCTCCACAAAACCGTAACACAAACAAAAGGAATTCATCACTGAAGTGACAAAGGCATCAGTCTTGGAAGCGCTGAAGCTTTCTCACAGTAACTACTTCCGGTCCCAAAAGCCAGGCTAGCTACACCAGCGAGGTATTACGCCCGTCTTCTGGCTCCAATCTGTGAACAGTCTGATACTTCAGTACGAATAATTTCCTACGGGGAGGGGGTGGGGCGCATCAAAGTTCAAAATCTGAAATTCTGGCAAAATTGTTTGGACTAGCCCAGCGATGGCCTTAGCCAGAGTTTCAACAAAATATATGCAGCTTGCTAAGAGGTAAGTTAACTTTTATCTCTACACAAAACCCAATTTTTGTCAAAAGTTGAACGTGAAAAAGGGAAAACCTTGCACCTGGTTAAATCTTTTCAAAATAAACGACGTTAGAAAAGGGTGGTTGCGGCCTAGTGTATAAGGCAACTGTGCAAAAAACTATACAGCAAAATTATGTAAACCGGAGTTGACAAAAATAGTTCTGCACTAATGAACTGCCTTTACTTTCAAAAACCTGTCATTCTACGAGCATGCTAATTTTCTTGCACATCTCAATATGAAAGTTTTGTAACAAAAAAGTAAAATATACCAAACAGCGAAAATTTACATCACCATCTTACAAACCAAAGTCACCAAAATGTGCGTGTTCATTATAGTTGCAAAAGATTTTGAATTTGGACAGCAACTACAAATACAAATAGAGATGACAACAATGGCATAATGCTGCTTTTCCGATAATCCTGCTTTCTTCATTCATCCGAAACTAATAGATTGGGAATCGACCAGCCTTGGCCCAGCGGCCTCAGTGTCTGGGCACCTGGCCCAAATCATCAGTAACAGTCCGACTACGAACGGCTAACGGCGACCGTGTGTTCGGTGCTCGTAACTCCACAAAGGGAACCATGGTGAGGTGAGGTGAACATTATAAGATCCGAGGGGTGCCCAACTCGATGAAATTGTGTACACCGGATTACCAAAGACCAAAGATTACCAAGGATTACCAAAGATTACCAAAGATTACCGGGGATTACCAGGGATTACGAGGGATTACCACTATTACCGAGGTTGCAAAGATTACAATTGATTACCTAAGATTACCGGAGATTGCCAAAGATTACCATGGATTACCAAAGATTACCATGGATTACCAAAGATTACCATGGATTACCAACGATTACCGAAAATTACCATCGATTACAAGTCAGTAAAAAGGATAAAACAAGAAACTACCGAGAAATTTTGATCCCCGATAGTTGAAGATTACCAGGGATTACATACTGATTACCAGATATTACTAGAGATTACCAAGGGATTACTGAGTAATACTTGTGATTACCAATGATTACCAAGAGATTACCAGAGATTACCAAAGATTACCAAAGATTACCAGGGATTACCACGGATTACCAAAGATTACCAAAGATTACTAGGGATTACCAAAGATTACCAAGGATTACCATTGATTACCAACTCCGCGTACACCGGATTACCTCAGTTGGGCCCCCCTCGATAAAATCGCATCGCTACGGAAAATTTTACCGCTGACTTCAGACAAGTAAGATAGCCCTGGGTTTTCTAAGAGAAATACCAGAGGCCCTAGGGATAATGTTTTTCTCAAGGGATGTCCCGGGTTTTCTAGGCGAAACTCCTGATCGAAAAAAAAAAAGAAAAAGAAAAGAAACTTCTCTTTCTAGGACATCCACTGGGATTCCAGCTCTCCTGAGAATCCTAGGAATCGTGTTTACGGGTACCCGAGACTAAACTATTTGAGGCCCACGGGGAGATTGTATAGGGAGGAAAGTGAAATTTAACACCTTCGCCACATATAGCACCGTAAAAAGTGCCAACATAAAGTTTTCAAGCATCCAAATTAAAACAAAACTGAAACGAAATTAATTTTCCAGTGTATGAGGGGTCCGGTCGGCAGGACAGGCGAAGCCCCCGCCCTGGATGCTCGCGCCTTGGCGGTGCCTGGCGCTGGTCGGCGGCGTCCTGGCCGTGCCCCCCGTGCGGGGCTGGCCCGGCCGGTGCGCGCCGCGCGGTGCAACCTCCACCTACGCGGAGCTCCTCGCCGTCATTACCATCGAGATTGAGGTAAGCATACAGCAGCAATTCGAATATATTTGAGCAAAACGATTGGTCCACGATTGCTCTGCAATAAAGGTGGTAAAATAACTTCAAAGGGCAAAGATACTGGAAGTTTCTCAAATTTCGAGAATATTTTAAACAACACCCTCAACGTTTAACATATTGTTTATAATGACACTGAACATCTTTATCCACGAAAACGTAACGCACACTAGCAACAGAAATGATCATCTGCTTCAAAAATGCAATCTGAATTCATATTTTTATTCCCCCAGCTTACCGGCCTTGGACACAAATGGGAATTCAAAACAATTTTGCAGAGTCCGGTGACCGCGGCTAACGTCACGATCAAGTCGTTTCAGATGGTGGGGCTGCGTGAGCGTGAGCGCACGCTGCGCTGAGCGTGGAGACAAACAATTCTTGATTGGATATAGCATATCTGTGCATCAGATAAATTTGATGAATATAAAAGCATAATCGTTCTTTACCAGTCAATATCCGTACTGCGTTTGCTAGTAGTGCATTCAGCTCAATGATGTATTATATTATATATTTTCTTCCGTAATAAATCACTGTCTTGTAAAAATGAAATTAATCACAGTTCACAATAAATTTGTCGCTCACTAGGTCAATGTTATTGAGCCTTAAAGATTTTCGGACTTAGCTTCTATTCTTAGTTTTCTTTTTCCCCACTGACTAGTGTCGTGTTTGCTATTCTATGTTAGTAAGCATCATTTTCATAGTATTATGATTTGTGAAATTAAAACAATTACAGGAATTGTAAAAAGAATAAGAAATTTATGTGTAACAGATTCATATGTTGTTCGAAGGGATATACTATTATTATTTTAATGATGAAATGGAAGATGTATTTAAATAGATCTCGAGAAACTGCTGACATTCAGCGTTTCGCGGTCCCGTTGCGATTATTAAATTGAAATTTTATTGAAGTTATGTACAGTAAAGCTTTAATGAAAAGTCAGAGCCACGCTGACGCAGCCAGCCATCCACCCACCACCTGAATACACGATTCTGAATTCGTCACTTACGAATTTTGAAGCGGCAGGGGACTTGTCAAAACCACTGCTCACCTGTAAAACAAACAAAACACACGAGAGTTATTTCGCTGACAAGTTGACTGCACTAGAGTTAAAGACGAGAACTGATTGCAAGACATGCCTAGTTCTCGTATTCCACTAGTGTTGTGCACGTAATCAAGCTGCTCTTCTCACTAATTCACAGTAATTTTTATTCCTTTTTTAAAATTTGAAAATCTCAATCCAAATTGGAATTGATAGCAGATGATTTCAATTCATGCAATATGCAATAAAAGACACGCGACGAGGCCTGCAGTGCCGCGGTGCGCGGAACTAACAAACGCAGTACATATCCCCCTTTTTTTAAAAAGCAGAATGTATCTTACAGTGCCTCTGCTTTCTTCAAACTATGACCCTCGGACGGGGGTTTGGAGAGAACTACGCCTCAGGCAACACATGCTCTACGACACATGTATCGCAAACATCATTGTAAACCAGGTACTCGGGACCGATTTCTCGGAGCCAAGTTCTTTACAATGTCCCACAATTGTACTTTATAAAGAAAGAGGAGAATTTTAAGAACGCTCTTAAACACATTGTCAGAAAATTTGTCGCATATGAATTAACAATAAAAATGTCGCTTATTTTTATAGCGACTGCAGTCTGATCGATTAGGTCGTAACCTAACAATAAAACCTCGATCCTCTCAGAGACGTCAACACGGGGCAATGCTCCACCAGGGGGGTGCAGGGAGGGGAAACGATGGATACGATTTTAAGTAAGGCACCACTAACTTACAACGTTAAAAACGCATCTTAAATTTTACCTGAGCTGAAAAGAAATGAAGTTTCGATCTGGCTTCTCACTCGCTTCGCTCGCAGTTTCAGATCACACAATATCCAGGGTGACCACTCTTTCCCAGAAGCGATTTTCCCTGACTTTTCCAGCTATTCCAGACAAAAATTCTGATTCTCCAGGCGTTTTGGACGGTTTCATTTGTACGGTTTTGGCGGACAATCGAGGTTCAAATCATGTCAATTTAAGTATTTAAGGGTATACAATACTGTAACGTTAGGGCCTTAAATCAGTAGTGAACGCGCTGCTGCCATTCTCATGACTGTACGCCTAGTGTCAGTCTATTCTCACACAAGGCTCTCGCAGTGTTGTCCGTAGTAACGCCTCAACAACGAGACCAGCGCGTCTCAGTCTAGCCTGAGCTCTCGTGCCAGCCAGACGTGTTCTTGTACTGAGTATCGCCCAATAAATCCTCTGGTTCTAGTACACTTTCTCGTCTATTCCTTTCAGTACCGAACCTTACAATTGGCGCAGTCGGTAGCTGAAAGGAAGGGAGGAGGAGGTTGCTAGCTTGAGATTTATCTGACCTCTCTGTACAGGCTTTCCCTGTGATTTCCTGCCTTATCAAGACGACCCCTGCTTGCTCCCGGTTTTCCCTGTCTCGCCTGTTTCCCTGTCCTGCTGACCCGGTTCCCGTCCCGGTCCGGCCCGCCCGTCGACTCCACCAGACCCCTGACCCCTGGTCACTAGTGAGTCCGATCGTCCCGTAGTTTTGAGTCGGTATGTCGCGTGATCGCCGACCTGGTCGGCTCGTCCGCGTCAACCCTGACGTGGTCGACGACGACCCAGGCCCGGCCGGCGCTGGCTCTGCGGCGCAAGCTGCCGACGCCGCGCCCGGCCCGGACCTCGCCGCCATTATGCAGGAGATCAACGCGCTCCGCGCCGCTGTCGCGGCCGGCGCCGTTGGCCCCGCTGCTGCGGCCGGCCCTGCAGGCCCTGCTGGCCCTGCTGGCCTAGCTGGCTTAGCTGGCCACGCTGGCCCCGCTGCTGGCCCTGTTGGCTTTGATGCCCTTCTCGGCACTGCTCAGCCCGCTGGCCTAGGTGCCGCTTTTGCTTTTGGTCATGAGGCCGTCAGTGCTCAGACCATGCTTGCTCTGCGCAAGGCCGTACCGAAGTACGACGGACATGTCAGCTATGGTGTGTTCCGTCAC
Organism: Frankliniella fusca; assembly: GCA_029379305.1. Taxonomy (NCBI): domain Eukaryota; kingdom Metazoa; phylum Arthropoda; class Insecta; order Thysanoptera; family Thripidae; genus Frankliniella; species Frankliniella fusca. The sequence goes on along the minus strand of JAHWGI010001057.1, from coordinate 256,864 downwards.
GACTTTGACGACCTTGTGAGTGCCTACCCTGGCCTCACGGACAGACAGCGTTTCACGCTGCTCTCGTCCGCGCTCGAGAAAGAGCCCAAGTCCATGCTTGAGGACTTGCCTCAGCGGACTTTCGCGGCACTGGACGATGCGCTGCGCATGGCTTACAACAAGCCAGTGCATGCACCGACAGAGATGCGTGCATTCTTCCATCTCAGTCAGGGCTCTGACGAAAGTTTGGAAGAGTGGTGCACACGCGTCAGCCGCGCTACTCACCGCGCCTACCCCGACACGGCCCTGGCCCGCGTCGAGGAGTACGCCGTGCAGCAATTTATCAGCGGCCTCAGTGTCGCTGATGTGCGCTCAGCTGTTGCTGGGGTCAAGTACCCCACCATGCTGACGGCCTTACAGGCCTGCTGCTTGGCGCGCTCACGGTGTCCCTTGCCGCCCGCCAAAAAGGCGCGCCTGGCCGCCGTGTGCGAGGCCACCGTCGTGGAGGGCCCGTCGTCTTCGACGGCGACCTCCACGGCCTCGGCCGCGCCAACCCCCACCCCCACCTCCTCTGACGCGATTGTTGCTAAACTGGACGAGCTGTCAAAGCAAGTCCAAGGCATAGTCCGTCTGACTCAAGCTGAGTCAGACCCGGCCGGCCCCGCCACCGCGGCCAACAATGGCTCGGTGCGCGGTCGCGGCCGCGGTCGCCCTCGGGGCAGCGGCAGCAGAGGAGGAAGGGGAGGGTGGAGGGGAGGGAGTAGCACTGGCAGTGACGGTATTTGTTACAATTGCGGTGACAAAGGCCATTTTAGGGCAAACTGCCCTCACGCTGCCGTGCGTCCCCACCCCTATGCTCAACCAGCTGTGCAGCCACAGCCGGCTTACGTGCCGCGGGTACAGTCCCAGGTGCACCCTCAAGCCGGTCTGCCCATGGCCATGCCCATGGCCATGCCGCAGTACTATCACGCGGCCCTGTCGTGGCCCGTGACAGCCGTGCCTGCACAAGGTCAAGGCATGGTGGCTGCTGCTGGACCAGCAATCGTGGCGATGCCGCCGCCGCCACCTCCGTCGGGAAACGGAAAATAGCCTCTCTGAGCACTTGTGCTGACGGGACAGAGCAGGCTCTTTCGGTGACGCCCGTCGGGTCTCCGTCTTGCGTTTTCTCGATTTTAAAGAGAAACGTAACTTGCATTCTCGATACCGGTGCACAAATTTCTGTGATCCGTGTTGGAATGCTGCCCGGGCCCCGAGCTCAGCCGTCAAAGTTGCGTCTTAAAGACGTCAACGGCGGTGTGTCCGTTTTGTACGGTCCCCGCGCGGTGGAGCTTATGATAGGTACAGTCAGGTTCAAATTTCTAGTTTTTGAGGCTGAGATTAATGACGAGTGTATAGTCGGTATGGATTTCATACGCGGCAATAGAGGTATCGTTAACGCTGACGAACTTCTTTTTACACTCAGAAATCCGGTCACAAATGAGAAATTCAGTCATCCTTTCACTCTCCAGCCCTCCCTGGATGTTGGAAAGTTTGGCGCCAGCTTTGTCTATGCTGTAGCCAGAGCTACACTCGGCTTTGAGATCCAGCCGTATAGTACAACTACCTGCACAATTAAATTATCTGGTCCTTCAGACATTTCAACTGATGATGTGCCGCAGTTGGCTCAGGTACTTCGAACTCGGTGTGTCCTCTCAAGCGATGGCTTGATCACATGGACCAGGAGTGGGGGACGCCCTACTAGGTCAGTAGTTAGTCGTGATCGGAGCACCTGGAGTTCCAAAGAAGTGACCATTGCACGTAGCAACACACATCACAGTGAGATAGTTGCGTCTAGGCGCCGTGCAGTGAATGTTGGTGACCCAGTTACCACCCCATTTGCTTTGCAAGTACTGGACCGCCAGCACCCCACTGGCTGCGCTGATGACGTAGACGAGTCTCTACGCGCGTTGCCTTTCGCAGTAGTTGTCCCTTCGGATCTCCTGCAAGCGCGTCAGTGTGACATTACGCTTTGTATTGTCCCTTTTGCGCCCGGTCTGATTGAATTGGAAATTCAGAACACTTCAGGCAATCATGTAGTCATAAAGAAGGGCAGTGTGGTGGCCTGCGTGCACCCCGCTTCTTTGGAGGAACTCATGGCCTGCTATGAGTGTTATCAGAGTGCTCCAGAGGAGGCCAAGGTCAACTCGGCCTCCCTCGAGCTAGTTCCATTCACAGACAAAGCTGAAATTCAGCTTGAGCCGCGTCTGCCGCCGATCCCTCTGGATCAGCCTCTTCCTGACGACCTGCAGGCTATGGTCGATCGTTGCGACTTAACCGCTGACCAAAAGGCCGAAGTTGCCAATATGGTCCGGCAGTATCATGACATCTTTGTCAAGCACAATGATGATTTCGGATGCTGTCCGTGGGTTAAGTTTCGCATCGACACAGGTGACCATCCGCCAATCAAACAGCAGGCGCGCCCCGTTCCCATTCATCAGCGAGAAGAGCTCGCCGCTCTATATCGCAGATATTTGGAACAAGGCACGGTTAGGCCCAGCCAATCACCTTGGGCTTCTCCGATTATAATTATACCTAAAAAGACGTTGGACCCAACCGGTAAGCCGGAGATGAGACCGGTTATTGATTACCGTGCTCTCAATGCGATCACTCGCATCCCGGCTATTCCTATACCGCGTACACAGGAACTTTTAGAACGTTTAGCGGGGAGGAAATGGTACACACATGCCGACCTGGCGTCGGGCTACCATAACCTCATGGTTGCAGAGGAGGATATCTGCAAAACCGCTATCGCTCTACCTGACTCGCTTGGGTTACCCTCCAGGTTTTTAGAGTACACCCGCATGCCTTTCGGGTTGTCTGCTGCGCCTGGCATCTTTCAGAGCGTTACGGATAGGCTCATGCGGCCATCACGCTATCCCACGCCTGATGATGATTTGGGTGACTCAAGTGGAGTGTACTTGGATGACATCTGTGTAGCTGGGGACGAGTTTCACACGATGCTCCAAAGGACACGCGCTCTGTTCAACCGAATAAGAGCGTCAGGTTTCCTGTTAAAGGCCAAGAAGTGCTTTTTGTTCAAAAGCACACTTAAATTTCTTGGTTTTTCTCTGACGTCAAAAGGTATTGGGGCAGATGAAGAGAAAGTTAGTAGAATAGTGCATTGGCCTGTACCAAAGAATGTAAAAGAATTACGTTCTTGGCTCGGCCTTGCTCAGTTCTACTCGCGTTTTGTCAGTCACATGGCAGACATTGTGGCTCCTCTCTACGATCTGACTAGAGAGAAAACGGCTTTCTTGTGGACAAGTCAGTGTCAGCAAGCGTTTGACAAGGTCAAAGAAGTACTCACATCCGCTCCGGTGCTTGGAGTAGCACGGCCGGATAAAGGAGTCTTCATTGTGCACTGTGATGCATCTCAGCTAGCTGTCGCTTGCATTTTGTCACAAGAACAGGATGGTAATCAAGTTGTGTTGCATTACCATTCGAAACAGCTTCCGCGACTTAAAAAGTCTCTGTGCGCTACGCACGCGGAGCTGTACGCTCTTGTAGAAGCTACAAAAGCGTTCAGATTGTATTTGTTAGGTCGCCCTTTCATTTTCTATACGGACCATTCTGCTCTCCAGTGGCTGCGTTCATTCAAACATGTTGAAGGCAAGCTAGCCCGCTGGTTAATGCGTTTGGAAGAATTCCGTTTTGAAATTAAATACATGAAAGGGAAGGATATAACAAATGCAGATGCTCTTTCTCGTCGCCCTGCTCGCCCCTGTGCTCCAGACTGTACCAAGTGTGTACACGTCGAACAGCGTGAAAAGTTTTGTGCTGATTTCATGACTTTTCATGTCAAAAGAGCCGTCATAAATGGGGAAGAGGAGTGGTGTGATGAGCGGGTGAGCGCGGATCAGGAGGCTGACCCTGATCTTGGACCCATTTATGCTGCTGTGAAACAAGGACAACGACCGCACTTCCAAGAAGTTGTTGGTTACGGTCCTGTTACAAGGAGCCTTTGGTTTCAATTCAAGTCTCTGCAGCTTGTAAATGGTGTCCTTAAGCGCCGCCTGGAGCATCCCTCTGGAGACCCGTCCCTATCTGTTCTCCAGATAGTAGTCCCTTCCAGCAGGACTAAGGACTTAGTGGTGAATTATCATACTGGCCTTAGCTCTGGATCGCATTTCGGCGTGTCTAAGTGCTACAGCTTATTAAAAGCTCGATTTTATTGGCCTAACATGTTCACTACAGTCCGAGACGTGGTTTCCTCTTGTTTGCGTTGCGCCCAAGTAAAAGGGCCTGCGAACAAGACTCGCGCTGAGATGAAAATCTTTCGCGAAGGAATGCTTTTCGGACGGTATCACGCTGATTTCCTCGGTCCACTCCAGCCCTCTGAGCCTGATGGCTACAGATATGTGCTTGTTGTGGTCGAAGCTTTCAGCTCTTGGCCGGAGGCGATTCCCCTGCGGACCCTCCAGGCTGAGGAAGTAGCTCGCGCACTTGTCACACATGTGTTCAGCCGCCTCGGCGCGCCGTACGCACTTGTCACTGACCAGGCGACTACTTTTGAGTCCGGCTTGTTTAAAGAGGTTATGGATATTTATAAAATTCATAAATGCCGTATCTCTGGAGGCAAGCCTTCCAGTAATGGAAAAGTTGAGAACTATATTCGTAGTCTCACTCGCCAGATTGCAGTTCTCGCTAACGAGGAGCCTAGCAATTGGCCGGACTTGATACCGCACGTTTTGCATGCGTACCGAGCAGCAGTGAATAATATCACTGGGTTCTCTCCGTACGAGATTCTTTTCGGCCGTCAGATGCGTGTCCCTCAGGACATGGCGTGCGGGTTGCCGCCCTCCGCCGCACCTGACTCGGGTGGGCCTCTGAGCTACCCGGCTCGCCTAAGAGAACGACTCGACAAAATACACAGTATTGTGAGAGAGAATACAGCCAAAGCTGCGATTCGCATGAAAGAGCGCTATGACAAGTTCTCGACAACGACGTACTTCAAGCCCGGTGACATTGTCTTACTGTACAATCGTCGCCGCAGGCGTGGCAAGTCCACTAAGTTGTACGCCAGCTGGGAAGGTCCCTATGTGATTATTGACTTGCTCAATGACTGCATTGCTCGTATTGAGAGGGTCCAACCCGTCGAGCTGTCAAAGAGACTTAAGCCTCCTAAGCGCCTTATTGTGCATCTCGATCGCTTGGCTGCTGTCGGTTCGCATCTGCTGGACCAAAATGGCAAATGGTTGACATTTCTGCCTAATACTTGATTTTGTCCTGTTGTCTTGTCTCCTAGTGTCCCTGAACATGCTTGGGTCTCCCGGCTGTCCATCCGAGTGCTCCCTGTCCTCCGACCTGGAGCAGATGGACCTGGACACGCGGATGGACGTGGATCTGCAAAATCCACTTGGGCTTTGCTTTGGCGATTTTGCTGGGGTGTCTGCGGTGGCGCCCATGACCACCCTCAAGCCGGCCCAGATCCTGGTCCCTGCCCCGGCCCCGGCCCCGGCTCCGGCCCCGGCTCCGGCCCCGGCCCCGGCTCCGCCGGCCCCGGCCCCGGCTCCGCCGGCCCCGGCCCCGGCCCCGGGCCCGGCCCCAGCCTCCGGCCCGGCCCCAGCCCTGGCTGTCCCCAAGGCTGCCCCCAAGGCTGCCCCCAAGGCTGCCCCCAAGGCTGCCCCCAAGGCTGCCCCCAAGGCTGCCCCCAAGGCCGTCGCTACGACCGCGGGTCCTGCCCCAGGCCCATCCAGGGCGCCCACCCCTGCCCCCAGGCGCGCAGCAGCAGAGAAGCGCGCCAAGGCCTCCGCTGTCTCTGCGAGCACCCCGCCGACCCCGCAGCCACGTCCTCGCAAGGCCTCCCAGCCCAACCCTCGGGCCGCCTCATCTGGGCAGCAGCCGCAGGCGAGGAGGAAGTCGCGCCCTCAGCAACGGAGGAAGCCTCAGCCTCCGAAACGCCCAATGGACCCGATGACATGCGCGGATCCAGGGGGGGGGCAAAGGGTCAATTGCCCCCCCCCCAGGGCTCCTCGGTAGCCGCCTGAAAGCAGTTGGTGTTCCTGGTCGACTCAACTAGCAGACGACAAGACTCCAGCAGCATCCCTGGTCGACTCAACTAGCTGACGACATGACTCCAGCAGCATCCCTGGTCCTGGCACAACAACTTTGAAAGTTAAGTACTGTTCTGGTGAGAGGTGTCATTCTTAGTCAGTTTCAGTTAGCTGTGCCTTGCCAGATGTCTGTTGTCAGTCATCGGCAGTGGATTCGTAGAGTTTTTCCAGCTGGGTAAAACCGCTAACCCTTTTCCCCCGCAGCATCCCATCTTGTGATGCACTTTACTTTCCATAAATGTTCACTGTTCCCAGTCCGAGTCTTGTCCGGTCCTGTTCCTGTCCCTGACCCGTTCCTGTCCCAGTCCTGGTCCAGTCTCAGCATCCCGCTCCTGCATTAGTGGCCTAGCCAGCCCCACCGACTTCAGTGACGTGAAGCACTTCAAGAGAGGAGTCCGGCCCCGATGAAGGAGGTGTCCGTTTCTCTTGTGCCATCGTCCCGGAGGTGGCGCTTCTACAGTGGTCCGGCCCCGATGAAGGAGGTGTCCGTCACGTAGCGTCGCCCCGGTCGAGCCATCTCAAGCGGCATGAGATTTCCTAGTTTTGTGATGGCCACTGGTCAAGGTTTTTCCTTACCCTTGTTAAGGTTTTTCCCTTGGCCCATTGCTAAATGGAGTGGTACATCGTAACTTCCTGCTGCTTGAGCCTTGTTTAGTTTTGGGGTGGTCTTTGTCCTTCTAAAAGAAAAGGAGGAGTAGTTGTAACGTTAGGGCCTTAAATCAGTAGTGAACGCGCTGCTGCCATTCTCATGACTGTACGCCTAGTGTCAGTCTATTCTCACACAAGGCTCTCGCAGTGTTGTCCGTAGTAACGCCTCAACAACGAGACCAGCGCGTCTCAGTCTAGCCTGAGCTCTCGTGCCAGCCAGACGTGTTCTTGTACTGAGTATCGCCCAATAAATCCTCTGGTTCTAGTACACTTTCTCGTCTATTCCTTTCAGTACCGAACCTTACAATACTAAATAGAAACTGTTTTAAATTAAAATATTTATTTTTCATGAAATTAGTTTAAAGCAATTAAAACAATTGCACAGGTTGTTAAGGTACCCCTTAATTTACTCAGCTCTTCATCAATTGCATCTTTTTCTTTCTGTTTGTCGGCTAGTAATCCAAGCTTCTTCTTTTCTAGCTCTTCAATTTGGTCCTTAATCTTCCTCTTCTCGGCCTTTGCCTTCGCCTGTGCCTCATTGACCTATCTCTTTTCTGCCAAGTTCTCTTGGCATACAGACCTTGATTTTCTGCATTTCAAAATGTACCTTTTGTCTACTAAAACTTTATCAAAGCCACAGGCATGTTTAATGCTGTCGTACACCACTCTTATAGGGAATGGCATAAATTAATTGCATTTTTTTTTTGCAATTTTTTATTTGTTCTTCTTTTGCTGGCCGCTTATCAGAACCGGAACTTTACGAGGAATGTGATAATATATTGTAAAATGTCATTGGTTTGCTCATGCTCATAAAGAAAATATTAAGGAAAAAACTGCGAATTAACTCTAAAGGAGTTGGGAAGGGGGCGTGAGTGGTAACATCTAACGTCTACTGTATCCCTACCCCGATTCCTTAATGAACTGAAAGGTGAGAGATTGAGAATCGACCGGCCTGGGCCCGTCGGCCCACGGGAACGCACACCCAGCCCAAACCATCCGTCCCGCTCGGACTGGATGGTCGAACGGGTTGTTGGCGCGTGCGGTGCGCGCTCCTATGAAACCACTGCGAGAAAAGGTAAGCGAAAAGGTCAGGTTAAGTCAGGTCCTAAGGCAAATTCCTATTTTCTGTATAGGAATACAGAAAATTTTTACCATGATTCATGGAAAATTTCTCATGACTCAACGGAAATACTACGAAATCATTGGAAAATTTTCATGAATCTTGGGAGAAATTGCCCGTATTTCTGTTCACGTCGATTCCGTTGATACAACGGTACCATTTTCTGGGTGTAAATGGAAAGTGCGCGGGGAGAGAGTGCACAGAAAAACAATTACAATCGCATGCCATTGCAATACAGCGACTATGTAACAGCTGTTTTCCGAGTGAGGAGTAAACCCCGTGCTTTGAAGTGACATTTAACTACTACAACTAAATTGTTTCGGCAGTGTACGGTGGGCGGCCCAGGCGATGCAGTCCCACTTCCCCTGGCCCCGGCCCTGGATGCTCGCGCCCTGGCGGTGCCTGGCGCTGGTCGGCGGCGTCCTGGCCGTGCACCAGGTGCGGGGCTGGCCCGGCCCGTGCGCGCCGCTCGGCACAGCTGCTGCATGCGCAGTGTTCCTCGCCGCCATCAGCCTCGAGATCGTTGTAAGCATATAGCGATCTAGGTTTTATCGTTCCATCTTTCGGGCTTTTTAGTTTAAAATATTTTGACTCTAAACGTTTTGAACGTAACTTTTGACACAAACACTGCGAGTGCACACTGAAATATTATGTACTATTTTGTGCATAGCTATGTATGTCTGTCAGCATGCGTAGCTTATGCATTATTATTGTACATAATAAGTAGAAATTTGTACATACACGTGTAGAAAATATAGCATATATATTATGCACAAAAGTAATGCATAAGCTACGCAAGCTGACAGACATGCATAGCTATGCACAAAATAGTACACTATATTACAGTGTGTGAAGGCACATATAACCGTTAAGAGGGTTGCCAAAGAATTGACACTGTCGATTTTCCTGACATTTTCCTTACCAATTCCTGACGAAAATTGGGTTTTTTCCTCGCATTTTCAGACCACATACCCAGTTAAATAACGGTTTAAAAAAAGGGTCGTAGGGTTTCCTTAAAAAAATGAAAAAATTACTTTTTATTGCTGCCAAACAATTTTCAACAGAGAATAAAATAAATGCACTGACCCGTTTGCAGGCATCAGGATAAAACTTAGCCCTGAGCCTGTTTTTCCTTACCCTTTCGTCCCGATTTCCTGACATTTTCCTGATTACCCTGACAACTTTTCAAAAACCTGACATTTTCCTGACTTGTGGCAACCCTGGTTAAACACCGCTACCGAAGACCTGACTCGACTGCGAGTAGGCGTCCGGCGGCTAATCTGGCTGAACGCTTGTCCCTTACTTCAGTCAGACGTGCCACACTCTCCCGCCGGATTACGGATCAGTGCTTTCTTTGTCATCAGCTCTATTACTTTGGAGTCATATGGCTTGCCGATTTGGAGCACATAGCGATTCAAGCGGCCAACGCGCTCGTCACGGTGCTGCACGTAGTGCTGCTGCTCGCCGCGGTGCGCGGTCGCCGCGAGCTGGCGGACGCCCTCGAGTGCCTGCGCCTGTACGGCGCCCGGCGGGTGCTGCGCGCTCAGGGTGTCGCCGCCACGCTCGCGCTCGCCTCGCTGGTCCTCCTGCACGCGACCATATTCACCTGCTACACAGTGGCCTTCGCCTCCGTGTCCGTGCCGTTTCTCGGCCCAGCCAGGACTGCGATCGTCTTTGGGCTCCTGCTCCTGCAGCAGATGCAGGTAGCTTCTTCATTCTTGCGTGCACTGGAAAAACTAATGTGACATGAGTCACATCAGTTGATGTGACCAGTTTATGTCACATTTCAAAACGTTACCAAATTCTCGGTCACGTTTGGTAATGTGACATCCGGTGCCACGTGTTATGTCTGCCTATAGTAATAACATGGAGGATGTCACATTACAAACGTTACCGAAAACATGGTAACATTACGTAATGTTACCTAAACTGGTCACATGTGCACATGTGACGTGTCACATTAGTTTTTCCAGTGTGTGCGCACGCGCGCACGCCTGATTCCGTGTCGTTGATGGGGCGCCCTCCTGCACAGTGGTCCGTCGCCTTCGTGCTCATGCTGTACCCGATGGTGGTGGTCGGTTCGCTCAGCGCCGACCTGCGCCGGGACTGCAGTCAGACCGCGGCGCTGCGCGTCAGGCGGTCGACCAGCTCGCCGGACGAGCAGAGATTGGCACCTCACGTACGTCATTCACCTCTCTGTGGTGCTTGCGTTACGCAAAACAACCGGTAAAAATTGTATATTGAAGAAAATAAATTCAGAACTTTCTTTGATATTAGTAGTGTAAAGCAAACATTGCACACGTCTACGAGAACATTTCTCAGAGTGCGCTTGCACCCCAATTCTTATGATGCCTTCCCTGGGCCGCAGGTTTGGAGAGAACTTCGTCTTAGGCAGCACATACTCCACAACATCGGTTACACGAACATCAGAACGCACCAGGTACTAAAGGGTCGTCTTCTGATTTGCATGCTCTTTAGAGCTACGTGCGGCACATTTCAGAAAGACAGGAATTGTCCAAGAACTTAGTGAGCCCAGCCCTTTGAATGGACGGCATACCTTTTTCACCTACACATAAACTTATACCTGTTTATATGTTCACTTCCCAGGAGCACGTCGTTCTGGTCGTCGCAGGCGCGCTTGTCTCCCCGTCCATGTACCTGTCCCACAGCCTGTGGGAGCTCAGTCGGTCAGGCACGACCATGACGGCACTCATGTCAGCGGTCGTAGGACTACACTACTTTATGGACTTAACTGTGTTCAGTTTCAGTTGCCAGTGGTTTTTCTATGAGGTACGAGTTTTACTTTTTTTTCAAGTAATTGCGATACAAAAAGAATTTTTTTAATTGGCTTTTTTTTTAAAAAAAAATTTCAGAGCGCTGCAATAAAGCAAGTTTTACATGGCTTTCTTGTGGAGACTGGGTCACTGAACAGTCAGGAGACAAGAGAGGTGAGCAAGATGACTATTAAAGATGTACCGGAATCTTTTCTGTACAATTAATTTTTACTAGACCCGCTTAAAACGAAATTCGGCAGGTCAGAGCGTTCATTCAGCAAATCGACCGGCAACAGAACTTCAGCATTTGGGGACTATTTGAAATCGACAAAAAATTTACTGCGACAGTGAGCACATTCTCAGATTCGTTTCGTTGTTGTCGTCTCCATTTCGCAATGTTTGCATCCTTTCACAGATAATCCTCGCAGCGACTTCTCATATAGCCGTGCTTGTGCAGGCGCAGGCAACATTCTTTTAGCGAACAGCTAGCTAACCCTTGATACTATAGTTCAGGGAAGCTCAGCTGGTTCAGCAGATTTAATCCCGAGGCAAGAGGAAAGCGTCACAACAGCACTGGTTGTTCTGACAACCGGAACCGCGTACAGGGGTTTGGCCGCTGCCAACTGTTAGAGCTAAAATGCCTATACTATGATATCAAGGCAAGTTTTGGGTGCGTGAAAGTACAGATGCCGTCCCTCCTAGGACAAACGAGAAGAACACGATCACACTGAAAACCCAACAGTGAGCATTGCACACTGTATATAAAGCGTGCATGGCATGCACGCTGTATAAACAGTGTGCACGGTATGCTCACTGTTTATAACGTGTGCATGGACATGTGTTTATACAGCCTGCAGGCCATGCACGCTTTATATACAGTGTGCAATGCTCACTGTTGGGTTTTCAGTGCAATCAAAGAGGATTCCACGACCGAAACAAGCGACGGGTCACTTTATTATTGTTGAATTCAAGAATCAACGGAAATAAGGGGAAATGTTTGCATCAACTACAAGCCGATGATGAAAACATTCTATGTGGAAGCGTCATCCTGTGCTTGAATATCGAACACGTACTTCCCGAGACGGGTTACTTATCAAGATCCCATCTCAAAATAAATTGTTACTCAATAAGTCATTGTTTTGAATTTCTGTGATTAATAAAGTTGTAAGGTGGCATAATTAGACCGCTTTTGGTCGTGCTTCACTTGACTCTCATTCCTTTTTCAATACAACGAAGAACAAATAAAAATATTAACAAACAAAACACGCCCTTGCAACAGCACGGTGCAGTAGTAATGGCGCATGAAAGAAAAACCTCTCAATTCCTCAAATTTTCCACTGAGATATACGTTGTAACAAAAAATTTCGGGCCGGATATCTCAGACCCAGCGTATTTTACTGAAATGAGGATGACGGAGCTGAGTTCTGCACTGTAACTCAAAAGGCGACAAATTTGTGACCTTTTGTGGCGACACATCAAAAAAGGTAACATCCCCTTCTTGTGACCCTTTTTTCGGCGACACATAAATGTGTGACCCTTTTCGGCGACAATTTTGTCGCCAAAAGCTCCGTGTGTTACCGAAAAAGGTCACATGCGAGTCCGTTTCGGTAACACACGGAGGTTTTGGAAACAAAATTGTCGCCGAAAAAGGTCACACATTTATGTGTTTCCGAAAAAAGGAAACACATTTATGTGTCGCCGATTTAAGGCAACATGTGTTTCCTTTAAAATTACAGTGTGGGCGTCGATTTGTACTAGACATGGGCGCCGCGCCGACGCCAAGCCGCCGCCGACAAATTTTGACGCGCCGCCGACGACGACAAAAATTTATCGGCGCGCCGCCGCCGGTCAATTTGTCGGCGGCGCGTGGTCGGCGGCGCGTGGTCGGCGGCGCGGGGTTGGAAACCCAATATTTTTCACTAATATCAAACAGTGCGCCTTGTAGGTAGGCAAATTGATTCACCTCGCCACACTATGCACAAGTTTGTCCACTTTCAAAACTTTTCCTGTGTTAAACACGATTTGATTCCTAAATATCGAAGCTTCTCAAATTTTATGATCACATTTGCGGTTTTCTTGCATTTTATAGTCCAATTTAAGTGGCGGACGCCGGTCGCGCCGCCGCCGCCGATCATGATATCGGCGTCCACGCCGGCGGCGCCTTCGCCGCCGGCAAATTTTGGGCCGAACGCCGCCGCCGATGAAAATCCGGTCGGCGCCCACGTCTAAATTGTACCTTGAACATAAGTTTCATGGAATTCTAAAACAGTCATTTAAAAAATAATAATAAAAAAAATTATAAAAAAAGGTCAGATCCCAGACAAAACTATAAGGCCACTTCGTTCCTAAGACGACTTTCCAGCTTTCCAACACCATTTGGCGACTAAATTCGAGGGGTCAACTCGTCATAACTTGGCATATTCTGTGTACAGGCTTGCGGTAATCAGTACAATATTCGACCATATTCATCGATTTTCAGCAGTGTTTCACACAAAGCTAACGATATTTCAGCCTCACTTACTAATATTTCACCCAAATTTAGGCAAACTTAACTCGAATTTACGAATATTTCACCGATATTCAACCACATTAAAGAAGTTCGGTGTACACGAAATCCCAAAGTTAATGACCCCTCGACTAAAATCGACGGAGTTTTCCCGTTCCTCCACTGACGCTCGCGGGCGCTCGGCCAGCACGACACCTGGTTGCTGGAGCCGTGGCTGGAGCAGACTGCGTGTTCCGAAGGCAGGCCAAGGGTGTGTGTGTGTGTGGGGCAGTGAATCGAAGAGTGGTGTGTCGAGAGTTTACTGTATCCCTACCCTGATTTCTTAATGAATTCATAGGTTTAGGATTGAGAATCGACCGTCACCCCCTCAGCGACCTTACTGCCCGAACACTCCGCCCTAAATCTTCTGTACTGATCGCACTGCCCAGCCGAACAGGCTGTCGCGTCGGCGCCTGTCGCCACTCCTACGGCACCACGGCAAGAAAAGGTGAGCATTAAGGTCTAAATTGCAGAAACTCCAGAACTGTCAAGTCAAACTAAACGCACACAAAATATTACGATGTCTCCTACAGCATCGTTTGTTTCAACTTCCGACTGTTTTTATTTTTTTGTTCGACTAACATACGAACTCCTCAATGCCCCATAAAATAAAGACTTCTCCGAATATTTGGAGCTGAAGAGCTAAATCTGATGGAAAGCCTTCGGCACATATGGCGACTCTTGTGCTGAGAGAACCTTCGTTCGTCTAGTGAGCGAACCTAGAATTGCGAGTATCACATTAAAACAACTTCACTGTTATCTGAAAAGCAATCACTTTCAAACAATGTGCTGCAAATGACCTTAAAGCGATACACACAAAACATCAGTCATAGGTAAGCGATAATAAAAAACAATATTGCTTTAATAGAGTTTTTGTGCATATAAATGCAATAATGGCTACTCGAAAGGAGCAAGAGTATTTTACTATTGCAGAAAGCGAGCGCTAATCCATTCAATGGTAAAAAAGTATAAGGTCATCACATTATGTCGCAATTACGACTGCTAATTAAATGAAAAAAAAGAAAGAAAAAAAACCTTAACGCTAACCTGAAAGCAGATGCCTTTAAACGTTTGACGCAAGGCGTTTAACGTGGGGCGTTTAACGTGGGGCGTTTTACTGACTTCGTTTGACGCAGATTTCGCTAACTTTACAACGCTTTTCTGACTACGTTTGACGCTAATCACGCTTACTTTTCAACTCTTTACGCAAACCACGCTAACTTTACTGCAGTAAAAGCTGCTGATGCTACGTATTATCTGCTAAAACTTGCTCCGACAGGGAACGGTATTTGGTGTGTATTGCACTTCGAGCTACTACACTGTGAGAAAAACCGTACCTCATACAACTAAACAACGGTTTTGAATTAACGGTTTACGGTTTTCGTTGCCGTACATCACTAATTTACCCTATACCGGGTACAATTTTAGTACAATATTTTATTGTACTTCGAAATAACGGTAAAAAATTGTAGTTAAATTGTAGTTTTTTCTCACAGTGTATATCACTCTGGATTTGAAGTTATTATCGCAGTAGAGATCACAAGTGTTAATTGATTCTACAGAGCATGAGGTGCCCGGGTGGGCGGCCCTGGCGATGCAGTCCCACTCCCCCTGGTCCCGGCCCTGGATGCTCGCGCCGTGGCGGTGCCTGGCGCTGGTCGGCGGCGTCCTGGCCGTGGCCCCCGTGCGGGGCTGGCCCGGCCGGTGCGCGCCGCGCGGGACAGCTGCTGCGTGCGCGACGCTCCTCGCCGCCATCCTCCTCGAGATGATGGTACGCATACAGCAGCAGTATACCAAAAACATTGTAAATGCCCCCCCCCCTTTTTTCGAAACACTTGGGAAAAAAAGGGAAATGACAAGAGTGACAAAAAACTAAAAATAAGTAGTATTAGGGACGAAAAAGGTACAGAGGTACTAGCCCGAAAACGAACGCACTCTAAAATTTTCTTGTGAAAAAACAAGAAACATATTATTAACAGGTTTCGCTGTTAAATCGGTTAACAAATTTTTCCAGTCGTTTGAATAAAAAATTAGAAGATTAGGTAAAGCAGATAAGAATTTTGTAAACGAACACGAATAAAAAGTGAACTCACAGTCAGGCGGTTGTTCATCAAAATTCACAGATATTTTCTGTTAATTTACTAAAAGTTTCTTTAAAAGTGCGACGTTTCTATATGCGTTTTGTTTTGTAAACAATCCAATTGCTTCAGCTACAAATGTGCAACCAAACTCCTAAATCTCTTTTCTCGCGAATCTCAGCTCGAAGCACAAATTAAACCTCTGATGGTTCAACTGTTGGCGTTACAACTGTTAGCTCTGTCGCCCTGAACTCCGCACGATTATCCAACATATATAAAGGTCATAACGCGGCTAAGGTTAAACACGCGGATGCTCGCAATGGTGTGAATCACCCGCGAGCCAGCATCCAGCATACAACTTTCCTGCCTGCCTACTACTTACACCAACCACACCAACGCTATACTGCATTACACTGGTAGAACCAAGGCGTAACTGTACGCTTGAATAACGCATACAGTTACGCTTGAAGACGTTGCGCTTGAAATGTAGCGTACGAAAGAAATTCTCCCACACATTTAGATAGGACGAAGGAGCGGATAGACCTGTTACGCCTAATTTCAAGCGTGATGCTAGTACGCTAGAAAACGGGGAGAACAGCTAGGCCTACGCCTTAGTTTGACCAAGTACAGAAACTGTCGAAACAACAAACCATCTAAAATAAACAGGAATATTATTAGAATCTTCTAAAGCCTTGTTTTTCCCCTTCTCTTTCTTTCACCAGATTTTTTACCTCGGTATCAGCTGGAACATTGACATGCGGCGAATGGCGAAGACCGCAGCCAGCTCCATCGTCCCGCTGGTGCACGTGGTGGGGCTGCTGGCCGTGGTGCGGCGCCGGCGCACCCTGGCGGACGTGCTCGAGTGCCTGCGCCTGTACGGCACGCGGCTGCCGCTGGGCACGCGGGGCGCCGCCACAACGCTGGCCGCAGCCTCGCTCGTGCCCGCGCACATGCTCGTCTACATGTTCACCATGGGAGCCTTCATACCCCAAACCGTGGCGAGTACTGGGCTTGGCAAGTCCGTGCTTTCCTTTGCGCTCTTCCTCCTGCAGCAGCTGCAGGTAGGCCCGAAGCACTTCCGTTTCCGCATGCCTGCACTCTAACTGGCAATGTACTTTTTCGTACATGTGAAATGTACGCATATAAACGTGCGGATTTATGTAAAGAAAATCGTGCAGAATTATGTTAAATATTGTGCATAGATCTGCAGAATTTGTTACATGTCAAAAAAATGCACAATGATAAACGGATTTATGTACAAAATTCTACATAATTCCGCACGTTTATATGCGTACATTTCACATGTACGAAAAAGTACATTGCCAGTTAGCGTGTGGTTCCGCTTAACTGACGGTGCGCCCTCCTGTACAGTATTCCGTCGCCCTCGTGCTCATGCTGTACCCGATGGTGGTGGTCGGCTCGCTCAGCGCCGACCTGCGCCGGGACTGCAGCCGGACCGCGGCGCTGCGCCTCAGGCGGGAGGGGCTGGAGCCTCACGTACGTGCAAAGTGGCTTTCGCAGATGGAACTCATTTTTTGAGGTTCTTGCGTTACGTTGAGTAAAAATTTTATTTTATTAACGTTGTTTGTAATCAGTTGCTTAAAAAACATGCTGTGGACATCTACGAGACTTTGCTTCCCGTTGCGTAGGGCACCGACTCCGGGGCGCTGGTTTGGAGAGGTCTTCGCTTCAGGCAACACATTCTCCACAACATAAGTATCGCGAACATCACTGTGCACCAGGCACGCAATACGGGGGAGGGCAGAGGGGGGAGGCGGAAGCGCTACGCCTGTCGGATCATAGATCCGCCTGAAGGTACCCAATTCGAGCTAGAAACCCTCGGAGTGCAGGCAACTTTCGATACTTTGCCCCCCCCCCCTCCAATTACGAGCCTGCTGTGCACCAAGTACTAAGGGGTGTATTCTGATCCGCGTACTCTGTACGGCCAAGTGTCCAACACCGCACACTTGTACTCATGTGGGAACGTGGCGAGAATTGTCCAAGAACTTCCACCGACACACACATTCGAGGACAAATGCACGAATGGAGACTCACAAACACACACAACTAATGGATGCTGTTATATTCACACCAGGAGGGCATCATCCGGGTCGTCCTAAACGCGCTCGTCATCCCGGCCTTATACCTGTCCCACAGCCTGGTCATGCTGAACCGGTCAGAAATGTCAGCGACGTCACTGTCCATGGCAATCGTCGGACTGTACTCCTTTTTCAACCTCACGCTGCTCAGCTCCAGTTGCCAGTGGTTTTTCTTAGAGGTATTATAGCAATGAGGTGATGGAGAACAAGAACCAAAACAAAAACAAAACAAATAATTAAAACGGACCTGTGAATTTCAGTGCCGTGCGATACAGCAAGTTTTGCATGGCTTCCTGGTGGAGGCCGGGTCGCTGAACAGTCAGGAGACAGGCGAGGTGAGCGAAATGAAAGGGAGGCACATAGCAGATTCTTTCCAATCATGGTAATTTTTACCAGACTTCAAAACATAATTTGGCAGGTCAGTATGTTTATCAAGCAAATCGAACGGCAACAGACCTTCGGCATCTGGGGAATATTTGAAATCGACACGAAGTTTACTGCCACAGTGAGCAGAAGCTGGGGTTTGTTTCTTTGTACTTTACGTCTCAATTTCGTAATAATTGTATCTTTTTATAGATAATTCTGGCAGCGACTTCTCATGTAGCTGTACTCGTCCAGTTCCAGACAACATTTTTTTAGTAATGGTAGAGTCCTGGAGAATTTTTTATTATTGAAAATTTCGTAGCAATGTATGTATAAGGCTACGATTCGCAACGTTTTTTTACGCGGCGGTCCGAAAGGATTTTACGAAGAGGTTTGCGCAGAAGCAGTATATTATTGTTGAATTCAAGGCTTCGTGAACGAGAGAGTGATGTGTGGATTACCTGTAAGACGATCATGCACTGCACATGTTGGATAAGCAACTGTCATCCTAAAGACGGCCAGTGACAACATATTGAACGGCGCACATTTCGTGACCTAATTAAGACTTCCTGACTCAAGAGTTCTCACTTAATCAACGTCACATGCATTGTAATTTTTGATCATGAAAGTTGACAAAGAAAGCATATGAATAAAAAAGGGCCATTTGTTGTGAAATCACCGAGTCCAATTTCTTCGTCATTCCAACAAAAAGCAAATGAAAGAGAGGAAAAAAGAAATAGAAAAGGTGTCCGTTTTATGGGAGTACGAATTTATCGAGGAGTCCATCACTCCTTAAAAGAAACGTGCAATAGGTCTCGATAGTCCTTGCAATTATATTGATCTTGATTTGATCTTGCGTTTTCACGATATATATTGATTGAATAAATAAATAGCTGCCATCAAATTTCACAGTTCTTTTCGAGGTCCATTCTGTCGTGTGAGCTCTCCAAATAGATCCGTCATGTATGTAATTATAATATACGTAAAACACCCTCACACACACAAAACCCTTATGCATTTTGTTGTGCATAAACATGCAGGATTTTATGCAACCATAACTATGCACATTTTTTATGCATAGTTATGTACAAATTGTGCATAACTATGCACAAATTGTACATAGTTATGCATACAATTGAGCATATTCTTCACTGTTATTCAATTACTGTGACGTCACGTTCTTTTTCATGTGAAAAGTGTCACATTGTTTAAAATGTAACGTCACATTCTTTTCAACGTGAATCGGCCAGAATATGCGGACTAAATTTTATTGTCACATTCAAAAGAATGTGACATTAATGTTAAAAGGAATGTGACAGTTTTCACATGAAAAAGAATGTGACGTCACAGTAATTGAATAACAGTGTTATGGTTGCATAAAATGATGCATGTTTATGCACAGCAAAATGCATAAGGGTTTAGTGTGTATTACTACCTACACGCCAGAGGGAAATCCGCTCCCATTGCGTAAAGAGGCGTGTGATGCGACATTAAATCGAAATTGTCCCCCCACTCCTCCGCTGCTGATATGACGCCTATGCGCTGGCATGCACTGCGAGTGCGTTAGGAGCAGGCAAGCAGGCGAGTGGGAGTGGAGTGGGACGAGTCCCGCTTCTCGCTCGGAGTGGGAGAACCACTCTAGGGGAGGGAGACAGGCAAACAGGCGAGTGAGAGTGGAGTGAGACGAGTGCCGCTTCTCGCTCGGAGTGGGAGAACCACTCTAGGGGAGGGAGACAGGCAAACAGGTGAGTGAGAGTGGAGTGAGACGAGTGCCGCTTCTCGATCGGAGTGGGAGAACCACTCTATGGGGAAGCCTCAGCGAATCGACTGGTATAACATCTCGAGAGTCTACTGTATCACGACCACGATTTCTTAATGAATTTCCACGCTGAAAGATTGAGAATCGAGCGGTTCTGGGGCCCGGCGGCCACAGTGCACGCACATTTGGCTGCAATCATCCACCTCGCTCCGACTGGATGGTGGATCGGATTGTCGGCGCTTGTGGGCGCTCTAATGGAACGACGTCGAGAAAAGGTGAGCACTATGGCTAGCATGGCAACAAAAAACTAGAATGGAACTTCAAATGGTAGAGTATCAGACCAGCAGAACAACACTGGAAAAACAAAAACTAACACCCCATAAAATTCAATAGCACCCCAAAAAGGGTGCTATATAGCACCTTTGTTTTTCCAGTGAAAGGGAGGGTAGGGTAACATTTTCAACCATTATGAATAGTTCACCTTTTTATTACTTTTTCAACCAACGAACTTTTATAACATTCAATCATGCTCCAATGACAAAGTTTTGATCGACCGAGAAATTTGAGATTAATCTGATAGCAAGAGTCACCATAAAACTGCAATCTGCAATACTCCATTAGAGTGTACACATTGAAAAGTAGTAGTAGGTTCTATGATGTCAGTCGTAAAATTACAATCTAAAATTGCAACTTTACAAGCACTTCCTATCAGCTTGGAATTGATTGCCGATCAAGAAAATAACAACATATCTGGTAAATCAAAGTTTCAACAAATGTTGTACATTTACGAGGACAATTTTTACAGTGTATTGGGGGGGGGGGGTAGATCGAATGCATTCCTGCCAGGGTACTACGTTTCTCTTCATTTTTTCCGGTGTACGCACCTAATGTATTGTAATGCAGCGTGTTAAAAACAACTGCCACTGAATTTAGTTTATCGGTTCCGAAGGGGGGTGGGTGGCAGAGGGGTCCAGCTCTCCCTGGCCACGGCTCTGGATGCTCGCGCCCTGGTGGTGCTTATCGCTGGTCGGTGGCGTCCTACTCGTGACCCCCGTGCGGGGCTGGCCCGGCCGGTGCACGCCGCGCAGCAAGGTCTCTGCCTACGTGGGGCTCCTCGGCGCTCTCTTCTTCGAGATCATGGTGAGCACTGTGCGGTCATCCTAAAACTCGCATGATGACATTCATCGTGATGACTGCCTGTTTTTAGCAGATGGTACGCATGTATCACTCTGCTTGTACTGTCATACAACGAGCACAATGAGAGAAATGTTTTATGTCATAGTCTAAACTTTCGTTTAGTGCGCGCCGCGAGCGTCACAACTAAGCCTGTTTAGTGACCACCTCTATTAGCAAGGTGCTCACAATGAAAGTTGTTTAGATCCGTGATCCAAACGAATTTAGTCGGGGACTGTAACATGTTTGGTAACGATCTCTAAATTTCGATTAATGGAGTTCATTGCTAACGTTTAGTCTTAGAGCCAGAAGATGGGGGAGAACTGAGAAGAGAAGTTGGGTCCGAACGGGACTCGAACCACGTACCGGACAGTCGAGTGCCTCTACCGACTGAGCCATCGACGCCGCTTTAACCAACCTGCCTTTAGTTCGAAATGTTGCCAGCGCTGGCGCCGCGACGCATGTGTGTGACCGGAACAATGATGCGCTTCATTTCCGTAATTGACAAGTGGCGCCGATGGCTCAGTCGGAAGAGGCACTGACCCACGACTGTCCGGTTCGTGGTTCGAGACCCGTTTAGGCCCAACTTTTCTTCACAGTTCGGTTAACACCCAACATCCAACATGACTTCGACCGCGCCACAGTTTTCTATCCCGGATGTGTTAGAGCGTTGGGACGTATGGCAGCAACCTGGATTTAACTCAGGATACTGGCCACAATTAGATGCATAGGAAAACAGCCTTGTCCCTAAAACACACATATTTAGATCCTGTAGCTAAACGACGGAGTTAAAACCGTTTTGGACGCCTGAACCATATCACTAAACTTTTTAGTGCTGCGGTCTAAAATTTTAGTCCCTGCAACTGATCATTTCTCTCAGTGCAGCATGCAGAGAGCAGCGCAGCCAGCAGAGAGCAGCTGGCAGAGCAAGCAGCTAGTGAGGCATATTATACAGGGGGGAAAATTTCGCGCGCGCGGCGTGCGGCGCGCTAAATCATCTTTTCCGTTAATCTATGTAAACATCTTTGGCTTTCAAAAAAGGCACAGGAAAGAAAATGTACAACGTGTGAAAATAACTTTTGCGATTCTAGGGAGAAATGAGAAAATGAGCCCTCTGCTCATATTTGCGAAAGTACTCTTTAACTGCGTATTTTTTTTCAAAGGTAAAAAAGATATTGTACTTTGTTTCGACAAGGCAATTTCACCGTCTAAACACTGGAAAAACAAAGGTAGGACTTAATGCCTTTCTAGGGGTGTGAAATTTTAATGCCTCTGCAAAGGCACGAAATTGTCCAAAGGCATTAAAATTTAACACCTTTGGGCAGTTTTAATGTCTTTGCAGGGGTGCTAATTTTTAATGCCTTGGTAAAGGCATTAAAACCCTTCTTGTCCTACCTTTGTTTTTCCAGTGAACTTCCTCGGTTTATCCTTTTCTTCGCCTGTGGACATGCAATGGAACTTAAAAGCCGCAAAACCGCATGAGCTATGAGCAGTACTACGGATTAACCCATGATTGAAAACAGATTAAAGAAATTTAGCGCTTAAGCTTTCAGCGCTATAGCAGCGATGGTTTATCGTATTTCGGCTTCTGAACTTTTTTTACATTTCAATGTTAAACATAACATTTTTTTTTCATAAATCTGCGCCTAAGATTACAGACGCAGCAGCTCTGAACACCACCGACGTTAGTCCCGCGGCTCCTCGCAACGATAACAATCGGCAGTGATCCGGCATCCCACGGACAAGCATCCCATCTGCTCGAATAACAACGTGCTTCATGAAATCTCTTCAAAAAGTTTGTTGGTAAAACGTTGTTAGTTCATTTTTTACTAGCTGTATTTCCTGGGACTCCACTGGAACATCGACAATAAGCGCAAGACGAAGACCGCAGCCAACTTGACCGTCACGCTGATGCACTTAATGGGGCTGGTGGCCAGGGTGCGGCGCAGACGCGCGCTGGCAGACACCTTCGAGTGCCTGCGCCTGTACGGCGAGCGGATCACAATCGGCACCCGCGGGGCCGCGGCCACACTAGCCGTCGCCTCGCTGACTCTCTTCCACGTGACCGTGCAAACGTGGAGCTTGCTGAGCTTCACTCGCTCGTCATGGTTTTACGACGGCACGACGACCACCCTGATTTTCTTCGTGTTCGTAATCGTGCAGCAAGTGCAGGTGGGTCCGTCCTACTACTTTTCCCACATGCCTGGTTCCGTCATGTGGATAGCATCCGCTCCTTTTTAGTGGTCAGTCATCTTCGTACTCATGCTGTACCCGATGGTGGTGGTTGGCTCGCTCAGCGCCGACCTGCGCTGGGACTGCAGTCGGGCCGCGTCGCGGCGCCTCAGGCAGTCGAGCAGCTCGCTTGACAAGAAAAAACTGGGAATTCACGTATGTGGAAAGTGGATCCGGTGTGCGAAGGTTGAGGTCATTGACACCTTTAAAATTTTTGCGTAACGTAAAGTGACAAGTCAGATTTGTACATACAAGTTATTCTCTTTGTTTGAACTTTGTGATTTGTACTTAGAAATGTACTTTGTAAAATTCTACGCAAACATTTCTCGCAGTGCTTTTGCTTCTTACTACTTAGGGAGGCGACCCCTGGGTGCAGGTTTGGAGAGGACTTCGCCTCAGACAACACATGCTCCACGATATAAGTGTCAAGAACATCATTGTGCACCAGGTACTCGGGTGTGGGGTATACTGATTCTCAGATTCTGCACAGCAAAGTGCGCAGATGTCGCATTCAGGAATAATGAAAATAGTCGAAGAATTTCCTCAAACATTTGAAGGGTCAAATTGAGATTCACTAATGCGTGTTGCATTTGTTACACGCCAGGAAGTCATCGTTCTGGTCGTTCTGTGCGCGCTCGTCTCCCCGTCCCTGCACCTTTCCCACAGCCTGGTGAGGATCACCCGGTCAGATCCGGACAAGACGGCACCGATAATGGCAATCGTGGGGATACACTTTTTTCTAAATCTCTTGGTGCTGAGCTTCAGTTGCCAGTGGTTTTCCTTCAAGGTGAAATTATTGCAGGAAAGAGGCCATTAACAATACGGAAGACAATTTAAAAACTATGCTTTTTTTTTGTAAATTTCAGAGCGGTACAATAAAGCAAGTTTTACATATCTTCCTTCTGGAGGCTGAATCGCTGAACACTCAGGAGAGTCAGGAGGTGAGCGAGATGAGTATAGAATACAGCGGAGGAAAGTTTCTGTCCTGGAAATTTCTGAATAGGCCTATTAACAAAATTTGGCAGGTCAGTCTGTTCATCAAACAAATCGACCGGCAGCAGATGTTCAGCGTCTGGGGACTGTTTGAAATCGACACAAAGTTTACTGCCACGGTGAGCAAGTGTAAGATTCGTTTCGTCATTATTGTCTTCTGTATTTTGTAATATTGCCGTCCTATTATAGATAATCCTGGCAGCGACTTCACATGTAGCCGTGCTTGCCTCGACGGGGACAACATTAATTTAGCAAAGAGCCAGCCTTAAGCTGTTATGAAAGCAGATGTTGGGTGCGAAAAAGGAAGGATCAACCTATGTCCTTTCTCGGGTATCAGAGAAGAATTGATTGAGGAAAACAACCGAGGAATCGGCTTGAATTCGTAAAGCATATCACATCCGAAGCAGGCTGCTACTGTTTTCGAGAGTATTGAAGTTATTGTGTAATGTGAAACTGGACGTGAAGGAGGGGATGTTTTGAAAAGCCTCCGACTAAGCACAAGCTTTGTTTGCTTGTCTCACTCTGCAATGAGCCAGATCCCAATCAGGGTTGTTACAGAGTCGGAAATTTTTATTTCCCTGACTTTCCCATGACTTCTCCATGAATGAATTCGAGATTTTCCAGGACTTTTCCCCAGACATATTTACGACTAGGGTTTTTCAAAAGAAAACTAGGTAAAGCAATAATTGCACTTGCATAATTATTTATTAATTTTAAAACCCTTTGAGGCACTCATTCGACATAAAATAAAAGAGCAAAACCTTTTCCACGGCGCGGGAGGCAGACGACACGGCCAATATTGCAATTTAACAAACTCCAATGACTCGGCGATTGATCTCCCTGACTTTTCCCTGACTTTCATGACTCGAATTTTTTTCCCTGACTTTTCCATGACTTCCAGGTTTTCCATGACCTGTAACAACCCTGCAAATATCATGCCGCGCGAAGTTTCCTGGTCTCGGTGTGATAAATTATAAATGCAAACATTTGAGCTTGAATAACAATACCAGGTTTTTGTGGACCAAAGACATATCGCTGTGTAAACAAAACAACATTTAAGCTACAGCTTGTCAATACCAAAAAAGTAACAACTTATATGTTGTGCAGTCGAAACTGTTCCATTTAAATCAAGATACATACGAAAAGTTCAATTTCGGTCAAGGAATTTTCCGTCCCGAAAATAATCCATGACGGAATATTGCATCTTTTAACACATAATCTTGACAGCGAATTCCCGTATAGTTGTGCTCATCCACACGCAAAACACATTCATTTAATGATGGGCTAGTCCTGGATTGTTTCATTAGTAAGAAAAATTCAAGCAATGGACGGAAATTCTAAAGATCAAACCGCAATGTTTGATGACGAAATGGCCCGTATATTCAAAGTACGGGAAAAACTGTAGTTCAAAATTACGGACGCTTCCAAACCCGTATTAATGCTGCCGGTTTAGTGACGATTTTAAGGAAGGGTGTTGCTCTTACTGGGGTGTACTGGGACTACACCAAATTTAAAGGTGCAACACGTGCCTTCAAAAAGAATTTTAGAAACAACATGGCCGAAGAATCAGTACGTTATTGTTGGATTTAAGGAATTGAAGGATTCGCGAAAGAGGGCAGAAGGTTTGGATTAACGACAAGACGATTATGCATATGTTCTGTAAGCAAGCAGCTGTCATTCCGAAGGCAGCCAGAGCGTAGATATCGAATGACGCATATATCGTGACTGAATATGCATTTCCAAACTCGAACTATGGTCAATCAGTCGCACATCACATAGATTGTAAATTTATTTTATTATCACAGTTGGTTGAAGTAGCATTTACAGTAATAAAGGCCGTTTTTTGTGTATTCATTGACCCCATTCCTCCTCCAATACAAGGGAGAGTAAGTCAAAGTAAATAAAAGGAAAAATTTAAGGGTAGACCGTTTGTTGTGCATTTCTTGACTCCCATCCCTCCTCTAAAACAACGGAGAACAAATCAAAGTAAATAAATGGAAATCACTGACGGTCTCCGTCTCGTGCAAGTACGAATACAACGAGGAGTCACTATGAAAAACCAAAGTGTGTACAAGTATTCATTTTTTACAGGAAAATTAGAAGTATTCAGCAAATAATGGGTACATGCCCATGTATGCAGTGAATAGTGTGTATACATGCCTACACATTCTCATTATTTACTAAATTTAATAAATACCTTGGCACGTACACACGAAAATCACAAGGGAATTACGTGCGGTATGACGCCAGTGCGTCCGGCAGGCAAGCCGGGGAGTAGGGTGGAGTGAGACGAGTCCCGCTTCTCGCTCACAGTGGGAGAACGCGCCCGGGGAGGGGCATGAGGGGCATCGGCGGCAGTGGACCGCGAGGTAACATCTCAAGAGTCTACAACCCAACCGCGACTATTTAATGAATTCAGCTTACGTAAGGAAACAGGACCCAAACGGCAGTCCAAAAAGCAGGTGTCATACATCGTTAGTAGATTGTTAGTAGACATAAGTAGACATACAATTCAGGGCCGCAATCATATCTGTACACAAGTTACTGGGTCCTGCCAGCGACCCTAGATGTTGACAGGACCCACCCTATACCTCCATGGCAAGTGGAACACAAATCGCATGTAAACTTGTAGTTTTCCGTAAGTAGATGTTAGTAGACATAACAAAAACAAAAAAACCGATAACATCATTAACCACATAAAAAATTATAGATCTCCCGGGGGTCCGGCTAACATTTTAATTTTTTCCAGATAAGTGCCATTGGACCAAAAACACATTATTTTCTTCACTTGACTTCGTTAGTAGATGGTAGTAGACACGTTCGTTTTGTGTGTGACTTTCCCTGAGCCTCTGTCGGGAAACAGAGGCCAAATGGGTCCTGACAACTTCTTACTTTTTACCAGATGAGTGCCATTCCACCAAAAGCACATTCCTTCACTTATGATAGTAAACAGGTTCGTTTTGATTGTGACCTTCCCTTACCCGCTATCGGGAACCAAAGGGCAAGTGGGTCCTTACAACTTCTTACTTTTTACCAGATGAGAGCCATTACGCAGAAAACTCATTTCCTTCACTTAACTCCGTTATGAGATGATAGTAGACACGTTTCCTTATTATTGTGACCCTCCCTGAGCCGCTGTTGCAAAACAAAGGGCAGCTGGGTCCTGCCAACTTCATACTTTTCACCACGAAGGGGCCATTCTACCAAAAACACATTTTCTTCACTTCACTTCGTCAGAAGATGATAGGAGACACGTTCTATTTGTATTATTTGTGTTCCGCTTACCAGAGAGATATGGGGTGGGTCCTGTCAACATCTAGGGTTGCTGGCAGGACCCAGTTGCTTGTGTACAGATATGATTGCGGCCCTGAATTGTATGTGTACTTACGTCTACTAACAATCTACTAACGACGTATGACATCTGTTTTTCGGACTGCCGTTTGGGTCCTGTCTACTTACGTTAGCTAATGAATTCCAATGTAAGGGGTGGAGAATCGAGCGGCTTGGGCCCGAAGGCCTTCGAGCACGCACACTCGGCCCCGATCAGCCGTCTCGCTCGGTTTAGATGGTAGAACAGGTTGTCGCCGCATGTGGGCGCTCTAATGGAACCACGGCGAGAAGAGGTGAGCATTACGACTAGCAAGGCCACAGAAAACTGGAATTTAACTTCAAATAGTATAGTTAAAACAGCAGGGCGATGGAGGGTTAGAGTCCCTATTTCGGGCATAACAATGAACCTAACATTTCATTTCTTTTGAAACTAACGAACTTTCAAAACGATTTAGTATGATCCTGTAAAACGAAGACTTAGTGGACCTTGTAAAGGTGCAGTGCCGAGGAAAAATGCAATCGCGTAATAATCCGGTCACTCTCTTCGTAATAAAGGCGAAAGAGTTTGCGTAATCGAAGCGAATTAGGAGCATCGTATCCAAAATTCTCCCTATTTCACTCATTTTGGGTCGATTTCGGTTCTTTTTTTTTTTTTGCCTGTTTTTGGCCAAATCTATCCAATATTATCTCTTTCTAAAAAGTTTTTACGAAAACACAACAATGTTCATTCCTTTCATTTTCAATTGTAAAACGACGCGTTGATGATAACTAGCCCGTTCGACGCTATTTTGTGTGGCCAAATGCACATTTTATGGTAACTCTGGAAACGCAAGTGTGTACTTGAATGCAGTATTTCCTGCATACCTACATATATGTACTAAGGAAATATTGTGTACTTAGTCAAGTATGCAGGAAATCCTGTGTACTTGGTCAAGTATGCAGGAAATCCTGAGTACTTGACCAGGTACACACTAAAACCTATATTCATTTACGGGGTTGTCAAAGGAGCAGAAAAGTGAGGGGAATTCATTGGTTAGGTCCAGATTAGCCTGAGTGCAACCATTTAGACAGTACTGAACGTTTAAAGTGCATGATAAAAAGCCAAATCTCACTCCCCCCCCCCTTAACGCGTTAGAGTTAGAATTTATTTTTTTTCCCCAATTTTTTCGACCCCCAGTATTTTTTCCCGAAAATCGCGAGTTGTTTTTTTTTTCTTCTTTTTTTTTCAATTTTTCCTGAAAAATTTTCGAGCTCCCGAACCCTACTCCTGACCTGGCAGGTGCTTTGTTGTGCCTTTTTTCTTTCAAGAGTACGCACTGTGGAAAATGTAGGTTTACAGGAAAATTTTCCACAAAGTGTAGTCGTAAAATTACAATTACAAATCGTGAAATTACAAGCACTACGTATTGACTTGAAACGAGAGTTGTCGTAAATTTACAACATATTTCTTAAATCGCAATGTACAAAATGAATCGTAAATCTACAAAGATATTTGTCACTGTGATTGTCATGCATTAAGTTAAAACAACTACCACTGAATTTTCACTTTTGTTTCCTAAGGGGAGGGGGATGGGTGCAGAGGATATGCAGTCGCACTCCTCCTGGCCACGGCCCTGGATGCTCGCTACCTGGCGGTGCCTGTCGGTGGTCGGCGGTGTCCTGGCCGTGCACCAGGTGCGGGGCTGGCCCGGCCGATGCACGCCGCGCGGCACAGGCTCCACCTGCGCGAGGCTACTCGCCGCTCTCCTGTTCGAGCTCGCGGTGAGCATATGAGAAATTGCCAAAAGGCAAAATTCGTGTCGTCGTGACATGTCTTAACCGGTGTGCGTTTTTTTTGCTGCGTGTCCAGCATCACTGGTATAACTCGTACCTATTGACGTATGTCATCGTTTAAGGCTGCAAAAGGGAAAAATACCGGTCCAAAGGGCTGAAATGTAACTTCCGTGGACATCCTCCGCTCTAAAATTTGAACTGTGTATGCGATTTACTCATGACCATTTCGTCGTACAGGAAAATAGTACAGTTTCCTACGTACACAAACCCTAGACGAACTCAAAACAAACCCTCACTTCTGTGCGTGAAGTGATTTGCCCACCAGATAGTTAATAGAAAGTGACCTAATTTTGCCCAGAGAACAATCGCATACGTATTTCGCCTCGTATTTCGCAGTTGTTTTAGGTCTCAGTGCAGCTACAGTTGTGGGCCCTTCGGCGTTTCCTACCGCCGCCACCAGACTATGAATCCCCAAAAGTCGCGAGCCCTCTAAGGATAGCAGTTGTCCCAATACCTTGTAATATGGCGAATTACGGCATATTCTCGGCATGCGTTTAACATTCAGTGTAGGGCACCAATCTTTTCTTGTCCCCCAATGATCGCCACCGATAATGAATGATTTTCTTCCTTTCCGACGAGGTAAGGATTCCGACCCTTTAAATATTTATCGAAACTCCATAGTTCTAAAGCAAAAAGAATCGCTCTCAGGGCTGTTTAAGTAAAGCTGTAACTTCTGTGCCACGTTACTTCCTTGTCATTTTTCTGTAATTTCCGTGGCTTTTTATAGGGGTAAAAATTATTTTGTATCTGGGAGCTCCGAAACTCTCAGATTTTAAGTAAAGGACTACCCTTTAATGAGCAAAAGGGAAATAAACGAACTTTCTTAAACTTTTACTTTAAGACTTTTGGGGCATCAAAATTGGAAAGTTTTTCGCTCACCCTGTGAGTGTGTGTATTGCTTTTTATTGTTATCGCTTGCCAGGTAATAGTGATGAGACTCATCTGCATGACCGGTAAGCATCGCATTGCACTACGCTCAGTCGGCTTCGTGCTCTCCCTCTTCCGCGCCGTGGGGCTGATCGGCGCGGCGCGGCGCCGGCGCGTGCGGGCCGACGTCCTTGAGTGCCTGCGCCTGTACGGCGCGCGGCTGCCGCTGGGCGCGCGGGGCGCCGCCGCCACTCTCGCGCTCGTCTCCGTGGCCCTCGCGCAGACGCTAGTCTACTGGCACGACGTCGTGACCTTCGAGCCAGTGTTCGCGGCCGAGATGGGCTCCGCGAATTCCGTCACGTTCAGCGTGATGTTCCTCCTGCAGCAGCTGCAGGTAGGTTCTTCATTCTTGCGTGTCCGCATGCCTGGTTCTGTTAAACTGACGGGGTGCGCTGCTGCACAGTGGTCCGTCGCCACCGTGCTCATGCTGTACCCGATGGTGGTGGTCGGCTCGTTCAGCGCCGACCTGCGCCGGGACTGCAGCCGGACCGCGGCGCTGCGCCTGAAGCACTCAAGCAGCTCGACGGACAAGAAGGGACTGGGACCTCACGTACGTGCAAAGTGGCTCCGGCAGACGGTACTCGTTCACCTGTCTGAGATACTTAGATTTTGTAAAAGTCGAGGAGGAAAGCACTAGCGTAATCACTCGTACACCCAGGACCGTAATCAATGCGTAATCAGCTGTATTTTAGGCGTAATAACCTGTTTTCAAGGCTTATTTTCGATTAAATATTAATTGTAATAACCTTATTATGAATGTCAAGCAGTAAAATAACTTAAATAGAAAAAAAAAAAGAAAAAAAAAGGTGCAAACATGCATATTACCCGGCGTCATCGCGTAATCACTCGTACACCATTTTCAGGAGTGCTCTCCCCCTCGGTAAAACTATCAGTAATAATACTGTACGTTCACCAATAGAGATGTGAAATATATTTTCTATTAGCAGCTTGCATCATATACTGTGAACACTTTCGAGGAATTTTCACACAGTGCAAAGTGTAAAAGAGATCATTGAACACTTCAAATAATTTTCTTAATTCGTGATTTACAAATGACGTCAATTCACAATCAGTCTCCTATATAAATTTAAGTTAGGTCTCAAAAATTTGCGAAAGCCAATTGATGCTGTTTAAATAATGGCCAAAGTGTTATAATTATTCAGCCATTTTTCAATTTGGTACAACTTAGCGACTTCCGTCAGGGCAAATTTTCCCGTAACCAATTCAAGCACTTCTCAAATTACCTTTGCTCTCCGATACTTAGGACACCGAACCTGGGGCGGTCGTTTGGAGAGATCTTCGCCTAAGGCAACACATGCTGTACGACATCTGTATTGCGAACATCATTGTGCAACAGGTACTCGGGAGGGTGCTCTTGGAAGCCAATAGTGAGATAAT
The DNA here is from genome assembly GCA_029379305.1 of Frankliniella fusca. Lineage (NCBI taxonomy): Eukaryota > Metazoa > Arthropoda > Insecta > Thysanoptera > Thripidae > Frankliniella > Frankliniella fusca. Next base: position 225,521 of record JAHWGI010001057.1, on the reverse strand, counting down.
TTGCAAATCACACACTTGAGGATATTGAAGACAGAAAGACAGGAATTGTCTATATAAGAGCTTTCTCGAACACTTGAAGGGGAAAGACAGACTATTCAGACATATCACTCTATCTATAAGTCTTACGCTGAAACATACATCACCGTAAATTACAGTTAATATTCACCTTGATGCACAGTGAAACTCACTGTAGATTACAATGACAGTCACCGTAGTTTGCGGTGAATGTTCACCGTAACTTACGGTGAATGTTCACCGTAACTTACGGTAAAATTCATCGTAATGAGGTTTATAGAGTGATCCACAACACAATGCATGATGCAATTTTTACCCCTTAGGAGTTGATCTCCCTGGTAGTCGTACGGGCGCTCGTCAGCCCGTGGTCGTACCTGTCGCACAGCCTGATAGAGTTCACCACTTCAGGCGCGTCCACGACAGCAATCGCTTCAGCGCTCGTAGGAGTGCACCATTTTTTTGTCATAGCCATGATGAACCTCTGCTGCCAGTGGTTTTTCTCCGAGGTATAATAAGAATTATAAATTAGGTAAGAAAGAAAACAGATCTCACATAAGATATATATATTTATATTTTTTTAAAATTCAGAGCAGTTCTCTACGGCAAGATTTACAAGCCTTCCTTGTAAAGGCTGTGTCGGTGCACAGTGAGGCTGATGAGGTAAGCGAGGTGAGTGCATGGCAATTTACACCTCAGATTCTTTTTCATTAAGAATTTTTTGGAAAAGTTCCTAAAACTGAGAAATTGGTAGGTCAATATGTTCATCAAGCAGATCAACCGGCAACACATGTTTACCGTCTGGGGAGTGTTTGAATTCGACACCAAGTTGACTGCCACAGTGAGCACAACGGAGACCTAGTTTCGTTGTCATTTTGATTCTGTTTTAAGTTATATTTGCATCTTGTTTTAGGTGATACTGACATCGTCTTCTGTTGTATCCCTATTCTACCAGACGGGGACAAAATGGATTTAGCGAACAGCCTGTTTTACACTTTTCCTGATGTCCATCAGTGTTCGACGATCACTTACTTGGATTTCCGGAGTACCTACGCGGTGCTATTCCAGTCAATTACACATATAGATATTTATAAAAAAATAATTTTTCAGCTGTTTGGCTGGCAGAAGAAAAAGAATTACGATTCCACGAAATCCTGGTAGGCACGAAGGTTTTGGACGAAGACAAAAACGTTTGGTGGATGATTTATGAAACATTTCCAGCCTTTTGGGCGACGTTACTGAATTTGTTTTGTCCCAGGGTTTGATCAGCGTCAGTAGCTCAGAAGGTCACATGTCAAATTTCATCTCTCGACCTTGAACGATTTCGAAGTATGTTGTGGAGTCGAATTTGTTTCATTTAAATTAAGATCACGTATGAAATGTTCAATCTGGTGCAAGGAACTTTCCGTCCCGCAAATAATCTACGATAGAAAATTGCTCCTTTTTACATTATAATCCTGACAGCGACTTCTCATATTGTTGTGCACGTCCAAACTCAAAACGCATTCTTTTTAGTGATGGGCAAGTCCGGGATTGTTTCATTGGTTAAAAAAAAAAAAAAAAAAAAAAAAAAAAAAAAAAAAAAAAAAGTACGGTAAAGGCTAGAGATCGCACCGAAATGTTTGATTACGAAATCCAAAATACGGTGAAAAACGAAGATGAAAATTATGGACGCTTCCGTGCACGTTTTAATCCGGCCGGGTTCAGAGTCGACTTTTTATAAAAAGGAAGCGTGCTGCTCTTATTGGGGTGTACTAGCACCAAACCAAATTTAAATGAGCAACATATGCGCTCAAAACGGATTACTGAATGGCCGAAGAATCAGTATGCCATCCTTGCGGATTTAAGGAATTGAAGGATTCGCGAAAGAGGGAAGGTTTGGATTCGCTACATGACAATCATACATATGTTGAGTAAGCAACTTTCTTCTTTAAGACAGCCAGAGCAAAATCGAACGAGGCACGACTCGTGACATAATATACAGTTCCCAACTCATAATATGGTCAATCAGTCAACGTCACATGGATTGTAACCATAAAGACTAGTTTCTCTATGATTGTAACTTTTTCATTATTACAGTTGGTAGAGGTGGCATGAACGATAATAAAAGCTGTTCATGCTGCGCATCCATTGATCCCAGTCCTCCTCCAATACAACGGAGAGTAAGTCAAAGTAAATAAAAGGAAATCGTTAAAGGTAGACCGTTTGTTGTGTATTCATTGCGACCCCTATTCCTCCCCCAAAACAACGGAGAGCGAATCAAAGTAAATAAAAGGAGATCATTGAGGATGTCCGTCTCGTGCACGTACGGATGCAAAGAGGAGTCAACCGCTCTCAGAAAAACACGTGCAATAATGAGTTTCGGTAGACCGAGCACCTTAAATTAAAATGTAACACAACTATAACACCCATAAAATACCTATAGAATAATTTTAAAGATCCTGTAACAGATTTACTACGTAAAGACACAGTTGAGTAGCAGTGCCTGGGATGCGACAGTAAATCGAAAGTGTTCCCCCCTCCTCCGCTGCCGGTATGACGCCAGTGCGCTGCCGTGCACTGGGACTGCGTCCGGCAGGCAAGCAGGTGAGTGCCGGGGAGTAGGGTGGAGTGGGACGGGTGGGACGGGTCCCGCTTCTCGCTCGGAGTGGGAGAACACGCCCTGGGAGGGGGAGAGGGGGGGGGGGGAGCATCGGCAGCAGTGAATCGAGTGGTAACATCTCAAGAGTCTACAACCCGACCGCGATTACTTAATGAATTCGACGGTGAGGGATGGAGGATCGAGCGGCTTGGGCCCGAAGGCCTTTGAGCACGCACACTCGGCCCCGATCAGCCGTCTCGCTCGGTTTAGATGGTAGAACAGGTTGTCGCCGCATTTGGGGGCTCTAACGGCGAGAAAAGGTGAGCATTACGGCTAGCAAGGTCACAGAAAACTGGAATTCAACTTCAAATAGTATAGTTAAAACAGCACGGCGATGGAGAGTTGAGTGTCTATTTCGGGCATTATTATGAACCTAACATTTCATTTTTTTTTTTTTGAAACTAACGAACTTTCTAAACGATTTAGTATAATCCTACGACACGAACAAAGACTTATCTGGAAAATAGTTGCATGTTTACGGGAAAATTTTCCACGAAGTGTAGTCGTAAAATTACTATTACAAATCGTAAAATTACAAACACTACGCATCGACTTGAAATTCAATTACGAGGAAAAGGGGGTTGTTGTAAATTTACAACATATTTCGTTCATCGCAATTTACAAAATAAATCGTAAACTGTGAGAAAAAACTACAGCAAATCCAGTGAATTCTGATGACAGCCTTTACCGTACTTTATTTTACTGGATTCACTGTACTTTCTAACTAGATTCACTGTACTTCTAGATACAGTGAACGGTAAACGCTGAACACTGCCTCGGAAAGTACAGCAAATCTTGTCAGGAAGTACAGTAAATCCAGTAAAATAAACTACAGTAAAGGCTGGCATAAAAATTAACTGGATTTGCTGTAGTTTTTTTCTACAGTGTAAATCTACGATTATATTTTTCACTGTGATTGTAAAGTAGTAAGTTACAACAATTGCCACTGAATTTTGATTTTTGGTTCCATAGGGACCGGGACGGGTGGGTGCAGAGGAGATGCCGTCGCACTCCCCTTGGCCCCGGCCATGGATGCTGGCTCCTTGGCGGTGGCTGGCGCTGGTCGGCCGCGTTCTGCTCATTATTCCCGTGCGGGGCTGGCCCAGCCGGTGCACGCCGAGCGGTATGGTCTCTGCCTACGCGGGGCTCCTCGGAGCTTCCTCCTTCGAGATTCTAGTGAGCATGAGGAGGTGATTTTAATTTTGAGGAAGCAGTAGGTTATTTTTTTTTTAATTTTCTTTTTCCATAGCGACTGAAAGAATTTATTCCCTTCCGTTTTCGTAAATATGTTTGGTTTACAAGGCAAATGGATAAATAAGTACATAAACAGCTCAACATATGAAAAGAATAATATTTCGCGATATTTGGGAGATATGAAAACACTTTGTTTATGTTTGCGAAAGTACACCAATATGACAGAGTATTTTAGGGTTGAAAGTTGGAGAGAACTTTATATCGGTAGAGCAAACTCACGGTGTCAACTTCCTGGGTTTGGACCGTTTACTCAAGCTTTCAGCACCGTATAAACCTCCTATTGTTTGAGAACGCGGCATCCGCGCCTATGACATTTACGATTAAACATGACAACTTCAAACGTTTTATAACGTAAATTTCCAACGGACAAGATTACTGTCTGCCTGACTTCACTTACAACGCGCTCAGGCAGTACAAGATCATCATGTACTTCTTCATAAGTTAGTTTTTAAAAGGTTCCAACTTTCCTTTCACCAGCTGTATTACTTCGGAATCTACTGGAACTTCGACGTAAAACGCAGGACGAAGACCGCAGCCAACTTTGCCACCTCGCTGATGCACCTGCTCGGGCTGCTCACCAGAGTGCGGCGCCGGCGCGCGCTGGCGGGCGTCCTCGAGTGCCTGCGCCTGTACGGCGAGCGGCTCCCGCTCGGCGCCCGCGGGGCCGCCGCCACCATGGCACTTGCCTCAGTGGTCATCCTTCACACAACTATGTTCGCGTTTAGCTTGCTGGCCTTCGCTCGCATGGCCATGCCATTTCTTGGCTTCACCACAACCATGATGTTCTACTGGCCCCCCCTCGCACAACAGATACAGGTAGGTTCGTTCTACTTCCGTTTTCGCTTGCCTGGGACCGTCCCGCTCACAGCACGCCCTGGTTCCTAGTGGTCCGTCGCCTACGTGCTCATGCTGTACCCGATGGTGGTGGTCGGCTCGCTCAGCGCTGACCTGCATCGGGACTGCAGTCGGACCGCGGCGCGGCGCTTCAGGCAGTCGAGAAGCTCGCTCGGCATGGAAGGACTGGGATCTCACGTATGTTCAAAGTGGATTCGGCAGACGGAAGTCATTCATCTCTTTGAGGTGCTTGCGTAACGTAGAGGTCCAAGTCCGTAATTTGCTTCGAACTTCGTAATTTATATTTAAAATGTACCATGTGACTGATAAACCCCGCTCACTCTTTGAACTATGCAACCCTCCCGCATCGCTTCATCCTGGACTGCAAACCTATCAGGCACCGGGGACCGGCTCCAAGCGCGGACGATCCGCTCCACCACTGTCGTTGCAGCCAACGCTCCGAAAGGGCCCTCTTCGCGGTTCGCGCGGTCTACGGCGGGGCGTTAGAAGGGGGCGGTTCGCGATTTCGCGGTGGTATAACCCGCTAGTCCGCGGGGGTATCTCGCGCACCGCGCATCCTTCGTGGGAGAAGGTCGAGGTCCGCGGGTCCTTCGCGGGGGAAAGTCGCGGTCCGCGGATCTTTCTCGCGGGTAGCTCGCAGTCCTGCCGCAGAGGTATCTCATGGACCGCGAGCTTTCCCCGCTGACCCACGTGTTAACCCCGCGGAACCACGAACCACCCCCCTGTAACGCCCCGCCGTAGACCGCGCGAACCGCAAGAGGGCCCTTTCGGGAAGTTGGCTGTAACAACAGTAGCGGAGCGGAGCGTCCGCGCTTGGAGCCGGACCCGGCGCCAGTTGGGTACGCAGTCCCGGATGGAGCGGTGCGGGCGGGATGCATTGTGCAAAAAACGAGCAGGGTTAATCAGCCACCTGGTTTATTGTGAATTTTCACAAAATAAAACATCTCTTCCTACCGGCCATTTAGGAATGCGACCCAGGGGCACAGGTTTGGAGAGGACTTCGCCTCAGGCAACACATGCTCTACGATATTAGTGTCAAGAACATCATTGTGCATCAGGTACTGGGGAGTGGGGGTATACCGATCTTCAGATTTTGAACAGCAAAAAGCGCATATGTCACACACGTACGCGTATTTAAGAACTATGAGAAAAGTCCAAGAATTTGGGGCCATCCATAAATTACACACTAACTGACAACGTACTTTTTTGTACATATGAAATGTAACTATATAAACACGCAGATTTATGTAAAATAAAATCGTGCTGAATTATGTGGAATTTTGTACATAGATCTGCATAAATGATAACAAGCAGTAAAAATGCACAAAATTAAACAGATTTATGTACAACATTCTTCTTAATTCAGCACGATTTCTTACATAAATCTGCATGTTTATATATTTACATTTTATATGTAAGAAAAAGTACATTGCCAGTTAGCGCGTTCGTTTGGCCGAAGGGGTGAGGGGAGGTAATCGAAAACGTACGTGAGGGGGTGGGGGGAAATCTGCAGACAGACGGTGAAGTACATGGGGAAGAGGGGAGAGGGGGTTATTTTGGGCCCCAAAACACCGAAAGTACTTTATGGATGGCCCCTTAGCTCCAAAACTTAAAGGGATAAATTCACCAATGGACGCTGATGCGCGTGTCAATTTCATGCACCAGGAGGTCATCGTTCTGGTCGTACTGTGCGCGCTCGTCGCCCCGTCCCTGCACCTTTCCCACAGCCTGGTGAGGATCACCCGCTCAGACCCGGACAAGTCGGCACTGACGATGGCAATCGTGGGAATACACTATTTTCTAAACCTCTTGGGGCTGAGCTTCAGTTGCCAATGGTTTTTCTTCAAGGTAGACATATTTCAGCGAAGAGATCACTGACAATTAAAAAAAGACGCTAAAACAAAATCAGGTATATCTTTGGTGAATTTCAGAGCGGAACAATAAAGCAAGTTTTACATATCTTCCTTCTGGAGGCTGGGGCACTGAGCACTCAGGAGACTCAGGAGGTGAGCGAGATGAGTATAGAATACAGCGAATGTGCGTTTCTCTCTTGGAAATTTTTGACTGGGCCTATTAACAAAATTTGGCAGGTCAGTCTATTCATCAAACAAATCGACCGGCAACAGATGTTCAGCGTCTGGGGACTGTTTGAAATCGACACAAAGTTTACTGCCACGGTGAGCAAATGTGAGATTCGTTTCGTCATTATTGTCTTCTCTATTTTGTTATATTGCCGTCCTATTATAGATAATCCTGGCAGCGACTTCACATGTAGCCGTGCTTGCCTCGACGGGGACAACATTAATTTAGCAAACAGCCACCCCAAAGTTGTTACGAAGACAAGTGTTGACTGCGTTTAAGAAAAAAGGATCGAACTAGGTACTTACTACGGCATAAACGAAACAACACAAACCATCAGGAAAGGATTCCACTAGGAAAATAGCCGAAGAATTAGCTTGACTTCCTATGGCATTCCACTTATGATGCGGGCTCCTTCTGGTTTCGAAACTATTGAAGTTATTGTTGAATGCACGACAGGACGTGAGAGAGGTGGTAATGTTTGAGTAGCCTTTGACTTACAAACATGTTGATCTTTAATATCGAGCTGCGCAATTAATATTAGTTTTCTTCGAGTTTGGCGACGAAGTAGAATCCCAAAATTTTGTTGACAAAGGACATCAATGAATTACCACAGCAACGTAGTTTGTTAATGCCGAATAAAGAAATTTACTACCTTATTTTTTTGTAGTCAAAACTATTTTGCATTCAAATAAATATCACGTATGACATGTTCGATCAGGTGCAAGGTATTTCCCGTAACGCAAATGACTCACGACGGAAAATTTGCACTGTGTTCAGTTTGGTTTAAAATAATTTAGGTTCCTCTCAACCCGCTTTCTTAATGAATTAAGAGGTGAAAGATTAGGCATCGACCTGGTGCCTTTGCGTGGGCTTGCCCACCCCCCCCTATTCCGAATAGCTCAGTCGCAGCCTGGCCGGCCGACCGCGTTGTCGGCGCTACTGGAAGTGCAAACGAGCATCATGACAAGGGAAGGTGAGCACTAATAACCGCCGGAAAACAGATAATTTGCTTGAACTTAAAAAACTAAAGTAACAATAGTAGAACATACGTTCGATAGATTTAGCAACATTCCTGAAGCAGTATCAATAATCTACAAAAAGTATTTGTGGTTTCGTACAGCTTTCTTTAAAAAAAACTTAATTTATTTTCTTTAGACGAAACATTTTCAGACTAATAAAGGGAACAATATTCTGTTTCTCACACGGAAATTTTGAAACAAGGGAACCTTATAGTGATAGGTCTGATCATAAACAACGGTGGGTTGAGTTTTGGTTAACTATCTCACGTTCTAAACCAGCAATCAGACCTGAGGGGCGGCCAACTCTCTAATTTCCTTTTGAAACTTTATTTTTCTTACATTTGTTATGCATTTCACTGCATTTCGACATATTTCGCTGTACTTTTCGTAGATTTCCGCACGTGGTTTTAACCGTGAACAGCGACTTTAAGCGTCTAATGTTCCAGCTTTTCCCCGGTTTGAAAACCAAAACCTCCTGTCAAGCATTAAATCAAAACTACCATATAACGTAATTGATGTTTGCGTTTCTAAAGGGCCCGGGTGGGCGGCCCAGGCGATGCAGTCCCACTCCCCCTGGCCCCGGCCCTGGATGCTCGCGCCCTGGCGGTGCCTGGCGCTGGTCGGCGGCGTCCTGGCCGTGGCCCCCGTGCGGGGCTGGCCCGGCCCGTGCACGCCGCTCGGCACGGCCACCGCCTACGCGGGGCTCCTCGCCGCTCTCCTCGTCGAGCTCGTGGTGAGCATTGAGAGGCAATTCTACTTGGCCGAGACAGTGATAAATTTAACCTATGGGCCGACCATCTCACCCCTCTTCTTACTTTGAAAATGTTTTGTAAAGAGAAATGCCAAAGGAAATTCTTTTAAGAATCCAAAAACAGCTGAAAACTACAGGGAACTTTCAAAAGAAAAACTTTTAAAAAACGTAACCGCTAAAGCTTGCTTAGGGCACCAAAATATGGCGCTCTTCCATCTGAATTCGTCTTTCATAGAATGCGTGTACCGGGTGTCCAGGCTCAGGCCGGACAGTCGAATGGGTGGCCTACGCGCCGTATCTGTATTATTTTGTGCATAATTTCTGCATGTAATGACTTATGCGCAATATTCTACGTAACTCGGCATAATTTTGTATTTTGTTCATAAATCTGCATGTTTATATACAGGGTGAGCGACTTTGTATCTGCCAGACTTCGGGAGCAGATAGGGGACATTTAGACGAGTATTTTGATATAAGACACTTAGGGTCTGAAATCAAAATTACGCCCGCTAGAGGGAAATTAAATTTCGGAACCGAGCGCCGGCAGGTAGGCAACCCACCCGGATGGCAGCCTAGGAGCGGCGTGGCGTGGCGTAGCTCAGCTTCCCCACGAGACTGCGGTCCTCCCTGGCGTTGCCACGGGCCTCCACCGCGAGACCGCGGGCCTCAACGGCGGGGCAGAACTCACGGGCCAGACCCACAGTCTCGTCGGAGAGGCTCGCGGTCTCGCGAGAAACGTGCGTAGGCGTAGAGGTGCGTCGCGAGCTCGCGAGGTATCCCTAACTACCGTTTATGTCTTAGACTGGAAACCCACTACTTAAGCGCAAAATTGTGAGCATTTCCGATTTGGGTTGCCTACCTGCCGGCGCTCGGTTCCGAAATTTAATTTCCCTCTAGCGGGCGTAATTTTGATTTCCGACCCCAAGTGTCTTATATCAAAATACTCGTCTAAATGTCCCCTATCCGCTCCCGAAGTCTGGCAGATACAAAGTCGCTCACCCTGTAGTTACAATTCACATGTACATTGCCTGTTAGGGTGTCAACAAAAAACTCTTGCGAATCAATTTTTTTTTTTTTCGCTCACCAGGAGCGATAGTGTGTGTGTTAGCGCTATAAGGTCATGATTGTTATCGCTTGCCAGGCATCAGTGATGGGACTCATCTACCGGACCGGTACGAATCGCAGAGCACTCCTCGCAGTCAGCGTCGCGCTCGGACTCTCCCGCGCCGTGGGGCTGATCGGCGCAGCTCGGCGCCGGCGCGTGCGGGCCGACGTCCTCGAGTGCCTGCGCCTGTACGGCGCGCAGCTGCCCCTGGGCGCGCGGGGCGCCGCCGCCTCGCTCGCGCTCGTCTCCGTGGCCCTCGCGCAGACGCTCATGTACGTGTACGACGTCGTGATCTTCACGCCCGTGTTCGCGGCCGAGATGGGGTTCGCGAACGCCTTCACGATGAACGCGCTGTTCGTCCTGCAGAGGCTGCAGGTGGGTTCGTTCTTCATATCCCTGCGTGTCCGCATGCCTGGTTCTGCACGGTAAAAACAACGTCTAGTTTTTTGAGGGAAAAGGGAAAACTTTAAGGGTCCCACTTAATTTGAGGAAAAATCCCCATATTTTGAGGAAGTCACGCTAAAAACAATATCTGATTTTTTGAGGGAAAAGGGAAAACTTTGTGGAACTCAATTAATTTGAGGAAAACTCCTCAATTTTTGAGAAAGCCCCCTCCAAAAAAATGAGAAAACTTTCCTTAATTTTTGAGACTTCCTCCAAATATGAGGAGTTTTCCTCAAATTAATTGAGTTCCACAAAGTTTTCCCTTTTCCCTAAAAAAATTAGATATTGCTATTACCGTGTTTTCCACTGACAGCGCGCTTCTGCACAGTGGGCCGTCGCCCTCGTGCTCATGCTGTACCCGATGGTGGCGGTCGGCTCGCTCAGCGCCGACCTGCGCCGGGACTGCAGCCGGACCGCGGCGCTGCGCCTCAGGCAGTCCACCAGCTCGACGGACAAGGGGGGACTGGGACCTCACGTACGTGCAAAGTGGTTCCGGCAGACGAAAGTCATTCACCTTGCTGCGATACTTAGATTTTGTAAAACTACCAGTGATAATAATTGCACATTCACCGCAGTTGAAACTTGAGGGGATATTTCACTCAGTACAATAAACTGTAAGTGAGATCGTTGTCAATCAAAACATTACTCTAATTCGTGCTTTACAAATGACGTTAAGTCACGATCGGTCTTGTAAATAAAGTTATGATAGGTCTCATAAATTTGAGAAATAGCCAATTCATGCTGTGAAAATAATGGCCAAAGTGTTATCATTTTGCCATTTACCAATGTGGTACAACTTTACGACATATGTCAGGGTAAATTTTCCCATAACCACTTCAAGCACATCTAAAATTACCTTTGCTCTCCGATACTTACTTAGGATACCGAACCTGGGGCGGTGGTTTGGAGAGACCTTCGCCTAAGGCAACACATGCTATACGACATCTGTACCGCGAACATCATTGTGCAACAGGTACTCGGGAGCCTGGCTTTTGGAAGCCAATAGTAATATAATTTTGCAAATCGCACACTTGCATAAATTGAAGAAAGAAAGACAGGAATTGTCTATATAAGAGCTTCCTCGAACACTTGAAGGAGAACGACAGAAAATTCAGACGCCTCCGCACCATAATGCGTGATGCAATTTTTGCCCCTTAGGAGTTGATCGTCATGGTCGTCGTGAATACGGTCATCTACCCGAGCTTGTACCTGTCGCACAGCCTGATAGAGGTCACCGAGTCAGGCGTGACCACGACAGCACTCGTTTCAGCGCTCGTAGGAGTGCACTTTTTTATCATCATCGCCATCATAAACCTATGCTGCCAGTGGTTTTTCTCCGAGGTACCATATAAGAATTATTGTTTACGTAAAAAAGAAAACAGACCTCGAATAATATAAAAAAAGCCTTTTTTCCCTCTTTTTTTTTCCCCCTTTTTCAGAGCTGTACTCTTAGACAATATTTACAAGGCTTCCTTGTAACAGCTGGGTCGGTGAACATTCAGGAGGCTGAAGAGGTAAGCGAGATGAGTGCATGGCAATTACACGTCGGATTCTTTTTCATCAAGAAAATTTTTGAAAGGTCCTAAAATTGAGAAATTGGTAGGTCAATATGTTCATCAGGCAAATCAACCGGCAACACGTGTTTACCGTCTGGGGAATGTTTGAATTCGACACAAAGTTTACTGCTACAGTGAGCAAAACCTAGATCTACTTTCCTTGTCATTTTTATTCTCTTTTCAGTTACACTTGCATCTTGTTTTAGGTGTTGCTGGCATCGTCTACTTATGTATCCCTGTCCCACCAGACGGGGACAAAATTCGTTTAGCGAACAGCCTGTCTTTTAAGACTAGCCTGCTGGCCATCACTGTTCGACAATCACATATTTGGTGGGGCGTGGCGGGGCGTGGTGGCCGTTAAGCTCTGTCCTTGTCGCACCTGCAGTTCGTCTAACTATACCGAAAATTCCCCAAGTGTAGAGAAAAAACATTTTCTACATTATGCTGCTGGCGCATAAGTCTCTAGCTTTAAACAAAAGACGTTTTTATAGAAAAAAATGTTTATAGCGGTCTGAGAGTGCACTGGTGTTTTCGATCGGTCGGATTCTGGCTGTAACCGACTGTCTTCCGTCTCTCTCCCTCTCACTTGACACGCATGAGAGTGAGAGAGACGGAAGACAGAATCCGACCGATTGGAAACACTAGAGTGCACGTCACAGCCACGTACACTGTGAGAAATTCTTGTACCGGTACGGGAAAATTTTCCATGAGAGGTCTTGTACAATTACGATTCATATTGTAATTTTTTTATAACTATACGTATCAACTCAGAATCGATTGGTGAGCCAACAAAGTCGAAAAGTGTAAAGTCGTACATGAACGAGATATCTTGTACATAGTGATTTACAAAATATATTGTACATCTACGGAAATATTTTTCACAGTGTAATGGGGGAGGGGGCGAAAAGGATGGGCGATGTATCGAAAGTTGCCTACATACATGGAGTTAGCTCAAATTGCCTACCTTCAGGTGGATTCCGGAGCAGACACCAAAGGCGGTCGCTCCCCCCCCCCCTTTTTATTACGTGCCTGGTGCACGTGCGACACTCTCCGGAACACCCCGCAGTGAGGCGGGGTGGGGTGGGGTGGGGTGAGGCTGGGTGGGTGGGGTGAGGCGGGGGCGACGAAGTTTTTCGCACCTGAGTGATATTTCAGCCGCGCGGAGACGCCTATATATCGATCGGTGTCGGCGCGGTGCGACCCGTGGCTGCACCGCGATTGCAGAGACCACGCGGGGGCCACCCGGGCGACCGCAGCGGCCGGGCGGGGCGGGGCGGGGCGGGGCGGGGCGGCAACCTGCCAAAATGGGGGCGAACGCGGCGGGGCGGGGCGCCGTGGGGCGGGGTGCCATGGGGCGGGGTGCGGCGTGGAGGGCGGTGGGACGTCCAAACTATAGGCGCGCGAGGATAAGGTGCGCCGCGCCACTCCGCCCCGCCCCACCCCGCCCCGCCCCGCCCCGCCTTCTAGAAGGAGTTGGTTAGGTAGTTGATGCCCTTTGACTGGGAGCCCATTGCAGGGGATGTTTAATGAGGAGGAGGGGGGGTCGGGGGGTTAATATAGGGGTGATTTACCCCGGTCGCGTCCTGAAGGCCACCTGAAAGGTAGGCAATATGAGGTGCAAAACCCCCGTATGTAGGCAAACCCACAGCACAATCGCCCCTCCCGTCACCCGGACTTAAAACCGCCCCTGGCTGGCACATATAGGTTCCCCAACGGCTCGGGTATGTGGTATAATTAGTGCACACCCTGAAACATCAGTAGATCAAATCAGATCAAATCAGAGAAAATTTAAGAAAAAAATCAGACCTAGAAGAAAACGTAAAAGTAATAAAAGTCAAGAAAAATTTCAAAATTTATTTATTAATAAATCGGTATACGCTTGAATTTAAAGTGAAGGAACCTTCGGTTTAGAGTGTAGAGACATCCCTATATCCGGGGTGCGGCCCACCGCACGACAATGGAGGCAAATCAACCGCGCAGGGCTGCGCGGGGCTGCGCGGGGCTGCGCGGGGCTGCGCGGGGCGGCGCGGGGCGGGGCCCCGTGGCGCCGCGGGCAGGGGCGCCGCGTAAGTCGTTTGCGCCAAAGTGGGCTAAGTAGATTAAAGTTCCCCCGCGCCGCCTCCGGCCGCCGCCACCGCACTCGAGTGCACCGCGGGGCGTGGCGGGGAGTGGCGGGGCGTGGCGGGGCGTGGCGGGGCGTGGCGGGGCGTGGCGGGGCGTGGCGGGGCGTGGCGGGGCGTGGCGGCCGTTAAGCTCTGTCCTTGTCGCACCTGCAGGCCGCGCGGGCTGGAGGCACGAGTAATAGTGTTTGAAGGACGCGCCCCGCCCCGCCACGCCCTTCCCTATCCGCTAACATCACAAACAGACTTCAAATCCCTTCCATACTTCCCCTTCCGTTCCGCCACCTTTCGCTTGTATTCCGCCCCGCCCCGCCCCGCCCCGCCCCGCCCCGCCCTTCGCCTAAGGCGCCTCCCTCCCTCCCGCATCTCATCACCTCTTTTTCTCCCCACTTGTCACCTACGTCCTCAAAGCCTTGTGACACTGCGGCCGCTGCCCCACTCCCCGCTCCACCGTCACCCCTTCTCTCCGGAAGAGAAACTCGAGCCACACCGGAAATTGCGTCACACCGCTTTACGTTGCGCGGAATTTAATTTTCATGGCCGAGCCGAGAGCAGAAGGATGTGGCGGCGCCGTTCGAAAATCAGCTCATCTCATTTTATTTTTTTTCTTAACACATCTGAATTTTTTTTAGAAGCATTAAGAGGGGTGGTGTAATTTTACTTTCTCACGAGGGTCAATGACAGGGCTGAAAGAGTGGTCTTGACGGCGGGTTTCACTGAGAGAAGTGCATAGTCCTATCTGATGTCTTTCCGATCGAACCCACCGCATCACAAGTCGTTATTCGTTTGAAACAGTATTTTCGCGATGGGCCAACCACTTCGATTTAGGATGTCCACAGGATTACGTGATTTGTGATGATGGGGATTACACATGAATTTTGTGGGATTACACACGAATTTCTGGGGCTAAAACCATAAAATAAGAACAATTAGGTGGACTTTAGTGATAGTTCTTCAAAATTTGGTTAAGTATTACACGGATTACACCAGGGTTGCCAAAGAATTGGAATAATTGATTTTCCTGACATTTTCCTGACAAATTCCTGACGAAAATGAGGGTTTATACTGACATTTTCAAACCAGATATCCGGTAAAAAAAAACGGTAAAAAAAGAGTCGTAGAAAGTCCTTAAAAAAAATAGAGAAAAAAATGCGAAAACAAATTTTAATTGTCCTTTAACAATTTTCAACAAAGAATGAAATAGCTGTACTGTTCCTTTCGTAGCAGAGGCAAAAACTTAAGCCTGAGCCAATTTTTCCTGACACTTTAACCCCAATTTATTTCCTGACATTTTCCTGATTTTCCTGACAACTTTTCAAAAACCCGACATTTTCATGGTTTTCCTGGTTTTCCTGACTTGTGGCAACCCTGTACACAGGGCTTACACTTACATCTGTACACAGACGGGAGTAGTGGCCCCGCCTCATATTTTAGGGTGATGGTGGTTATGCTCATCACACCTTTATCGACCCGAAAACTGCGGTTTTCCGAAAAATGATCCATGTTTGGTACTTTTACCCTAGTTCCTTTTTGGGGTCAGAAGTCCGGGGAGGAGCAAATACACATATGTGTCTTTTTTTTGGTAAAAATGATGCCCGAAATAAAAAGGGTGCTGCTACACACCCTGCAGCGAGTGAAGGAGAACAAGAGACTTGGAGCGCTGCAGAGAGTCCGCAGTGGGTTATCGGCACGTTGGGTGAAGCAGCGGCGGCTGCGGCGGCGGCGCTCCTCGAGCGGCCGTTAAGATTCCAGCCGCCCCTGCGAGCCTCCCACTCCAGCTCCAGCACCTCCAGACTGCTCTTCCATCGCTCTTCCAGGCCTCAATAGACGCGACGTGAGGACGGCCTTATGGCGGCTATTACACACCGACCGCGGTGGCGCCGGGCGGGGCGGGGCGGGGCGGGGCGGGGCGGGCGAGGCCTGGAGTCAGCCGGAGCAGCAGGAGTGCTGCTGAGCACCACTGGAAATCCAGGGATGACGTTCAAGAATGTCGTACACTCACTTCCACGAGGAGAGTCAAT
This sequence comes from Frankliniella fusca, assembly GCA_029379305.1. Taxonomy (NCBI): domain Eukaryota; kingdom Metazoa; phylum Arthropoda; class Insecta; order Thysanoptera; family Thripidae; genus Frankliniella; species Frankliniella fusca. Next base: position 209,661 of record JAHWGI010001057.1, on the reverse strand, counting down.
ATCTCTTCCGCACTGCCGTAGCAGAGCAGTCGGCATGTCGAGGTATTTCAAGAAAATATTAATTGAGAAAAACGTCATGTATTTTTCATTAGAGAAAAACGAATTCTCTGAGTGTGCGAAAAGGTGTATCATCTCTCTCGACAGTGTGTTGGTGGCACCTGTCGACGGTCCCGCAGCAGGTGCTCCAGTAGAACGTGCTCTCTCTCTCTAGTCGTTGAGCTAGGAGGGCCGGGGTGTGGCGGGGCGGGGCGGGGTGTGGCGGGGCGGGGTGTTCCTCCCCCCATCGACGGCCCGGCTCTACATCAGTGGGCTGCTACACGCGTGCCGGAGCCGCCAACTGCTCGTGATTCGCACAGGTGCTCTGCTCCACTCTCACCGGCGAGCGCTGAAGACCGAAGTGTGTGGCAGTCACTCACTTCCAGCTGTGTGAGTTTCCATCACTCGTTCGTGGACCAGTCCCTCCTGAGGGTGTGAAACGTCTGCAGGAGGCGCACCTGTGACCCGTACTGTGGCGGTGACGGGGATGGCAAAGCCCCGTGAGTGCGACAAGGACGGAGGCGCTAGAGCGATCTTCGGAATCAGACGGCTGGTCGCACTCACTCAGGGCGAGGGGGAAACAACTCTGAATTTTTTGTACATCTCGTAATTTAGGAAAATTAAAAAAAAAATCAGAATTTTTTTTAAAAAAATTTAGGAAACGTTCAGGAAAATTCACACAAAAAATTCAGTAAAATTCAAGTGAAAATTCAAAAACATTCCATCCAAAATACAAATTCCCAAAAAATCACGAAAATTCACAAAATGTGCACGCCAAAATTGGGAGTTGTTTCCCCCTCGACTCAGAGGGGTGACTCAGGCCCTGAGCGCGCCCGAGCCGCGCGCGAGCCAGCGCAGGCTTGACCGTTACCGTCACGTGGCGCGGGGCCAGCGGACATTCAACCCGTCACAACACATCGCTCACCTCAGTGTCATTGCCAGGTTGTTTTTAGCAGATGATACGAAAGTATCAGTCTGCTTGTACTGTCATACAGAGAGCAGCGCAGCCAGCAGCACGACAGCGCTCCGCTTCCCTGCGGCCGGCGACACATAGGGACATCTGCCATCTCGCGCATCAGGGTGAATAACAACAGGGTCCTGCGGGATGAGAATCCCGTCCCGCTCCCGGTCCAGAGAGATCTGCATGGCCGTACGCCGCCGGGGGGTCCTGGTCGTGGTCAGCAGGCCACGACGGCGAGGGCGGAATAAGCCTGGCGATTGACTGCTATTGAAGATCCTGAGGGAGGGACGAGACCCGACTTAACCCCAGCCACACCCAAGTCAGGGCTCTTTGAAAAGACAAGGCACGCCAGCATCAAGGAGAAGGAGTCTCTCAGGTGCCTGATGAGTATCAGCCCCCCCCCCTCTCCCCCCCAGGCTCCCTCCTTTTAGCCCACAGGCTCTCCCTTTCTGCTTGTTTCCTTTCCTGTGGATTCTTTTCTCCCTTGCTTCTCTCTTTTTTGTTACGGCCAGGAAGCAAGTTTCTCTCTAAAATGGGGTCCTGAGGGGGAAGGGGTGCGGTTGGGCCGCCGGGCCGGGCCGGGCCGGGCCTTGCAGGCAGGACTCCATCGCTCTCTCACTCTCCTCTCGTTACACTGAGAAAAAAAAAAAAAACATTTTTCCCCTGCTGCTAATTTCTTTAAAAAGCAACTTTGAGCACTGTAGTTCATTACACTGTCAATCGAAAAGTTTGGAGATAGCTGGATTGTGAACCCAATGTCATCATTCTTAGGCGAGCGAGATATACATCGACACGACGCTATTAAAGTCATTATGATGACATTTACGGCAAGAGGTATTAGGAGGACTAACTATTGGACCGGATTCACAATGGTCTACACTGAAAACGGGGGAATGACGCATGTCGATAACGAGACGATAACACGCGTTATTGTGCGGTTTTTGTGAAATATCATTTAAGCAAACGTCTGAAATTTATTTTCGTTGACACCATTGGATTCCTCGTAATATTTCCGTTCAAACGAGTATACATGTCATGGGGTTTCGAGCCCGGAAAAAGCCACTAACAAGAATGACGTGCCATGAAACTATGAGTTGGAGCCCCATGACATGTATGCTCGCGTAGAAGGAAATTTTACGAGGAATCTAATGGTGTCATCGAAAATAAATTTCAGAAGTTCGCTTAAATAATATTTCACGAAAACCACAGAATAACGTGCGTTATCCTCTCGTGATCGACATGCAGTGAGCGGTGTGGCGGTGGCAGTGGCAGCGCCCAGACAGAAAGGGCGCGGCGCGGCAGCACAGACCTATACTGCCATGTCATGCTGGTCTGCGGTCCGCCGGCCCGGGGCACCCCTTTGACAGTCTCGGGGTGATTACTAATCGAACTCGGTCTCCTCGCAGCCGGAACGCAAACTGTCAGCAGTGCAGTCCGCAACTCCCCCTTGTGCCGCACTACTGGAGTGGGCGGCGGGTGGGGCGGGGCGGGGCGGGGCGGGGCGTTCCAGTGCTGTCCACAGGAGCGCGGGCAGTGATTCCCCCCCAGTCAGCTATCTCACCCGCCCAGCCCACGCCTCGCTCAGAACCGCATACTCCACCCCACCCCACCCCCGGGCGAGCCGTGCATGCGTTATGAAGTCGAGCCTTAGCGCGCATTACGTGAGGGATTACAGCAGGCCCCGCCCGCCCCACCCCGCCCCGCCCGCCCCACCCCGCCCCGCACAGAGCGGTGCAAGCTCCCGCAGACATTCATCCCGCGGCGTTCCGTAAAGCTGTAAGTGAAACGACGGCTCTGGAACCAATTGTCCGCAGGCGCCTCTCACGCGGTGTGCGTGCGTTTACACGCAATGAGGGGCAGTGAGGGTTATTATATGAAAAAGTGGGAGCACTCTATGTTTTGTTCTTCTTTTATCCGCTAATCTAGGAGGGCATTTGATATTTTTGTCGATTCGTAATTGCTGGTTTAAAAAAAAAAGGCGAAAATTGAAATGCCAGTTGGTTTTTCGACAGGGGACACTAGGATAACAGTCGATCATTCGAGATTGGTTTTGCGGTTTAACTTCATTACAATTGATCTTCGATATTAGTGATCAACATGCGGTAGCCGCCTGAAAGGTAGGCAAAAAGTAATACTTTGCCCCTGTTAGTAGGCAAAAAGTACTACTTTGCCCCAAGGCTGGCTCTGGATCCGCCACTGGTGATCAAAAGCGACTTGTCATTTAAAAAATAAATAAATAAATATATAAATAAATAAATAAATAAATAAATAAATAGAAAACTAAAATATAATCGAAACGAATTTTCGGTTGATCGAAAAAAAAATTAATGGCACGCGGGTACAACCCTTGCCCTAGGTGTCGCGCGCGGCACAGTGTCCTCTCTCAATGACCGTGTTGGCTGTTGCGCCCGATCCTATCCCAACACCACTTGTCAGGGTGATTCCCCACACAGTCTGTCCTAGTCGCTTTCATGCGGCGCATGGCCACAAGGTGCAAGAGAGAGGGCATCACCCTGCTGGTCGGCCGCACTGTACAAAATAGTTGTTGAAAAACAACCCTGTCAGTGATGACTCTGTTGTTGACAAACAGCCATGTTGTTCGAGCACAACAAAAATTGTTCAAAGACAAACATGGTTGTTTTTAATTTAAACAAGAAAATTACTGTTCTCGAACAACTTTTGTTGTTCCTGGACAATTTTTGTTGTTACTAGACAACCTTTTTGTTGTTACTGAACAACTTTTGTTGCTGCTTGACAACTTTTGTTGTTACTTGACAACAGTCGTTGTTACATTACTAGTCGATGTTGTTGTACAACAAAACGAGTCAGTGAAAAACTTAACAATACATTTGCTGTTAATTTACATTATTTTGTGCACAGTGCGGCCGCGGCCTGGTGTGGTCTGCCTATGGCTGAGTCCTCTGACCCCCCCCCCCCCCCCCAAACGTTCCACTCCACGGCGTGTATTTGCTCAGCAGGCGCTTTCGACCGCCGCGCTGCTGCAGGCCGAACCCATGCGATGCCCGCGGCCCGACAAGCCCCAACTGCGTGACCCAGTCTCTATCGTCCCACTTCAGCCCCCCGGGTTTACATTGCGGCGCGAACGGATCACCATCACCCGCGAGGCCTGCACTGTTTCACCAAAACAGCAGCGCCACGTTAATCACACTGAAGATCTACGAGTCATACACTGGTAAGACAAATGTTTAGTCGAGGGGTCGACCACTTGAAATTTTTGTGTACATGGAATATATTCCACTTGGAATATCTGGAATATTTTTGGAATATCTGGAATATTTTTTTTGGAATATGTGGAATATTTTTTGGAATATGTGGAATATTTTGGGAATATCGCGAATATGTTGGAATATTTGGAATATTTTTGGAAATATTTAATCCATTATTTCATTTTTCTGTGCAATGGAAAGGGTGGCGTGAAAACATGGAAAATTTTTGCGGCAGTAAACCTCCCGAAGGAGGTTGCGGTTCCCGCCAGGCACAGGGCTTTAACCCCCTGTGGCAGCCAACTGCTTCGGTGTTCCATGGGAACCGGCGCTTTGCTGACTGCGATCCTATCGCGCAATTCGACAGATTTGATCCCCGTACCACCATTGGCCTACCCCTAGAGGTACGAGCGGTGTCAAGGGCGTTAGACTTCCTGATCCCAGTTTCAGAGGCCTTACCTCAGAGGGGTACGCGGGATTCGAACCCACAACCCCGAGTGCCGACACGTAGCCAGAACAGGAAGCGACCCAACGCCCAGAGCCACCGAGCCAACGGCGGTGAGACGTGTTTAACTTCTATTTGACCTGCCATCCAGCTGCGGCCAAAGGGAACGTCAAGCGCGAAAAACACTTTCCCGAGTGGGAGTCGAACTTCGGACCCCTCGGTTCGGTGTTGCACGCTCTACCAACTGAGCCACGACGCCACGATGGCTGTCCAGTGCGACGGGTTCGAGCCGTATTTGCCCTGTCCTCCTGGCTGGAGGCTGCAGGATACGCGGCAAATACGGCTCGAACCCGTCGCACGGTACAGTCATCGTGGCGTCGTGGCTCAGTTGGTAGAGCGCGCAACACCGAAGTGAGTGGTCCGAAGTTCGACTCCCACTCGGGAAAGTGTTTTTCGCGCTTGACATTCCCTTTGGAAGCAGCTGGATGGCAGGTCAAATAGAAGTTAAACACCTCTCACCGCCGTTGGCTCGGTGGCTCTGGGCGTTGGGTCGCTTCCTGTTCTGGCTACGTGTCGGCACTCGGGGTTGTGGGTTCGAATCCCGCGTACCCCTCTGAGGTAAGGCCTCTGAAACTGGGATCAGGAAGTCTAACGCCCTTGACACCGCTCGTACCTCTAGGGGTAGGCCAATGGTGGTACGGGGATCAAATCTGTCGAATTGCGCGATAGGATCGCAGTCAGCAAAGCGCCGGTTCCCATGGAACACCGAAGCAGTTGGCTGCCACAGGGGGTTAAAGCCCTGTGCCTGGCGGGAACCGCAACCTCCTTCGGGAGGTTTACTGCCGCAAAAATTTTCCATGTTTTCACGCCACCCTTTCCATTGCACAGAAAAATGAAAAAAAAATCGATTAAATCTGTAAAGTATTGTTTGTGACCCTTTTTCTTGGTGTAAGCCCATATTTTAACGGTTTGATCCTTGCAAGATAGCGCGCGTCAACTAAGGTAAATTCGAGTTTTTGAGGGCCGCTTCTCCGGCTGCGGAGTTCGGAGACCAAAACTAATGGTATTCTCTGGCAGTGCCTCGACAGAAGATGCTTTTATAGAAAGATGCGTTCATGTCCATACGCATAGCGTAGGCCTTACCCGGGGGTCTAGGGGGGGGGGGGGGGGGGGGGTTGCTCTGACTACTACATCTACATGATGTAACCACCGTAGATTATGTTGGAATACCGGGAATAACTTACTGTTGGATTAAACAGAATCCGGAAAATCAGGAGTATGTGGAGCAGGAATATGTGGAATATTACTAGAATATGTCTGGAATATTCGGAATATTTGGAAAATTTGGAATATTTTTTGAATATTTGGAATATTTTAGAATATCTGGAATATGTTGGAATATCTGGAATATTTTTGGAATGTTTGGAATATTTTTTAATGTGTACATGGAATATCCAAGTGGTCGACCCCTCGTGTTTAGTTCTAAACATTACCTGATGTTTAACTGCTAACGTTTAATATTTAAACACTATATCATGTTTAGTTCAAACTATACACCAGCAGACGTTTATTTTTTAAACACTTTGCAAGTGTTCAGCTGGCTATACACTTGGCGCAGCGTGGTATCCCTATGCTTCTCCAAAACATATTGTCAAGTTTAGTTCCTGCCATACATCATGTCACGTAGAGAATTGCCAACCATACACCCTGATGTTTAAAAACTAAACATTTGTTTTACCAGTGTAATTCTCGCCCCCACACGAGTGAGACTTTGAGGGCAATTTTGTTACTCTCTGGAGAGTAAGAATTTTTTTCCTCGCTCTTTATGAGAAAGAATTTTGAGACCTCGCTCTAATAAAGTGAGGATTCGTGCTCAAATTAAGTGAAGTTAAACAAGCAGGCCCGCCCTTCCGCCAAACGTCGTTGCCAGCTCCGCTTTGCTACGCTGGCAACTCCGTTCGGCAGGGGGCGTGCCTGCTTGGCCTGCCGGCGGCGTTCGGTCGGGCCTTCGGCCCGACCCCTAAGTCACACAGAACGTCCTCTTAGCTTGTAAATGATCGGGCCTGCGGCCCTTAAAGGCATTCTCTTCGGAAAGAGGCAGTTTGTAACGGTGAACCACCGAAACTACAGCCCTCCCTTCTGCTTTGAAAACGTGCCGATAGTGACTAAACGGTCAGTTATTCGGCAAAAAAGGGGAGTCAGAAATCTCGAAAAATGTCGAAATACGTGAGTTCGGCCTCAGATGGAACGGTCGAACTCGGACTTTATTTGGCAGCAGTTGGCAACACTGAATTACGCTCGTCGAAACGATTTTAACGATATATGCGTCGAGGGGTGTCGAAAATTTCAAAAACTGTCGAAATATGTCGAAAATTTTCGAAATATGTCGAAAATTTTCGAAATATGTAGAAATACGTCAAAAAAGTCGAAAAATCTCGAAATATCTTAAAAATGTTGAGATATATCGAAAAATATGGAAAATGTCGAAAAACATCGAAAATAATCGAAAAATGAGGGATAATGTCGAAAAATGTCAAAGAATATCAAAAATTGTCAAAAATATTTACAAATATCAAAATATGTCGGAATATGTCAACAATGTCGAAAAATATCAAAAAACATCGAAAATTATCAAAAATGTCAAAAATTATCGAAAAATATCGAAAAATATCGAAAAATATCGAAAATGTCGAAAAATATCGCAAATGTCGAATAATATCGAAAAACAACGAAAAATGCCGAAAAACATCGGAAAATATCGAGAAATGTCGAAAATAATCGAAATGTTTGAGTTTTGACGATTGGCAACACTGAAAATTGAAAAACGGTAGGCACCACTGAATTGCGCTCGAAAAGACGGTTCTAGAGAGGTGCGGGTCGATGGGGTTCGTAAAAGTTGAAAAGTGGGTCAATTTTGAGTGCTTTTTACAGTGTAGTCGCGAGTTGGGTCCTTTTTATCGAAAAACAGTGGGCGCCATTGAACTGGACGCGAAAAGACGCTTCCGGGGAGGTACGAGTCGACGGGGTTGAGAAAAGTTTAAAACTGGACCAATTACGGGTGCTTTTTACAGTGTAGTCGCGAGCTGGGTCCATTTTTTCGTAAAAGGGTGTGCACCATTGAACTAGACGCGAAAAGACGCTTCCGGAGAGGTACGGGTCGACGGGGTTGGAAAAAGTTAATGTTTATTCCGTGAAAACTTTAATAATTTTTTTCAGTGCCTTAATGAGGGTTGGCAGGATTTGCACCAGGCGTTTCGGTGTCCAGGAGTGACCCTTAAGATACCCTAAAAATTTCAACTCTCTAGCTCAACTCCTTCGAGTGGAACAGACAGACAAACAGACAGACAGACAGACAGACAGACAGACAGACAGACAGACAGACAGACACCAGATCGATTGCATAAGCCCGCTCTGAAGCTTTTTCAAAGCAGAAGGGCGGGCTAAAAACGGTGGGCGCCATCGAACTGGACGCGAAAAGACGCTTCCGGGAAGGTGCAGCTCGATGGAGTTGAGAAAAGTTGAAAACTGGACCAATTACGGGTGCTTTTTACAGTGTAGTCGCGAGCTGGGTCCATTTTTTCGTAAAACGGCGTGCACCATTGAACTAGACGCGAAAAGACGCTTCCGGAGAGGTACGGGTCGACGGGGTTAGAAAAAAGTTGAAAAATTTTATTTTTTTTATTCCTGAAAACTTTCATAATTTTTTTCAGTGCCTTAATGAGGGTTGGCAGGATTTGCACCAGGCGTTTCGGTGTCCAGGAGTGACCCTTAAGATACCCTAAAAATTTCAACTCTCTAGCTCAACTCCTTCGAGTGGAACAGACAGACAGACAAACAGACAAACAAACAGACAGACAGACACCAGATCGATTGCATAAGCCCGCTCTGAAGCTTTTTCAAAGCAGAAGGGCGGGCTAAAAATCCTTCCTCGAAGAGAGCGAGGCTAAAAAATATATCACTCGAAAAGAGTGACGTTAAAAATGCTCACTCCAATTTAGCATGGAAAAGTGTCCTCTCCCATGGGTGAGAAATTGGATTCCAGGGTTTGCAGTCCACGTCAAAAAGTTCAACTCAACAGCCGTGCGATTGCAGCTGCTCAACTCCACGGCGATGCAAGCTTTAGTGTTCGACACGGCAGTTGTGCACTTGCAAGTGTTCAACAACACCCGACAACACTTTCCTTGTTGAACACGTTGAACAAGTGTATGACTGTCGAGTTCAACACTTACAAGTGTAAAATATACGAGCTATAAACACTCGGAATTCATCAACTCTGGTTTGAACACATGTAAAACTGGGAGTTGCACAATTATAAGTGTTTAGCAGATGCACACTTGGTTTCACAGTGTGCAAGCTGGAAGGCTCGTCGCATTGAGAGAAATTCCATACGCGGTATTTTTTACTTGTCACGAACGCGGTCATTTCCCGTCATCAGTACTTCCATAAATGCGTAACGTGGTGAAACAAAGGACTCGCAAAGTTCACACGGCGTCTCCCTCCGTAAGAGACCGTTGACGTTTGGACAGAGCAACAAATTTGGGACTCGAACCGCAGGCATTTATACCGAGGGCTTTTGCTAACTAGCCGTCTAGGGAATATGCAGCACAAGATTTATGTGATTGGATGCAAACATCATTATAAACGTATCGTTTAAATAATAATTTAAAAAAAAAAGGCATCTCTCAATAAATACGCTGATCCCACTGGTACATTATCCGAATTGCAACGCTTATCGCAGTGCTCATTTCATTCTCTACCCTGCGAAGAGGAGTAACTTTTCCGTCGCAAAGCGCAGCTGCTTATTCATACCGCTAAGCGCAAGCAATATTATTGCCCCATTTCAAGTTTCTGTATTAACTTTCCTTATTCCAACCCTTTCCTTCATTTTTCCCCCTCTCTCTTTTTCTTTTCCCTGTGTGGATCACAGGCCCCTCCGGGCGGAGGGGGTGAGCCAGCTGAAGGGGTAGAATTACTTATCGTGGTGGAAGGTGCTTTGAATTATCCTCCCTCGGAGGGCTTTGCGGCGGCCGCAGTCACAGAGTCCTGTAGAGGGCGCGTCGAACGGACTGCTGCTGGGCGGGGCCCTCCAGGGGCCCTCCGGGGGCCCTCCAGGGGCGCACGACGGTCATAAGTCATGTGCAGAAAGATAAAACCCGAACATACGGCGCGGGACGGGAGGGGGTGGGGGGGCGTTGGTGGGGAGCAAAACCAGCACCAACGGGCACCAGGGCACCAGCAGCGACACTGCACCACAGTGGCGACCATCGGAGGGGCCAGAGGTGAGCCAGAGGCTCGACCTACCTACCTTCTTCGACCCAAAACATACCTTTTCAAAAAAAAATGTGTCCTCTAGCCCAAAACCTACCACCTTCTTCAAGAAGACGGTGAAGGGGCCGCGGCCCTACCGTAAACATACGATGGACTCCACTGCTGAACCACCATACCAGCACCACTACAACACCAGCACGAGGAGAAAAACAAATCTTAAATTTTTGCACACCTCGTAATTCAGAAAAGTTCAAAGGAAAAAATTCAGGAAAATTCACAAAAATTCATTAAAATTTACAAAATTCTAGAAAAGAAAAAAAAACTCCAGCAAAAAAATTACAAAATTAACAAAAATTAACAAAATTTGCACACTGAAATTCAGAGCTGTTTCCCCCCGCACCAGCACCACAACAACACCAGCACCACCATACCGGCAACACCTTTAACACCAGAAACCACTCCGAAACCTTATGTGCCGGGTATTTCAGAGCAGCCGCAGATGCGAGTGCGTTTGTTTGCTCACTCTGAGGCACTGCAGCCCAGCGGGTAGGCAAACCCGTCCGCACCTGCTTCGTGCTATATCTCAAACACCCGGAACAAATCTCACGATATCTATTTTTTTTCCCAATTTCTGAAATGGGACCTTCTTCATGAATTTATATTTCCTTATTTTAGAGGGGGGGGGGGACAAACATTTTTTGTGTTTTTCCCGCTGTGGCACCAGTAGACTCCACCACCACCACCGACTCCGGCATGCCGGAGTGGATCGCGGGGCCGAGGAGGAATGTTTGCAATTATTTTCCGATTTGCGGATGGCGGAGGAAGCGCGGCCACCGTAGCGGGCTCGCGAAGAATAGACTCTCCCCTGCCTGCTGCGCCCCCGCGTCTCTCTCTCTCTCTCTCTCTCTCTCTCTCTCTCTCTCTCACACACACACACACACACACACACACACACACACACACACACACACACACACACACACACACACACACACGGAGGCGGCGGCTGTGGGGCGGCCCATCTGGCGGCAGGTGGCCACTGCAGAGGCCCGCCCCGCCCCTCCCTTCACGTGCGCCGAGAGTTTGTCACAACACTTGATAAGTAGTATTACGTTCTTGTCACTGCCAAAAGAGAGAGAGAGAGAGAGGGTGGAGGCGACAGGGGTGGGAAAAAATGAGCAAAAGGTTGTTGGAGGAGGAGGGGGAGGGAGCAACATAATATATGGAGATTCGAGGCATGAATTATACTTCCGGCGACGCGAGGCGGGCCGGGGGCGCGACCAGGCCGCCGAGCCGAGAGGCGTTTAGAGTCGCGACGAAAAGTTTGCGAGCGCTCGCGCACCTCTGCCTTACTTAACTTTCATTTTTTTTTTATTGCATTGTGTGACCTCCAGCCACCCCCACGCGCTCTCTCTCCCTCCCAGCTTCCTACCCGTTCTATACCGGGAGCTCCGTTTCACTGTTTCAAGAAAGTTCGCACTGAAATGCTAATTCGCCATCTCGACAAAACAAAACCGTTCAATTGAGTTACGTTTTACAATAATTATAATTACATTTTACTTTTTTCGCAAAGGAGTTGGGAAAGACGAAAAGAGGGAGAGAGGGAGGGGGGGGAGAGAGGGAGAGGGAGAGGGAGAGAGGGGGGGAGAGAGAGAGAGAGAGAGAGAGAGAGAGAGAGAGAGAGAGAGAGAGAGAGAGAGAGAGAGAGAGAGAGAGAGAGAGAGTTGGAGCGCAAACCGAAGTACCGCCCACTTACGCCATACAGCGGCCCAGCCCGGCCCGGCCCTTCGCGGATAAAAAGACGCGCGGTGTGCTGAGACGGCGGGGCCGAGCCGGTTCGGATCCATCAATGCTGCCTGCTGCGCGATACTTGATGGATCGTGTACACACGCCCCGCCCCGCCGGGGCCCCGACGTCGACACTCTGTCTATCGCCCCACACACACGCGGCGTCGCGGCGCCCCGCCACACAAAGTGTCGTTTTTCAATGGGAGAGGATTGAATGAGGATAGACGCCCCCCACAGTACGCTTTGTGTGTGCGCGCTTGTTTCCTTTCTTCTCATACGCGAGAGGGTGTTAGCTACCATGTTTAGCAGCGCGCGTATTCATTCATTCCCGTTTTCCTCCTTCCTCTGCTCCGCGTGTCCATTTTCAATGGAGATATGTGCAATTAGCAGGAGCAGCCCTGCACCATGCCCACCCTAAGAGAAGGACGCGAGCAGGACGCGCGGCCGTCGTGGAAAATCCATCGCGTTTGTTTGCAGCCAGCGGCGACCCGCAGAGGGTTTCACTGGAGGATAGGACGCAAGAACCTATGCGTGCGTTTATCCCATCAGTTAGAGAGCAGGGTTCACACCGGATCTTCGTCGATTTAATTTTTCCTGAATTTTCCATGATTTTCAGACAACAAAAACAAAAGAAAAGAGGACTTTTTTATGACTTTTTAATAAACAGAACGCAGAGGCATCTTAAAAATTCAAAATAATACTTTGCTATTATTGCACATCAAGTCACATCTTTGGATTTTTCCCCGACTTTCCGCGAATTTCCCTGCTGATATTTCCATGATTCCCAGGTCCTTAATGTTTTCCCTGACATTCCCATGACTTCCCTGAGCGGTGTGTGACCCAGATAGAACGCCATATTACAATTCATTTTCCGCTTTAAAAATATTTAGTTGCACTGATGTGTAGCAAAGTGTTGCTGTGGAAAGAGCTTAAAATTGATTTACACTGGGACATGTCCTTGCATGTGCTTCACACGACATTTGAACATTGCAAAGTGTTCATCTGGAATGCTGAACACACTGTCGTGACTAAAGCGTCAAGCGGCCAGGTTGAACACGGGTAAAATACAACTTATTCACAGCTAGCATTTCACCTGGAAGTTCCCGATTGAATCTAGGAAGCACCTTTCGCTATTGTATTTCTCATCCTATAACTACTCACGTTACAGTCATTTCAAACTGATAAAAAATTTAAAAATGCTTCCCCCATTCAGCAGGGTGGGAACTTCCCGGACAAACTTTTTGCTCATATAATTGAACACTTGCTTAGACAAGTTTTGGCATATTCCAACACATGCCAGTCCGCTACTACTGAACAACACTTGCAGCTGCTGCGCCCGTTGAACACAGTGGAAAAACAAAGGTGTGACTTAACACCTTAACAAGGGTGTTAAAGGTTTAATTTGAGGGAAACCCCTCAGGTTTTGAGGAAGGTTCCTCAAAAAATGAGGAAAATCTCCACAAATTTTGAGGAGACTTCCTCAAAATCGAAGGAGTATTCCTCAAAGTATCCAAGGTCCTCAAAGTTTTCCCTTTTTCCTGAAAAAATCAGACATCGTTTTTACCGTGTTTGCAAAGGCATTTAAACTGCCCAAAGGCATTAATTTTAACACTTTTCCGACATTTTAATGACTTTCCAAAGGCATTAGACCGTTAACACTCCTGAGAAGGTGTTAAGTCACACCTTTGTCTACCCAGTGCACTTTACATGACGGTGTACTTCTCCTTTTTGTGCGTCAGGGAGTTGAGGATTACAGATAGCGCGGCAGGCGCTGTGCAGCGGGCCTGCAGACGGAGCAAGCGCGCTCCATCTCTGTCACACCCCAAAGGACGACGCCTCGGATGACATTAGCATCCCCGGTGCGTGCCCCCCCCCCCTCTCTCTCTCTCTCTCTCTCTCTCTCTCTCTCTCTCTCTCTCTCTCTCTCTCTCTCTCTCTCTCTCTCTCCCAGCAGGGCTCAGTGACCCGGCCCAGCCCCCGGCGCGAGCAGGCACGGTGTGGTGCCGCAGGAGCAAACATACAGGGGTTAAAAAAAGGAGGGGGGGGGGAGACCGCAAGTGTTTGCCCTCATCTAATTAGTAAGGTGTCCGGTCCGCACTGGACCTGGTTAAGGGAGACGACACTGCACGCACGGCGCAGCTACTCCGCCCACACACACACACACTGTGAAAAAACCACTTCGTAAAATAACAGGAAATATCCGTGAATTTTGTTAAACGACCTGACTATGAATTCACTTTTCTTTCGTGTTCATTTACAAACGAATTATGAAACTTTGCAAAAGAATTCCGTAACTTTAAATACTTTATCTGTTCTTTCGCGATGTGTCCTGTTAATCTGCTAAATTTTTCATAAAACTACAGAAACAAATCTGTTTGCCGATTAGATTTAGCAGATAGACCTGTAAATTTGTTTCTCATTTATTTAACAACAATTTTTTACAGTGCACCGGAGAAAAGATTTTCCAAAGCGGAAGGAAAACATCTCGAAAAACATTCTACTAACTGTCACGAGGAGGCGACCACTCCCCTTAATGTGTTCACATGATTCCCGGAATGATTAATTCTCAGAGATTCCCATCCATATCTTTTCATCTCTCACTAATTTCTAATTTTGACTAGTTACAACTGACTCCAGGTGTTTCCAGCATCGTTGTAGTGGTTTTCATTGATTTCCCTTAATTTTCCTGATGATTCCCAGGCTTGTGTACACATGATTCCCAAAAATGTCGCCCCCTCGGGCTGTCATGCAAAATTTTGCAATCGTAAAATGCTAGGAATTTTTTTTCATATTTTGTTATAACGTCAATATGTTTCCTGGAGAGACAGACGTTTTTCTTAAAATTTACCGCCAATAACGCCGAAAAGAGAGAAATAATTTTCTCTCGTTAAAGAGAATTATATTTGAACATAGTTAAGTTCCCAGCCTTCACTCCAGTTGATCAGTCCAGATGAAGCGAAATGAAAAGCCACATCCGTTTAGCATTCGGTATCTGGGAGCTAAATGATTTGTGTTCCCTCCTCGGTGTTCTAAAAATTGTATCCATACTGAATTTTAGAGCATTTTTCATAATTCGTAATTTACAGATAATTTTGTCAACTAATTTGAGAAAGCCAGTAGGTTTTCGCGTTCCAGACTACATTTGCTCTCGTGACTTAACGATATTTCTCCCGTCCAAACTTCCCCGCGCGACCCCTAAAAGCATTTTCTCACTGTGTGTGACGGGCGGCCAATGCGTGCCACGCTCGCATTTAAAACCTAGACCCCCGCCGCACGGCTCGGTGTCCGGGTGAGCAGGGCTAGGTGCCCGGGCCCCGGGCCTGACGACGGGCCGAACACTTGACGGGAGCGCGCGGGGGGACTCACTTCCACCCTCATCCGGGCGGGGCGGGGCGGGGCGGGGCGGGCTAGAGCGAGCAGAGCGGTATTAAAACATCTGCTCGGGCCGTAAACATGGCGCAGAACGCCCGCGACACATATTTACAATTAAAATGCCTAGGGGCGACTGCTCCAACGCCCCGCCCCGCCCCGCCCCACCCCACCCCACCCCACCCCGCCTCGCCCCGCAGGGCCCCACCTCGGCACGCCGCGCGCACCCCTGGCCCGCCCACAAACTCCCTCCCGCAGCACGCGGCCAGCGGCGCTAAAATGCAGCGACTTATGAGCGGCGCTTCTGGCCGCGGAGGGGCGCGGGGCGGGGCGGGGCGGGGCGGGGCGGGGCGGGGCGGGGCGGGGTGGGGTGGGGTGGGGCGGGGCGGGGTGGGGCGGGAAAGGCGGGGAGGGGGTGGGCAGGGCGCTCCCGAGGGGATGCCTCGCCACCACAGCCTGAGAAACCTCCGCCGAGTGAGAGTGGGCGGACAAGGGTTTGGATTAGCGGGGAAAACTACTCGCGATATGAAACTTACTCTGCAGCCGGAGCCGCTGAGAGCTGCTAGCTTATGCGAGGCACACCGCGCAAAGATAGGCAACGGCATTTCTCAAAACGAAATTTCATTTAAGAAAGTAATATATCATCGCGAAGAAAACTAACGGGATAAACTTAATTTCGCTCGTCAACTATTAATAGGTATTTGAATAAAACCTTTCGAAGCATCAGTGTTAGACCAAATGGATGGAAATGCAAAATGCTGCTTTACATTAATCAATTATAACGCGGAAAGGGCGGTAAAACTGCGATACTGTATATAAGCACCAGAAGAAAGTGTGGTGCTGCATAACAGCAGTGCCGGGCCGGGGCCGGGGCCGGGTGCAGCAGGCAGGCACCCTTACCATCTGATAACCGCCGCCCCCGCCCCCGCGCCGCCCCCGCGCCGCCCCCGCGCGCGCGCTGCATGCTGCTGCTGCCACTCCCCTCCGAGCACCGCCCCCGCCAGGCCCCCGCAACCCCTTATAGCTGCACGCAAGTTTGCAACACAAATCTTCGGCCCCGCGCCGCCCCCGCGCCGCCCCCGCGCCGCCACGCCACCCCCGGCAGAACAGCGCCATGGCAACCAGGCGTGCGCCTCCCTTGCGCCCCACGGGGGCCGCCGCCCCCGCCCCCGCCCCCGGCCCCGCGCCGTCTGAAAGGGAAAGCGGCAGTGAGAGTGGTGGTACGACTGCAGGCAAAGGGACGCGATTATACGGGAGCGGGGCGCGGGGGATAAAACCACCCCGCCAAACCGCCCGAATGTGGTACTACGCGCCCGAGCTACAGACAACGCTGAAGTTTATACTGCATAGGTTGCCTATTTTTTATTTTTATTTCTTTGAATGTTTTTCTTTCTTCTTTCTATTTTTTCAATTGTTTTTTCTACAATAAGCACTTATTTTCCACTGTTCAATTATTTTTTTTATTATATTGTGGGCCAGCCCCCCCCCCCCCCCCCGGTCCTTTACCAGGAAGTAACTTGATACCCACCCTTTTACAACCTTGTTCAGGTACTTGCCCCGCGGGGTCACCAGCTCCATTTCAGCGACGAGGCTCGGCCGCGACTTTCATTAAAACCGCCCCATCCCGCTTCCATACCAACCCCCAGCAGGAAGGGCGGCTGCTTCTGTAACTGGATGTTGTGTACTGCTTGGAAAGTCCAACTCTCCCTCTCTCTTTCGCTTCCCCCCACCTCTCTCTCTCTCTCTCTCTCTCTCTCTCTCTCTCTCTCTCTCTCTCTCTCTCTCTCTCTCTCTCTCTCTCTCTCTCTCTCTCTCTCTCGCACCCAACTCTTCGCCTTCGGGATTCGTTTCACGGTGGAGTGACTGGTTGGTCCCGCTCTCTGGCCCCACCCTGCCCCGCGACCCCCACCTGAATGCATTACGAGTTGTCTGCTCCGCTGCAGCTAGACCGGGTCGCCAAACTTAGCGATCGCAGCAACAGAGAGAGAGAGAGAGAGAGAGAGAGAGAGAGAGAGAGAGAGGGAGAGAGATAGATCATAAAAGCGAACGGCGATCATCACCGCGAGTGCTTCCCTACAGCTTTGGCGAATGCCACATGATCACAGCCAAAGGAACGGAAGTAGTCATTTTTTTTTCCCATTTTTTTTTTTTTCACTGTAATCGCTGTTTTGCGCGGCGGCTGCTTTAGGCAAACGAGATGGGCAACCGACCGATACAGGGAAAACGCCCGCAACTTAAGAAGCGGCGAGGCGGGGCGGGGCGAGGCGATGCGGGGCGGGGCAGGGCGGGGCAGGGCGGGGCGGGGCGGGGCGGGGCGGGGTGAGGCGGGGTGCACTGCAGAGGGGGTGGAGCTGGCCTTTGGTGGTCACTGAGGCATCTCACGCACCCCCAGGGCCGCCGGCTTGCCTGCCGGCCTGCCTGCCTGCCCCTGCCCGGCCGGCATTAAAAGTTAACAGGCAGACGTCCCGTCCCCACACCACACCGCAACGCTCAGCTCCCGACCCGCTTCCCGCCCGCACCCCAAAGCGACACTCTCTCTCTCTCTTTCTTTCCCTCTCTCCCCCTCTCTCTCTCTCTCTCTCTCTCTCTCTCTCTCTCTCCTCCCCCCTCTCTCTCCCTCTCTCTGCAACGATCTTTCTCTCTCACTTCCCTGTGTCTCTCCTACACAACCCCCTTTACGGCACAGTCATTCAAGACCTGAATAAAAGATAAAATAAGAAGCTGCGCATCAAGAGAAAGGTAGAGAATCTCAAAGGGCTCGCCATACCCACCCCCACCCCCTTTCCACCCCTTACACTCCCCCTCCCCCCCTCCCCCCTTCTCCTAAGCGCCCAACCACCTTGCTACTCAAGCGAAGTGCCCTCTGAGCACACTGTTTCCCCCCACCCTCTCCCCGTCCAACCATTTATCCGGGGGGGCTCGTCAGCGCGAGAGCACGAGTACCTTGACAAAAGCGCGGTATAAACATCTACACTCCAAACCCAGGAGCGCGAATGCCAGAAACTTGTGAGGGATCTGATTCGTTCACTTGCGGACCTTCAGGTGTCAAGCAGAAGTCAAAGAAAATATCCCTCCCCTATTGCAGTAGTTCTACGAATGAATGGGAACTCACACGCTTGCTAGTGATCGACATTTACACGCAAGAGATACCAATGTACTTGGATTGTGCGAGTGGTGGAGGTGGGTGGGTGGGTGGGTGGGTGGGGCCGGGGATGGGGACTTGCATCCCTGTACAGTGGGAGGCGGCATGTATCTCCGTGGCACGTCCCGGGAGGGGCCCCCCGCGCTACACTCTCATACCAACTCGCATCACGAGCGCAGCGGTTCTAGCAGCAATAACAACAACAACCACAACCAGAATAATACTGATAAAAATTTTAACAACGACCAGTACAACACGATCAACAACAAAATAAGGCTTCTGACAACTTTTAACTCCGGTCTCCAAACGCATGCCGGCCGCGACTCTTACACACAGACCATCACTCTCTTATTCTCTCTCTCTCTCTCTCTCTCTCTCTCTCTCTCTCTCTCTCTCTCTCTCTCTCTCTCTCTCTCTCTCTCTCTCTCTGTGAGTAAGCAACAGCGCGGCGTAGGTCCGCACACGTCTTGCCGGAAGTTAGGACCCCCTCCTTGGCGCCTCACCCCTCCTTTCCCCCAAACCAGTCGCAAGAGTCACCGCTCCTGCCCCCCCCCCCCCTCCACCGCCTTCCACTATTTCTGGTGAGTTGTCTGCTCTGCGTGTGAGTGTGTGTGTGTGTGTGTGAACGTTATCCTTTTGCTTTGATCGCCGGTGCCTGGCTGCGCTGCTGCGGGGCACACACAGACAAGTTTTACGTATATAGTTTTGTACATGAGGCATCGCACTGTAACTATGTAACTATGTAAAAATTTTAACAGAAATTCCTTCGAAAAATATTTTGTTAAAAAGATCAATTCTCTGAATTCTATAAAGATAAATTCTTGCGTCATTAAGAAAAAAAAGGACTTTTTATGACATGTTTAAATTATTTTTAACTAAGCCACGCTTACACATAGATTCCTGTGTTCAGTGCAAATCCATTAAAAAAAAAAAGTCAACATGCATATGTAGGGCCGCGGCTGCCACACAAAGTATATATACTCTGCGCCAACACTCGAAACACTCCTGTTGAATACCAGTTGCTTGCTTGTACCCGCGAAGTGAGTGCCTCACCTCAGTGCCTCGCGCCTCACACAGCGCGGCGTGTCCCGAGCGACTCAATGAGCCGAGAAGTCACAGGGGGTGCAGCCCGCTATTTCCGTCGCTTTGGGGAGGAGGGGCGGGGGCCGCTACCGGAGGGACACGCATACAGGCTGAAACGCCCCGCCCGCGGCCCGCCCCGCCCCGCCCGCGCCCCGCCCCGCCCCGCCCCGCCTCGCCCCGCCAGGGCTATTTCCGATTTCCCCACGCGATTGTGTTGTTGCAAGTTGCCGCCGCCGCCGCTGCTGCAGGCGGGGCGGGGCGGGGCGGGGCGGGGCGGGGCGGTCCGCCGCCGGTCGCTCCCCGTCTGTCAAACACCACGCCAAGACCTCGGGGCCTGCAAGCTGCACTCCCATTTCCTTACGGATGTGCTATACACGTTACGGATAATATTGTGCAATCTTCGTAATATGGATCACAAACTATTCGTAATACGGATAAAATCGTCCGTAATACGGATAAATTAATCTACAGTACAAACTCGGTTTGATTCATAACTTATGAAAGGAAAAAAAATATTTTTGTCCATACCTTATGGGTAAAGGCATGTCTGTGGTTTGGATGCAATTATCCATGATACAGACGAATTTATCCGTATTCCGGATAAATTGTGATCCATATTACGATTGCACAAAATTATCAACATCCGTATCAATTTTAAAGGAAACAAAATATCCTACTTGAGCTGGGCTAGAAATCGAGCATGTGGAAAAATAAAATGTTAACCAAACTGCTTATCCGAACCGCACAAGCGCCCCAACGGGAGCATAGACAACGGAAAAGTAATTATACTTCCAGAGCGGATATTTTGTTAGAAATAAATCCTAGTCTCTCTCCACTTCTCCTCTCGCCTCTCTCTCTCTCTCTCTCTCTCTCTCTCTCTCTCTCTCTCTCTCTCTCTCTCTCTCTCTCTCTCTCTCTCTCTCTCTCTCACCGACTCAGTCTATCTGCACTTTGCCCCTCCCCGCCTCAACTCCTCACACCCCGCCGCGCGTGGCTGGCTGGGCTGGACCGGGGGGTGGCGGGGCGGGGCGGGGCGGGGCGGGGAGGGGCACTGGCCGTGTGATTACACCACCCATGCCGTGCCCAGTGTCCCACCCCGCGGCGCTCCGTCTCGACACGGGCGGCGCCAGGGCCAGGGCTGGTCGGACGCCGCCTCAGCGCCCCGCCGAGTCCAAGTTACCCGAGGGGGAAGCAACACTGATATTTCACA
Organism: Frankliniella fusca; assembly: GCA_029379305.1. Taxonomy (NCBI): domain Eukaryota; kingdom Metazoa; phylum Arthropoda; class Insecta; order Thysanoptera; family Thripidae; genus Frankliniella; species Frankliniella fusca. Next base: position 189,136 of record JAHWGI010001057.1, on the reverse strand, counting down.
AAAAATCACAAACACTCTCATTTCCTCACGGACTCGCTTTACGTAGAATTTTGTGCAAGCGTAATATGGAACACAAATTCTCCGTAATATAGATAAAATCGTCTGTAATATGGATGACTTCGTTCGTTTTACAAACAGATCTTCATCCGTAAAGTATGGAGAAAAGATTTTATTATCTACGTAACTTACAGACCAAGCTGTCTCCAGAATACGGATACATTTGTTCATATTGCGGAAGATTTGATCCATATTACGAATAATTTGTGATCCATATTACGCTTGCACAAAATTCACTGCAACTTACGGATAGCACATCGGTAAGCAAATGAGAGTAAAAATCAGGAAATTTCAAGAAGAAATCAGAAAATTTAAGGTAAAATTGAAGTAAAAGTTAGCAAAAATTCTAACACATTAAGTCACAAAACTTTGCGAAAAATTCACGAAGATTCACAACAACAAAATATCACGAAAATTCACAAAATATGTAAACTAAAGTTCAGAGTTTTGGCTCCCTCTCGACATTACTCCGTCACAAACGGCGACAACGCGGAGCTAAGTCGATCTGATCCACCGCCGACGTCCTGGCAATAACGTCGGTCCGCCCCAGCTGGCAATACGCGCCGGTGGCGCTGTTCGCACAGAAGAGATGACCAAACAGGGACCAGAACACCGCCGGAAAATTGGATTTCTCAGAGGGGGCGCGGGGGAGTGGCTTACCCCCCAGCCAGGCTGTAGGGGTTGGGGTTTGGGGGGTGGGGACAACTAGATCAAGCGGGTGGGGTTGTCAACAAGTTTTACTCCTGTCTATACCCAGTTACCCGGCAAGATAAAGCCCCTGGGCATGATGTATAACCAGCAAAACTTGCAAGTTTCACACAATGCTGAGAGGAATTTTTTTATCTGCACGGATTAACATCACAACAAGACACACATATTTCTTATCGATCTTTAAAAATTAAGAGCATGTGTATATTCCAAGGAAGGGATAACCACCAACCCCTGTTGCGGAATACATTTTTTTTCCACCTCCCTTGTGAATATACGTGCGTGTTGGTGCGACTGCGCGCGAGTGTACTTTCCAGTCTGTTGCGTAGAGGAAGGGGAGGGAGACAGATTTTCGGGTTCGGTTTGAGGCGAGAGGCGGCGGCCCGGCCCGGCAGCCCTCCCCGCCCAGCAGAGGAGTAGCACGACCGGCTGATCCCAAGCAGCCCCGCCGCCGCTGGCGCAGGTCAGTGCCCGGGGCGGGGCGGGGCGGGGCGGGGCGGGGCGGGGCGGGGCGGGGCGGGGCGGGGCGGGGCGGGGCGGGGCGGGGCGGGGCGGGGCGCGGTGGGGCCGGGCGCGGTGGGGCGGGCTGAGGTGTCAGATTCGTAGAGGGGCAGTGAGGTTTAGAGAGAGAGAGAGAAAGAGAGGGGGGGGGGGGTGCGAGCCTTTCCCCCGGGGCTGGAACCACGAGCAGCAGCACCAGAGAGTGAATTGCTACCACACAGATTTCGGTCCGAGATAGACCATCGCGCGACCGTTTTCACCCCCTCTTCTGATCCTTTCTCCGTCTCTCTCCCTCGCCCCCCCCCCCCCTCTCTCTCTCTCCCTCTCTCTCCGCCCCCACACGCGTGTTTTGCATTCAAATGTATGAGGCGAGCGGAATGCTATAGCCGGCCCCCGCCCCGCCCCGCACACAGAAATGCCCGCCGCCCATTCTTCGGTTTTGCTATATTCGCCAGTTTGTCCCCCGCCCCGCCCCGCTCCGCTCCCGGTGTGCGCTGTGACTGCCTACAGCGCAGTACTCTCAACGCCCCAATACGATTATACCCAACTGCATCCATTTTTGGAATCTGATTATACAACAGAAATTGGACGAAATTCGGCACGCGTATGGGAAGCAGGCCTGCGTGCTGCAGTGACACTGGCTGGCACCCAGAAGAATTTGCATAACCAGAAATCAATATGGCACTCAAAGTATAGAAAATGATGACCAAAAAAGTAGGGAAGATGATATTCGTCAAACGAGCGGGAGGGCAAGAAGTTCTAAACTGGTTGCTGAACTGTCCGCTTTCGCGAACCAGCCCATCAGTTCGTGGCTCATTAAGACTTCACTTGGGCCGGCTCCGTCTTGAAGTTCACTCACCTTGCTTAATGAGGACTCCGATGAAGAAACGGCACCATCGTATCTGGAAGCAGAAACAGGGAACAATTTTGGACTGGCGAATAATTAAACACCTGCTCGCTGCGACCGCGTTACCCCGCGGGTATTACTGCAGGCCTTGTCACATTTACACACTTCTATAACGACGCGATTATTCTCTCGGTATAATTACGCGAGGAGGAGGGTCATTCCACCATTATTTTCAACAAGCGCCCGCGTACACCTATACAACAGATTCAGAAACACAGATGAAAACATAAAAAGCGATAAAATAAAAAAAATAAATACAAATAAAATTGTACGAGAATGAATGAGATGGCCGAATGAACTTTTCAGTGGGCGGAGAGGTGGGGAGGGGGAGGGGGGGGGCGCTCCGTTACACGAGGCACGCGCCTCTGCAGAGCAAAGCGCTTCTAATCGAAACGGTTTGCTACGTTTGATGATTTCGACAAGCAGCCCGCTGGCCGCCGGCTCCACACTGTCAGACCCTCACATTATGCGGAAGCAGCCGTCTGGTTCCGAAGATCGCTCTCGTACCTCCGTCCTTGTCGCACCTATGGTGATGTTCCATGTTGGGGAGGGCAATGCCCCATGAGTGCGACAAGGACGGAGTCAGGAGGGCGATCTTCGAAATCAGACGGCAGGCCGGGGCCGCGGGAGCCGCTCCCCCGAATCGTGAAATAAAACCACTCCCGAAAGGGAAGCGACTGGCGGCGAGGGAATTATAAATGGGGAAGCCACCGCGAGGGAGAATATACACAACGATAAAATAGCAACGTTCATTTGTCTTCTTACATGGTGCACCGGAAGTGGTTTAAAAAAAACGTAAGTTTTTCATCTGTATCGAACTACAGTAAAGAAACGGGGGAGGGGGGGGGGGTATGTGCACGGAATTATTTTTTTTGCAGAAATCGCGTGGTACAACTATTCCCGCTTAAGTCGGTTTCAGGAGCTAATTTTGATTTCTACAACCCCGATTTGGTCGTATTAACTAATTAATTAGTTCTCTGGGTGATTCCCCACACAAAACAGGAAACAACCCGAAAAACGAGTGAGTATCGCACACTTGCAGGTGTGTAAGTGTTCGGGTTCTCAAGGAGGGTTCCCGAGGGGGGAGTCACTTCAAAAAATCATTGTACGGCCCAAAAACAATCACTTAAAAAATTTAAAAAAAATGAAGAGAAAAGGACACAGAAAAATCCGGCAAATCGAGAAAAATTAACAATAAACCGAAATTGCCGAAATGAAGTAGAAAAAAATTGAGATATTGGGGTACAAGATAAAAATTTACCAAATAACAGACATGTTTTCTTTGAAGAATCAAAAGAAATAAATTTCAAAAAAAAAAAATCAGAAGTTAAAAAATATCAATGCACACATTTTGTGAGTGATACCTCCTCGCTCCCGGCTCCCGCCCGTTCACCCCTCCCCCTTCTCCCTCAAAACTGTTTGCACAGCTGGCCACGCGGCTCCGCGGGACGCCAAACCGGGCGCGACAAATTCATATTAGTTTCCGGCAGGCGGAGCCACATGAAAACAGGCGGCACGGGGCGGGGGCGTTGGCGGTCCAGAAAGGGGCTCGAGCACCCCGCCCCGCCCCGCCCCGCCCCGCCCCGCCAGGCCGTCCGGTCCGCACAGAGGGGACACGGGCCACCCTGCCCCGCCCCGCCCCGCCCCGCCCCGCCATGCCCCGACAAGGGGGAGAGTTCCGCAGTGGACATCTCATGTGGATGCGGTTCAGATTTCCCAAAAAAGTCAATAATAATACGAAAGGCCGCTGGGCGCGTTTTGCGCTGGGGGAAAAAAAAAAGCAAGGAAACACAAAAGGGCGGACGCGGCCGTGACAACGCTTATTGAATGATACATGAGAGTGACGTGTCTTGTGTTGAAGGGGTTTTTTGCTGTTGTTTCAAAGCGTTCCCAAAGAGGAATTTTGGTGGAAGAAACGTGGATTCCACGTGGATCTCTGACGTGGTATCGACGTGGAAGATCCACGTCGCATCCACGTGGATTTGACACCTTTATCCACGAAATTTCCACGTGGAAATCACGTGGATTCAACGTTCTGGTATCCAAAACTTTTTTTCACCTTATGAGGAGTTGAACCCAGAACCTTCGGATTAGAAGTCTTGTACCTTATCCATTACCCTACCGCGACGGTGTTGGCTGAGATGTGTAAGCTACCGATCCCATTCCAAAGCTCACCTTATTCACCTCCAGTATAGCCGTTTTGCGTTTTATGTAATGAAACTTACCCTTGAAATGGATTCTACTTATTCAGAACAAATTTTAAGTTTTGTTCAAGGACGTAAACATATGTTTCAACACTTGTGTTAACGTTGAACGCAAAAGGTGGGAACGTGGAATCCACGTGGATTCCACGTGGATTCCAAGTTATTCCAACGCGTTTTAACTTAACTAAACGCGAAACCAACGAAGCACAGGACAATACATTGCATCTTCTTGTGGAAACTGAGCAGTTATGCTAAAGTCACAACGACTACATCTAGGCCGATATTGGCAAAATAATGGAAATGACGTGGAATCCACGTGATATCCACGAACGTTAACTTTTACTTCAAAACCCCCTTAATGCATGGCGATATTGGCCAATTCGATCAACATACTATTTAAAACCGTTTATTAGCAGAATGAACAACATAATATTTGACGTGGAAAAATAGTTGAAATCTCGTGGACACATCCACGTCCACGAAATTTCCACGAAACCACGTTGATTCCACGTGGAATCCACGTGACGCTCCTCTTTGGGGTTTGAAAAGCATGTGGAGTGGAGGGCGGGGAGCCGAGCGGCCCCGGAGGCAGCTCGGGGGCGGCTCAGGGGAGGGGCGGCTCGCGGGGGCGCGCCCACAGATGGAAACAACCCTGACTTGGTGCACATTTCGTGAATTTTCTTGAATTTTAGTGAATTTCACTTGCATTTTACAATAATTTTGGGGAATTTTCCAGAATTCAACCTGAATTTTTTTTTTTTGGGGGGGGGGGGGGAATTTATCGGAATTACATGGTGTACAAAAATTTCAGAGTTTTTCCCCTCTCGGGGGTGACCCCGGAGGCGGCTCGGGGGCGGCTCGGGGGCGGTTCAGTCAGCACCACAGGCCTGCGGTCACCCTGGGCAGGACGGGACGGCCAGCCTGCAGACCTGGGCGCCGGAGATATCCCAGTCACGCCGACCGCAGAACCGCTGGCCATCGTCATGGCGAGCCGAGCCGACCGCCTACTCCTCGCTGGAGCCCCGACCCCACCGAGCGCGCTCAGGCAAACTGCTGGGCTGGAAACGCAAGTGTGTGAAGCTACACACTAGTGGTGTACGAATTTACATATACGTGCACTTTGTGAGACATTGCCAGACAGTGTCGAAGATTGCTCACAGGGCTCCCGAAAATACATCCTCGGACTTTTCCCTTCCAGCTGACCAAACCTCCTGACTTTATAAACCCTATAGGTATGTACGTACGTATACACCCTACATTTCAAGACCTGTTTTTAAATTCTCTGCGACCTAAATGACGTTTATGTTTTCCCCGCCCTGCAGCTAGCCTGGTTTCATTATACGCACATGGCTCTACTTTCAAGTGCACGAATGGAGATTCACACGCCCGCACATGTGTGGCCGCGTGCCGGACAGCGCCTCGCCGCCATACGCGCCTTATCATGCCGACTAGACCAGTCGTCCGTCGTCAGTCCGCGCAGGGCCGCGATCAGGTCTCGCACTGTTAATCCCCTATATGCTTTGCACTGCGCATCGCGTCGGCGAGATTTTTATAATCACGACTGATTGCTGCACGCGCAGATTCAGCAGCACGCCACGCCACTGTGCGTTTAATGAGACTAACAACTACTGAGGATTCTCATGAGAAAGTCAAGGTTGCGCAAAACGTTTTAATGACGCGCGCTAGCACCGCTGTGGGCCCCCCGGGGGGTCCGCGCGTCACCACTCGTCACCACCCCCCGCCCGCCCGCGCATCTCCTCGTCATCCGCTCCTCCGCCATCGCCTTCGACTCCAAGCCCACGCACGCACGCGCGCACACACACACACACACACACACAGAGAGAGAGAGAGAGAGAGAGAGAGAGAGAGAGAGAGAGAGAGAGAGAGAGAGAGAGAGAGAGCGAGAAATGAGGTATGGCATCCGAGCTGAGCTGAGTCAACAGTGAGTAAGCAAGCGGGAAAGAGAACGAAAGAGGACGCTTGATTGTAGACCCCCGGTGGGATCTGGAGGACGTTTCTCTCTCTCTCTCTCTCTTCCACTCTCTCTTACTCTCTCCCCTATCTCGTCGCTCTCACTCTCCCCTCCATCATCATCGAACTCCTTTTTCAGCGGGGGGGCGCGACCAGCAATCACTGGCCTCTGCTCGCAGCAGCAATACGCCCTCGCGCATCAATGAGAGAGAGAGGGGAGAGAGAGAGAGGGAGAGAGAGAGAGTGTGTGTGTGTGGCTGTCGATGTGGAGCAGGCGACTGTTCCTACTAAACCCCGCTGATTACCGCTCGTGTATTGCCCGGCGATTGCAGGGGCGCATCATTTTAACCACTAAGGGGATGGGGGGAGGGGAGGGGGGGTAGGAAGCCTGCGCCCGTGAGCTCAGCGGGGCCGCGTCTAAACTGCGCGGTCAGCCATACCCAGTTATTTCACCCCTCATTCCCTCCCTCTCCCTCTTTCATCTAGCTGCCTCTCTCTCCCGCTCCCCTTCTCTCTCGTGAGAACGCAAATATAGCAGACGTTCCCGTTCATCCCTCTGCAAGACCGCGTGGGTGTGATCACTGCGGGAGAGAGAGTGAGCGTGCGAGAGAGGGAAGGGGAGGGAGTGAGAGAGGTGGGAGAGAGAGAGAGAGAGAGAGAGAGAGAGAGAGAGAGAGAGAGAGAGAGAGATTCGCGCGTGCCTCTCGCAGTCACTCTCGGCTTACGCGGACCTCCCGGGTTGGAGCCAGGCCGGGCAGCAGTGCGATGCCGCGCGGAACTACAAGACCAGGCGTCGGTGTAAGGGTGCAGCCCACCCTGTGGGAAAAGTCGCACGCCACGGCCGGCTCCCGGTGTGGTGCACTCTAGGGGGAAACAACTCGGAATTTTGGTGTACAAATTTTCGGAATTTTCGTGAATTTTCATTTAATTTTTGTGAACTTTTGCTTGAATTATATACCATATATTTTCTGAATTTTCCAAAAAAATCTGAATTTTCCGGAATTTTTCCAGTTTTTTTCTGAATTTTCTTGAATCTTCCTAAATTACGAGGTGGACAAAAATTTCAGAGCCACTTCCCCCCGGGTACACTGCCAGAAACAAAGTGGGGATACCTATTACTCTCGTGCTCCGGCCCATCCCATACCCACCCTACAGCGACAAAGTAATATGACGTCGTAAGCGGCCGCGCGGTGTCGTCACGGACATTGTTGCGTCTACACTGTCCCGGCTGGGCGGGGAGAATGAGCCTGCTGTGTCGTCGTGTAGTGGATACCTATGTTTTTCTCTCTTTCTCTCCCACCCTCTCAACCAACCTCCCTCCCTCCATCCCTCTCTCATTCTTTGGAATGAAATTCCTTTCCAATCGATTGAAAGACATCCGACCGTCTGAACGCCAAATGTCACGTCGGTTGGTATGTCGAACGGCATTCGTTCGAAAGGGAACACGCTCAGGACTACACTCGTTAAATAATAAAAAAAGTCGTAAATTAAATTTCTAATAATATTTATAGAAACACGTTTTGTCACGCAACAACGATGTTGTTAAGGAACAACAAAAGTTGTCAACCAGCAACAAAAAGTTTCCAATAACATTTAATAAATTTGTTCAGTTACGAACAAAAGTTATTCACACAACAAAAGTTGCACAGTTACAAGAAATTTTCTGTTATAAATTCACAAAAACACTAACAAAAAAAAAAACACATACTGGGAAGTTAACGACTTTTTTAAAAACCATCGATTACGACTCAGTCGTAAATTTATGACCGCAGTCATAAATTTACGACAGCTATTTCTTGCTCGCTTAAAAAATCCCAGTCGACACATAACGTAAAAAAAAATACTCGTAACTGTACAACTTGTAGTCGTAACATGACGACATTTGCCATGGAAATTTTTTCCATCACCCTTACGACCTCTTTTCACAGTGAAATATTGTTGTCTTACAGCAATGTCGTTCTTTCCAAACAACATGGCTGTTGGCCTACAACACTGTCATCACAAAAAGAGTTGTTTCTCATTAACTATTTTTAACAGTGGACATTAACGGACACCCAGCGAAGTTGAACTTGAAGCTCGCTACTCCCACGCGCTTCCCGCCAAAACCTGGACGGGCTGAAATAATGGAGACCGAAATGCCACCATTAGGGCAAGGTTCATTGCTGCAAAACGTCATTATTTTATATCCTCCTTCGTTCCATGTCATTAAATTTTGGAGGAAAAAATAAATAATTGAAAGGTTGGCCCTCATTTTGGCACTCTCTACCCTGTGTCCGCCTGCCCCCGCACTCTGAGTGCACCGTGGGAGTGGCCAAAGCTGCTGCCAATGGGTCCTGTGGGTGCGTGCGTGCGAGTGTGTGTGTGTGTGTGTGTGTGTGTGTGAGGGGCTGTTTGTGAGCATTGGTATTTACACGCGTGGCGTGCGCTACGTGGAAATGAGCAATTCCTCCAGAAAGGTGTTACCGCACCTCAAAAAATTTGTTGAGACAATCGAAATTCGTACATCACAACAGTCCCTATACAAATGAAATGTGGGGAAAAAAATTCGTACATTTACAATTATTGTCTTCATTCCCACTTTAAATTACATTATTGTTAATTTTCGACAGACCATTCTCAACCATCAATTAGCGCCAGGTCAATGCACGACGTGTTTGCAATTGAACAATTTCCAAATTTAATTTTACGACGACACCCCTCACGCTCAATTTTCCTGCAAAATCTAACAAACCTATTTTTCACAGTTTGCAACAGCCTTTAGTTCTACCGGGTGCAGGCAGGGGGCGCGAGCAAGGCAGGGGTAGGGTTGTGGTAGTGTCCGCGTGTGCTGTTGCTGCCCTTTGGCAGCCGGTCTACGCGGCCCTTTTGAGCCGCCCCGCCCCGCTCCGCCCCGCCCCGCCCCGCCCCGCCCCGCCCCGCCCCGCCCCGCCCCGCCCCGCCCCGCCCCGCCCCGCCCCGCCCCGCGCGCTCCAGACCCCGCGGCCACAGAGGCACGGCGAGGCGCAGGGCGGGGCACACGCGGGAATCTGCCGAATGCCCCTCAGGCGACTCGACTGCTGCTGGCTGGAGGCCGCTGGAGGCCGCTGGAGGCCGCTGGAGGCCGCTGGAGGCCGCTGGAGGCCGCTGGAGGCCGCTGGAGGCTCTGGAGAGTCCTGCTGGAGCCTGGCTAGAGAGGAGAGGCTGCCGAGCCCGCCGGAGCGAGCGCATTCCCTCCGGTCGAGAAGGGGGAGCAGCAAGCACGAGGGGGAAACAACCCTGAATTTTGGTGTACAAATTTTGAGGATTTTGGTGATTTGTTTGTGAGTGTTAATTGAATCTTTATAAATTTTCCTGAATTTCTCTGATTTTTCCTCAATTTCCCTGAATTTCACATTTTTTCTTACTTCCTCTGATTTTCAGCAGATGATACCGAAGGTAGCATCTGCTTTTACTCTCGATCTCGAACATGGGGACCCTTTTCTCCTATACCAAGGGCTATACGGATGTAAGGGGGAGGGTCTCGTTCTGTCGTCGTTCCGCCGTTCTGTCGTAGTAGGAGACGTGTCACTGACGCGTCACTGACGCGTCACTGACGCGTCACTGACGTGTCACTGACGCGTCACTGACGTGTCACTGACGTGTCACTGACGTGTCACTGACGTGTCACTGACGTGTCACTGACGTGTCACTGACGTGTCACTGACGTGTCACTGACGTGTAAGTGGCAGTCTTTATCATCTGCTGTCACGTTAGCGTTAGCGATAACGTTTTTTAAAAAAAAAATTATCTGTATCCCGATGCGTACAAAAATTTCAGAGTTGTTTCCCCCCTGCATTTAATACTTTGATCAAAGTGTATGTGTCTGAAAAGCAAACTGATTTTTTTTTCTTTTTTTCGAATACATCTATACTACACAAGCTTTAGCGATATTATTCACACGTTCGCGCCTCGAGTGGCGAGAGCTGAGACCGGAGCTGTGTCGAGCGTTTCGCACGCAGCTCCTCTCCACGGCGGTTCCGGCAGGCAGTGCCGGGCCTAGCGGTGTGGTGGGCCGTGAATATTATGCAGCCGTAAAGTCTGTTGTGCTGCTCTACACACAACGTCAAGCGCGCCGCGGCGCACACCGCCCTGCCCGCAACGATTCAACTAAAAAAAAACAAGAAGAAAAAATCATAATAATAAAATAACGGCCCAGCATCGGCGAAAATGCTCTTCTCAAAACTTCGGGAGCGCGGCCCGGCGGTTCGTGGTTGAGCTTTTGGGCTGAGGTGGAGGCGGAGGCGGAGGCCATCTCTCTCCAAAGGTTTTACATTCCATTGAGGTTGCGAGCAGCGTTGATGGAGAGGCGAGGGGAACTTTTGTAGAGTGCGATAAATGCTCGGTAAGGCAAGCTAACGTTGGGGTGTTCGGCGGGGTGCGCAGTTTAGAGTATAGGAAGTAGAAAAGAGAGAGAGAAGGGGGAGGTACCACACGACCCTGCTAATGGAGTCCCGTGAAATGAGGATAGGAAAAATATGTTAAAACTAAATTAATAATGCCAAAATCGGTTGTAGTTCTCAGATGTCGCTGTAGTTCTATTCTGGTTGACATTTACAAGTGGAGAAATGACTTAAAACTTTCTTTTCTCTTACTCGCCTTTTTCTCACCTGCTACCTCAAAAGACGAAAAAACAACACAAAACGTTCTTAATCGAATTGAAGCAGTAACTTTTAACCTTTGAGCGACTGACTGAAAGATCAGTTATGAACATCGTGTGCCGCCATTATAGAGGGAACACCCCTCACATTGACTTTTAAAAACGCTTAGCTTTCAATTAGGCTATTACGTTGAGTTACAGCACCTTTTCCTTAAAAAATTTAAAAAAACCTTTTTTTAATTTTTACAGAGCACTCCAACACGCAAAGTGCTTCGCTAAACGCGCGGCCCTTTGGCCCGTCCCCGCGATACGGCCCACAGGAAGAGGAGAAACCTCTCACGCCGCGCTGCAAGAATTATTCAAATAAATATTCAATTCTTTATCGTGCGGCCCGCGGCCCGACCTCCTCAAACACAAGACGACCCGGAGAGCTATGCAAATGAATGAGTGGAGAGGGAGAGTGATGAGGAGGGGTGGGGGGGTGGGGGGGGTAGGAGGGGCTGTAAAAGATGCACCACCACGGTATCTGTACAGGCGAGCAGTGCGGAGTGGACCCAGGTGGCCCGCTGCTCCAGCCAGGCTCCAGCCAGGCTCCAGCAAGGCCCCAGCCACCGACCGCGCCCGCAGCCAGGCTCAGGGGACGGACGCCCCTGCCTGCCTGGCTGCTCCCCTCCCTCTCTCTCTCTCTCTCTGTCTCCCTCCCCCTCTCCTTCCACCTCCGTGGCCCCGGAAGAGGGCTCCGGCCGTGCCGCTGCGAGAAGACGGGCATCAATTTGCTGGCCAATGTAGCATGCAGGGTGGCTCCGTTCCACGTCCTCTCTGCTCCTCCTCCCCTTCGTAAATTTCCTCTCTCTCTCACTCTCTGAGTGTGTGTGTGTCTCGATTTCCGTCTCTCTCTCTCTCTCTTCCGCTGGCGCGAAACGCTCTTTGCACAACATGGTGTGGGATCGATTATCAGCTCCACAAACAGTCTTCCTCCACGGAGGTGAGAGCGAGAGTGGCAGAGAGAGAGAGAGAGAGAGAGAGAGAGAGAGGGAGAGGAGAGAGAGAGAGAGAGAGAGAGGCGTGTGAGCGATGGCGGAGAGCAGGCGGGAGCCAAGGTAAAGACACTTGATGACGATCATCATCAAGATGATGATAAAGGAGGGAGGGCCCCAAATGGTCTCAGCCGGGCCGGGCGTGTGGATTTTAGCGTAAATCTCGTGAGAAGGGTCCTAGTGCACGCGCGCGAGGGGTACACGGGGCGTCAACCTCAAACTGCCACCCTCAACCTGATGTCCCAACGCATTTCTTTTTAAGAAGGCGTTTGGCAACAAAAATTCTCAGACTTTTTTTAAAGTCTTTTATTTTTTTGGTTCTTGAAACATTCAAGTGCGACTATCGTACACTTATAGACGTGCTTGCTAGATTATTAAATATCAAGGTATTTTAAATTCATCCCAAAAAGTAAGAAAAATTCCAAAGGAAATCCAAGTGCTTTAATGGAAATTTACACATCTACTAGAGGGTGACATTCTCATCACACTTTGGCGTGTATCCAGTGCACTCTGCTTCCCTACGCCACGCCACGCTCCGGCTTGTGTCACTGAGGCGTTATTACCATCGACAATTACGCCCAGCGTTCTGCAAACATGGGGCCGAGTGACGGGGGTGGCCCTGCTGGAGGGAGAGAGCATCCGCGGGAGGGGAGAGAGAGGGAGAGAGAGAGGGAGGGAGGGGGAGAGAGAGAGAGAGAGAGAGAGAGAGAGAGGGAGAGGGAGAGGGAGAGAGAGGGAGAGAGAGGGAGGGAGAGGGACTACTGGAGAGGATGGTCCTGATGCTTGAGAGACGCCTCTGCTGGCAAGAGAGCGAACGAGAGAGAGAGAGAGAGAGAGAGAGAGAGAGAGAGAGAGAGCTCTCTTCTGCTACCAAAAGCGCGCCTCGGGAGGTAATTGCCAATTATTATTACGACCGTTGATACGATACAGACAGGGGGTGACGGCGCGCTCATAAAGGCCTCCGGTCGGCTTAATGTCAGCGCCGGAGGCTGCGAGGTACGTGCAGTCACAGGCCGTTAGCTTAGGCCCCTGCATGTTTCACAAATTATTCGCCAAACGCATCAATCACACAAATGCACAGAGTTAGATTTTTTTTTCTGTCACTTAATTTTTTTTTTTTGGACACTTTTTCCACAACCACATTTTCTTCTCCTTTTTTGTGTAAAATAAAAACCAGGAATATATAAAAAGATACGCCCATTTAAATAGTTCGCAATACCACTTTTTTTAATACAGAGCAGCCGTTCGTGCTCTACACATTGGATTTCTTTTTACCCCTTCGCCTACATAGGAAATATTCCACAGACAATTTGCTTGCTGAAGAAAACATGGTTTGTCCCTTTCATAAGAAAGAAGAAGAAGAAGAAAACTACGTGAGGGGTGAGTAGACCCACAGCACGCGGAGCTTGATGCGCTAGGGGCAGATCCCCCTTAGCAAGCCCCTACCCCCGCTCCCCCTCGCTGGACTTGCGTGAGTAATGCTGTGCGCGTGCGCGCGCAGTTAGGTTCCCTTCCAGTTTTCTCCAGTATATTTCACTGGAGGACGCAGTAGCAGCAGAGAGCCTCACAGCAGCGTACTGGAATATGGGCGGGCGGGCGCGAAGCGGGCCAGGCCCGGGCCACTGCTTTTAATTCCGCCCGCCCATTCTCTCCCCCTTTTCTCTCTCCCTCTCTCTTTTTCTTCCTCACTCCCTTCGACCCCTTGTAGGACACGGGGGCTGAGCAATATCCCTCCCCCCACCCCCTTCCCCCGGACGTGACTTGTAGGGCGGCGCCTGTCAACGTTAACGCCTCATGAAGACCGCACGAAAGGACGACAATATGAATTGCCCCGGGAGACAACGGGTGGGTGCGGCAGCGGGGGGGGAGGAGGGGGGGACGAAAAGGGTTGTCGCCCGGAGCGCCTGGCAGCGCCGGTCGAGCGGCGGACCCTCCCTACCACTCCACCCAACGACCAAATAGGGGCGGGATAGTGGTGTCCAAAAACTCGCAAAAGTCGCGCTCCCATTGTATCGAAATATCAATTAACTTGTAGAGCGCGATTCATCCGCGAGGCAGAGTGCGATGAACTGTTTGGTTAAGGCTTTGCTTTTCATTTCCTCCCTTGATTGTAACTGTAGTTCTTTAATTGCAATAAATTATCACTTACGCTCTCAACTGATTTAATAATATTCCTCTGTATAGGATGAGCGGCAAAGTGGTTCGCAAACTTTAGGCGCTGAATGTCGGTTTCGTGATACAGTAATGTATCTAACATTTCTAGTAGCCAATGAGCAGCAGTCGATGATAGTGTTTACGAGTATAATTATGGACACACTGCGCGTTAGCCGAGATAATCTCGACTGGTAGTTAAACAGTTTCTGTAATTTGTTACATTTTTTTTAGACAGAGCAGAGATAGGGGAAGGCATCTGCATATACAGCACAGTTACCTGTATAAACTTCGTTGCATCTTTCACGGCGAGCGGCGAGCCGCTTAGCCCATGCCCAGCATTTCAGCCGCACAACACAGAATAGAGTGAGATAGGGAGTTATATCTAGAGCTAGCACGCCTGCCACGCCATTTCGGAATTGCCTCAGTCCTTTTCCTCTCACTCACTCCACTCTTACTCTCTCTCTCTCTCTCTCCCTCTCCCTCCATCCCTCTCGATCCAATAGGGTCTCTCGTGCAGCCCGCCAGCCCACCCCCTTTGCCATGGCCAGTATGATGTATTGCTTGTCCCACCACATTCCATTAGAGAGCCCAGGGGCGCTCCGCTCAGAGAAAGCTTTATGAAAGATGTACGCGGGGGAAAACAACGGAAAAAAATAACGGAAGTATAATGACGGAACGTAAAAGTGAGCACTGCGTTAGCCGAGATAATCTCGACTCGAAGGATTGCAATGCGCGGATTAATTCCGCGGTGGAAAACGGCAAGCCGTGCGCGCATGGGGGGGAGGGGAGGGGCGGGGCGGGGCGTTGCACGGATCCGTGCGTTGCGTTAAGCGAACTGTCATCTCATGACTGCAGCTCCAGGGGAAGAGTCCTCTGCACCGAGTGAGCTACTCGAGCGAGACCCTGCTTTGAACAGGTGAGGGGATGTTGAAAAAAGCGTTTCGCTGGCGTAGCTCTTTCGTTACAGGCCAAAATAAAAATATAAAAAAAATACACATATAAAAATCAAAAAAGTATAAAACAAATATAAAAGCGAGCGAAGCGGGCTGCCTATGGCCGACTCGGTGGGCGCTGGGCGCAGGGCGGAGCAGTGCGTGCTGCGAGGGGTGAGGTCAACAACTTGGCATATTCAGTGTACAGGTTTGCGGTAATCAGTTCAATATTCAACCATATTCACCCATTTTCAGCAGTATTTCACGCAAATCTAACAATATTCTAGCCTCACTTACTAATATTTCACCCAAATTAGACAAAGTTAACTCGAATTTACGAATATTTCACCGATATTCATCAATATTCAACCATATTTCAGTATTCGGTGTACACGAAATCCCAAAGTAATGGACCCCTCGGCGTGTTGTGCGCCGGAGCAAGAAGCGACTCGAGGCTTCACTTCACTTGTTTACTTCGGTATCAGTCGGACTAACTGGAACACGAGTCAAACAGTGCTTTCATCAGATCAGTTCTAGATCAGGTTTTATTTTGATTTTGATTTTGATTTTACTTTAATTGAATGCACACCATCAGCATCAGCCAAAGAACTGAAAACGAAGCATCTTCGGCTGGTTGCAAAGATAACTTCTCGTGCTCCACCCCAGCCGGCCCCGCCCCACACAGCCCCGCCCGTGTACAGGCGCGCCGGGGGGAGGGGCACAGGGCTGATAAGGAGGGTCCCCAGAATGGGCAGTCTTTCTTGTGATTTATTCACCGACAAGTCAACCTCTCCTGGCCCCGCCCCTACGGGTCCATCGCACGCACACCTTACGCGCGAGCTGAGGACAGAAAACAAGATTTTTATAAGCGGGGGGAAAAGCAGAAAATCCCCCCCCCCCCAAAAAAAAAAAGTCGTGTTTGGCTGATGAGGCTGTTTGTTGAACGCCCCTCCCCCGTCCCTCTGCGCGCTCTGCACCCCCAGGTGGTCCGTGGTGGGGTGGAACACTTCCGCTTCATTAGAGGACCTTAAAAGGTGCTTTTTAAAAATATATAGACAATATTTCCTCTTTTATTTTTGTTGTGGATTCCCTTGATTTTGAAAAGAAAAGTAATCAGCTCCAGGAGTTCATTCTGTACGCGTGGCTCATATATTTTTCGTGACTCGTCAGCTTCATCACTTTCATCGCGGTCCTAATAATACTTTCCCCCAAAACTGGGCTATGCTATGCGAGCCGAGAGACGCGTTGTGCACAGGCAGTGCGGGCCCTTCTGGCCCGCGGCAAGCGCCCCCCGGACACATAATTAATGGTGGGGATGAGGCTTTGATTTACCGACCCGGAGGTGATGCTCAGTACAGCCCGCCCCCCGGCCCCCCACCGGCGCCCAACTGGAGGGTGACGTCCGGGTGACATCCGAGTGACGCTGGGCCGCGGGTCGGGTGACGGACGGGCGCGGTCCTGAGCCGAGGAGTGGGGGGTGGGGAGGAAGGGGAATCAGTCATACAAAATGCGACAAAATGTGTACAATGATTTGATTGACTTTTGCTGTTTTCAAATTCTTTGTTTTTATTTTTCTAGGAAAACTTGGGTGACATTTTGACTAAAGTATAGATTCGCCCCGGTCCCCTGCTATTTCTGACTTTTTATCATATTTTTTTTTTTCAGATTTTCGTTCACATGTTCTCGAATTTTAGGATTTTTGTGTATTTTTCTTCTTGATAAGCTATAGATCTTTTACACTGACTGTATTTCAAAAAAAAAAAAAGATGATTGGTTGTTGTTGGGGGCGTGCGTGCGTGCGTGTGTGTTCATCAAGGGGAAAGCTGTCAATGCAAATTATTATTTTTTATTTTCAGGCCTTCTAAAATTAGTCAAAACGTTTGACACTTTAAATGTGGCCCAAGCGATTTTGATAAAATTTACGATAATTTAAGAATTTAAGCTTCTACATTCAATTTCTTCTCTGATGAGCAACATTATAAAATAGGATAAGGAAGAAGAGAAGATTACATAAAATAAAACATCAATAACATGAATATGACAGTATGGGCGATACACGCGTATTTCGATTATTAGCAGATGATACGTAGTATCAGCAGCTTTCTACTACTGAAGTAAAGTTAGCGTGGTTATTTCCCCCCTCAATCCACACTTTTCGAGCTAGTATTTTATTCCTACTGCGTCGTTATTAATAGCTGCCCCTCACGCTTGGTGTGAGCAGCGCCCGCGGGCCGCCTGAAGTGTGACGGGCCAGCAGGGGCAGTGCTGGCCGGCCCCAGCCTGCCGCTTCATATGCAGCCCGCCGCGCGCCCATGCTGGAGCCACTCTGCCCCGTCCCGGTGGTGGGGCATGATTAGGATTAATGATTGTTTCCATGAAGGCCGGGGAATAGGACAGGACAGCGCCACCGCGGCAGCGCACGCCGTGTGGGTGAGCATGGCGGCGAAAAACTTGGAGGGGGTGGCGGGGCGGGGGGCGGGTTAGAGTGTCACCCCCCGCCGCCGCCCCTCGGGGCCTTCAGCCCGGCCCCGCCCCGCCCCGCCCCGCCACCGCAGCGCGAGGGGCCTCCCTCCCTCGCAGGATTCAGCTATATATAGCGCGGGTTGCCTACCTTCGGGCGTAATCCACCGCGAAAAGCAGGCGTGTGTGTGAGGGGTGAGGGCGAGACCCCTGCTGCTCCTGTCGCCGCAGGATACTGCAGCAGGAAGCTGCTCGCTCCGCAGGCAGATGAGCCTCCCGTCCCGTGGGCAGGCACACAGCCTGTAGGCACTCGCCCCCACAGCCTGCTGCAGGCAGTCACCCCCACAGCCTGCCGGGGCCTGCTGCAGGCAGTCACCCCCACAGCCTGCTGCAGGCAGTCACCCCCACAGCCTGCCGGGGCCTGCTGCAGGCAGTCACCCCCACAGCCTGCTGCAGGCAGTCACCCCCACAGCCTGCCGGGGCCTGCTGCAGGCAGTCACCCCCACAGCCTGCTGCAGGCAGTCACCCCCACAGCCTGCTAGTAGGTAGGCCCGCTACAGGCCTACTCCCTCTACAGCCTGGACGTGATTTCCCTCCCGGGCCGGAGGCCTAGAGGAGCCCGCTGACGGACCCCAGGCCGCCCCGCCCCGCCCTACCCGGACACCCCAATTACGTTAATGACTGTCCAGCGGCGCCTGCTGCCCTCTCTTATACCGCCCCGCCCCGCCCCATGTGCGCGATGGGGCGGGACAGCCGGACGAGCATCCGGGGAACACTAGGGCTGCATCCCCGCCCCGCCGCCCCGCCTCGCCAAGCACCGCGACGGCCACGAGCACCTCGAGGTTCCCCGCGCCACCCGTCCAGCCAGCACTTCGGCACTCACGAGCACCCCGATAGGATCACGCCGCGCTCCCACCGCCGCAAGTCAGCTCTCCAACCGAGGCAGAAACTGCTCTGAATGTATTATACACCTCGTAATTCAGAAAAAAAATTAGATAAGTTCAACAAAATTTAGATAAATTCTTAATTAGCTCAGAAAAATTTCGGGGGAAAAATCAGAAAAATCCAGAAAAAGTTACAGAAATTCACAAAGAGTAGAAAAAGCTTCCAAAATTGTATTACTAATTCAGAAAAATTTCACAAAAATTCACCAAACTAGTACGGCAAAATTCAGATTTGTTTCCTCCTCGGCTCCAACAGGTCCTCGTTCGCCGTGGCCGCAGGCAGGGTAGCAAGAAAGGCTCACCGCGCGATATATCAGTTCCGAAGGGATGATATCCCGCCGCCCCTGGGTCGCCACACTTCACTTCATCCCCACCCCGCCCCGCCAGCAGCCTTAGGCGCGAGGGCTCAGCCGGACCGGACCCAACACCAGCAACACCGCCTCCAGCTGCAGAATTAAACTTGTGGGAGAGGGCGGCTGTGGCTTTGACCCGTGCGGTCGACTTCTCACACCCGAGCCGTGGCGCGGCGTGGCGCGGCGGCGCGGCTGCGGCACCCTCACTCTGCTGCTCCTGGCCCACCCCCTGCGCGCCGTGATGAAGGTGCTGCTGGCCTGGCGCGCACAATAAGGCTCCAACTAAAGTCGGACCAAACCGGACCCGACCGTAGACCGAGACTTCGCTCTTCTCTCTCTCTCTCTCTCTCTCTCTCTCTCTCTCTCTCTCTCTCTCTCTGTTTCTCTCTCTCTCTTTCTGTCTCTCTCTCCCCTCTCTCTTTTGTCAACGCCAGCCCCTAGATGATTGCGTTGAAGAATCAATGGACGCGCGCGGAGAGGAGAGGAATGGAGGACCTACACGAAGACGTTCCAACACCAACAACAGCAACAAACTTAACTTTCTCTGCCGCCAGCCGGCGCGCCCCGAGCCGGAGCGAAGAGAAAGAGAGAGAGAGGGGGGGAGGGAGGGAGAGAAAGAGAGATAGGATGACGCACTCGGCAGAATCACCAGTGACACCAGTCGCGACCAAGCGCGCCCCTTCCGCCTGCTGACACCCCAGCCCCGCCCCGACCCCGACGGCAGTCAGCAAAACTTGCTGTGACTGTGGTGCGCGGCTGGAGACACGGCCCCGCATCGTACACACGACAAGGGAAAAGTGAAAGGGAACCCGAAAACTCTTCGTACCAGCAGCGGGCCTCATCTGGCCGCAAGAAGCAAGCTTGTACCACCAAGTGCGCGGGTGAACTTTACACACACTCGTTGGATCACTGCAAACCCTGGAATCCAATTTACCACCCAAAATGGGAGAGGACACTTTTCTATGCTAAATTAGAGTGAGAATTTTTAACCTCACTCTTTTCGAGCGAGATATTTTTTAGCCTCACTCTATTTGAGTAAGGATTTTTTAAACTCACTTAAATTGAGCACGAATTCTCACTTTATTAGGGCGAGGTCTCCAAATTATTTCTCATAAAGGGCGAGGAAAAAAATTATTTCTCTCCAGAGAGTAATCAAATTGCCCTCAAATTCTCACTCGTATGGGGGCGAGAATTATGACTCGTAGATTTTCAGTGGATCGTTGATACTATAAGTACAAGTACACTTGAGGCAAGTGAAAATTACGCCGGTAAAAGCATTTATACTAAATATCAACGAAAAAAAAACAAATTCTCACTTTTTGAGGAAAAGGGGAAAACTGTGAGAAACTCGCTGATTTTCATGAAAGCCCCACAGATTTTGAGGTATCCCCTATATAAATGATATATTTTCCCGCACTTTTTAAAAAACAGGAAACATCCTCAAAATCTGAGGGTTTCAGAGTTTTACCTTTTTCCTTAACAAATGAGACATTGTTTTCACCCTAAAACTGTAAATCTAAAAGAATAATTTGTTGTTAATTTTTTTTTTAAGGTGCAGCGGACGGCTATCTGCGATCGTGCGGCTGGCGAGCTCAAAGCGCTTCAGAACTCGTTTAGTTCTGTTGACAAAAGGTCTGACAGGGTGTGGGGGAGGAGAAGGTGGGGAGGGGGGGGATTGGTTGGCTGCACGGTCCATAGCAGAGGCCTGGCGGGCTGCGTATGAAATACCGGAGATAGAGCACTAGAAGGCAAATGCACAGAAAAAATCCTCACAAAATTATCACTTTAGAAAAAATACGAACTTTCTTGGAGGGGGAGGAATTTGGGAAACAAGCAAACATGATGCTTTTTCAGTAACATGCTCAGTAACAGGCAGTAGTAGATGCCTAAGGGGCGGCCAATTCGACGAAATCGTGTACACAGATATAGGGTGTATATACGCGAAAATACAAGGTAATTTTTTAAAAAATACTTCTCAAAAATTCAAGAAAAATACCGAAAATTACAAGAAATACAAAGAAAGTATACACAGCGGCCAGCCCCTGGTAAAGTGCCGCTTCTCAAAAACTTGACTGGCGTTCACGCTATGCTACACAACTGCCACTCTCTCCTGTTCACATGATTAGCAGCATAAATATTGTTAAAAAAGCCATCATGCTCGTAAGTAGCGCACGCAGAGGGAATCAGTTTGCAAAGGGACAGGATATTTTACGACAGTGTGCGGCTGCGAGGCGAAGTAGCGATACGCCAGTTTTAAGGGTGGAGTGAGTCCGCGGGTGGGCGAGCGGCAGGGTCGGGTCCAGCCATGTCCACGGGGACCGGGGAGGCTGACGATGACGGGCAGACAAAGACCTCGATGCAAATATAATACGGAACAGGCCGGCCAGCTGCTGAGCGCGGCCAGGGCGGGGCGGGGCGGGGCGGGGCGGGCCGCCGGGCCGCGCCTCACAACGAACATGCGCAAAAGATCCACTTTGCACACATGTCACGTGCCTTAGAAAATGATTAAGAAACAAAATTAAATTTTCCACATGAGAAATATCTTTGCTGATTTACGATTTTTTAATTTTTTTAAAAAATAATTACGCCTTACGAAAAATGTTGTAAGTTTACGGCAAACCATTCTTGTTCGTCATTCATTGAATTTCAAGTCGATGGAAAGTGCTTGTAATTTTACAATTTGAAATTTTCACTTTACGGGTACACTATGTGGAAAATTATCCCGCAAAACAAAGACTTTTTTTTCAGAGCTGTAAAAAAGAAAAACAAATTATTGTGATGCATTTACAGAGTTTGACGTACCGCGTAGGCCTAGCTCATTGTTCGTGGGCTCTATATTTCAGCATATAGGCCCATCAGAGTTCGCCTTCCCCTGCCACGCCGCCACGCCTCGCAACGCCCCGCCCTTTGACTTCGTCTCGATTATCATAATTTAAGTTTGCTCATATGTATTTGAGAAACTACTGTGCTCGACACGCGGGGTGTGCCGGCGAGAGACAGGCAGCAGGGAGGGGATTAAGTCACATGTAGTCTCTCTCTCTCTCTCTCTCTCTCTCTCTCTCTCTCTCTCTCTCTCTCTCTCTCTCTGTGCGTGTGTGTCTGGCAGGGAGACACAGAGGGAGAGCGAGAGTTTCGCCAACAGGCGGGGTGGCTGCCCCGGCCGGAGCCCCGGCGGGACCGTCACAAAGGCCCAGAGCAGCTACACGATAAGAGGGCCCCACATGCAGCAGCGTGACGCAACGTCACACCACGCCACGCCACGCCACCAGCGCCCTCCGCTGCTGCCGGCCTGGCCCTGCCTCTTATAACGACCAGCAATCAAAACCAGGCGACCGGAAAATCCCAAACAAAAGGCCTATTGGCGTGCCGTGCCATGCTTACTCCGGGGCGCCCGGCCCCAGCGGCCCCAGGACCGCGCGCGCCGCCGTGTCGAATGGGTTGCCTACCCTCAAGGCGTACCCGGTGCCGAGTTCCGTATAGGTGAAGAGGAGGCGCGACTGACGAGGCAGCGTTCCAATTTCCCGGAGGAAAAAAAAAAAAAGCAGAATATCTTCATCCCGTTTCTCTTTTTCCTTTTTTCATGTCGCGTACCCTGATCTGCGTGTGTGCTTGAGATTGGATTAGGCCGCCATGATGACACCGAGAGGGTGAGAGCGCGCGAGCGCGCGCGAGAGAGAGAGAGAGAGAGGGGGGGGGGGGAGTGTGTGTATGTGAGAGCGAGAGAGAAAGAGAGAGAGAGAGAGGGAGAGCGTCGCAGGCATAGGCGGAAGGGGGAAAAACGAGTACAGGGTTAATACGAACACACTGGAGCACGCCTCGCTCGCGAGCCGCGCCGGCATCAGACGGGCCAATCTGGCGAGGCAGAGCCCTATAACCACAAAGGACGCCTCCACCACTCTCACTCACTCACTCTCTCTCTCTCTCTCTCTCTCTCTCTCTCTCTCTCTCTCTCTCTCTCTCTCTCTCTCTCTCTCTCTCTACCCCTCTCTAGCTCTTCATCGGTGCACCACGCTGTTCGGTAAACGCAAAAAAAATTCACAGCAGCAAGATTTTATTAAAATTGAATGTGATGTGTGCGGTGTGCGCCGAAAGTCGGAAATGTCCTCCGTTCACTGTGTAATCAAAAAAGTTTTCATCTTCTACACAGTTGTAGACTGAAGTATTGGGTTGGGTTATTGGGTTATTGATTGGGGCGGTGAGCCCCACTACGTACAGTGTTACTTTTCCACCCTGTGAAGTGCTTGGCCTGTCGAGCTTCACAACAAGACGTGTTAGCACTTAAAGGAGGCCCGTTGATACCTATCAATAACACGTACGGCACAAATCGCATTTGTTTTAATTCCTTTATTTTTTAACTATTGTGTTGGGAGAGAGAAAGGTCTTTTAGCTCGTTCGCATTATTTTTCCGAACGGGGAAATCACTCATACAAAATGTGCTGAATTATTTCTATGACTTTAGATTGTTTAGATTTTTCTTTCGATTTTTCAAGGAACATTGCTGAGACTTTTTAATACAGTTTGATATTACTCCATACAAATGATTTAAAAAAAAAAAAACGGTTTCCTGTTCATTTTCAGATTTTTCTGTATCTTTCTACTAGATTTTATTTTGATTCCTTTGATTCTTTTTACAGTGATTTTTATGGGGGCCGTCCAAAGATGTTTCAAAGTGACTTCCCCCTTGATCCCCGTTTTAAATGGTCTCTCTTGGGGCGGAAGGCTTTTTCCCTTCTGCTTTTCGCGAGGACTTCATCGCAGGGATTTGTCGGGAGCTGCTGCAGCGCCGCGCGGGGCCCGCCTGGAACATCCTGATGGATCTGGCCGCCCCGCCCCGCCCCGCCCCGCCCCGCCCCGCCGGGGCCCTCACGCGGGCTGCGGGGAGCTCCTTCCTGATGTGATTGTGATCCGATCCCCAGCGGGATCAGCGGGCTAGGGCGGCGGCGGCGGGATCACCCCCCCCCCTCCCTCTCTACTGCAGAACGCGATCTGACTCCACCGACGAGAGCACTGCGCGGTGCGGGGATAGGATAATCATTTTGCTCCTGCTCGGCAGAACGAGGCGGCTGAATTAAATCCGGCGGAACTTATATTCTACTCAGCGCGAAAGATTTATTTTGACAGGGTACATAGAGAGCCATGTGGTGGTGCACGAAAGTCGTTCTTTGCAATTATGGTAATTAAACTGGTACTTAAGTACAACACGCCCCCCCCCTCAACACCCCTACAAAAAAAAAGGAAGGAAAAGAGATAAAACTTTGCATGATTTTTGTTATGAGATATGAGATCCCTACTGAGAGAAATTCCCAATGAAGATGCGTACAAGTGTTAAGACTCTTTTCACGTTACAAAGCATTGCAGACAGTAATTCCCGTTCGATTACCAGAGCACTGTCTGCAGACTTCTATAAAGCAGCGCTTGTTAACTTAATAAGAAAACGGCTAGAGAAAAGGCCACGCGGCCTACACCAGGCGCGTAACAGCGGCATTAACACAACGACAGAAGAGAGAGAAAGAAAAAACATTATTCACTTCCCCCAAATCCATCCAAATTTTTTTCTTTATTTTTTCTGAGCCGCGCCCCGCTCGACTTGCCACCCGCCTGTAAAAGTTAATGTGCAGCCGTAACCTCGTGTTTTACTCCCTCGCAGCCGATATACGCCCGGGCAGGGCTCTTCCTCTACGGACTGCAGCCTTCTCTCTCTTTCTCTCTCTCTCCCTCTCCCACGCGCAAGCACACACATACAATCTTTGGGCAACCCCTTTGCGCTACTGCACTGGCTCGGCGGCGCAGTTCTTTCTGAATAATAAAACAAGACGTAAAAATGTTTTATTGATTCGAACGCAGTGACCGCCTAGGAGAACCCCTGCACTCGTATCTAATACCTCGCGGCCGGAAAATGTTTTAACAATATCTATTCTCTTGATTTGCTGCTGAGCGTGACGAAGCACTCAGTGCGGCTACTGGGGGACGTTGAAAAAGTCCGAACCCAAGGGGCGGCCAACTAATGTATTTCTGTGTACACTTGCCTTGTATTTCTAATATATTTTTCGGTATTTTTCTCGTATTTTTGTTGAGTATTTCTATGAATTTCTGTGTATTGTAGAGTATTTCCTTGTATTTTTAGTGTATTTCTTGAAACACACAGGTATTTCTGTGTACACTTTTTTTTTCGAGTTGGCTGCCCCTCGTCCGAACCCGCCTATGGTATGACAGGGGTATCTTTCTATTATTATTAATTCTATGTCTGAATTGATACAATACAAACAAACAAGCTCTACACCAGGGATGCACACATGCACACAAGGCCTCCCAGACTACTAAATTGTGCCAAAGACGAGACCCCCCCTCCCTCTCTCTCTCTCTCTCTCTCTCTCTCTCTCTCTCTCTCTCTCTCTCTCTCTCTCTCTCTCTCTCTGCAGCAGCTGCATTTGCCGAGCGTCTCTGGCGCTTATAATGAAATAACGAATAAACTTTAGCCTCTTTCATTTTGGCGACCGCTTGACGTCTTGCTCGACTGCATGATCGAAGAGAGAGAGAGAGAGAGAGAGAGAGAGAGAGAGAGAGAGAGAGAGAGAGAGAGAGAGAGAGAGAGAGAGAGAGAGAGAGAGAGAGGGTTATGAAGTGAGGACGGGGAGAAGGGGCCGAGAGGGACAGAGAGAGGAGAGAGAGAAGGAGGGGGGCACAGGGCAGGTGAGAGGTCCAGAGGGTCCTCGCCTGACCGGTCGACAGGTTTTGGAACAGGACGGTGTAAAAAGAAGAGGTTCGGAACACCTGCTCGCCCGGCAGACCACCACAACACACGCCCCGCCCCGCCCGGCTCAGCCCGGCTGACACTCTCAAGACGGAATTCGTTGATGTCCCTTCCTCAGAAGTAGGTGAGTCGGTTACGTTGGCCACCTTTGAGGTTGATTCAAGAAAAAATTGGAGAGGGCGGATCAATAGGACAAGGAAGAACAGATATAGGTCCAAAGTGTGTGGGTGTTGCGCACTTACAACTGCACTGTGAAAAAAATATTCGAAAAATTACGACTCTTTATGTAATTTGTGAATACGACACAGAGGTGTAAGTTTACGATCACAGTCGTAGTTTGACGACAGCAAATTTTGAATCCACAAAGTAAACTAAGTCTACACATGGTGCAGAAAAAAAAACGTAACAAAGCAGCCAAAAGCTGTCACTTTACGACACTTATCATGGAACATTTTCCCGTGACTCTTACGAATACTTTTCACAGTGTGCGTGAGCGCAAACTCGTCAGATGCATAAGTTTCCATGAAAACAAAGCATTGGAACCGACCTATCAAGGTGGGGACGATGTTACATAGTTTTCAAGCAGTTTCCTCAGGTCCCATCGTTAACTCCCGCTGAGGCTGCTTGAATATCAAGGCGTATACGTTGGCTAATTCTGCCGTTAGGATTAGAAACTCGAGACCAATCGAATTAAGTCTGTTATAACATTTTTGCTCGCCATGCTTCATCCTGTGAGGTCCTTTTTAAGCACATCGAGCCCGAAAGCAAACAGGAACGTGTAATGAACGTGAACGTGCCTGCGCATGACCTGGCATACGCGATTATGCACCACGCCACAATACCCGCCCAGTACCACGGCGAGAACAAGACGAAAAACCGGATAAATACGCGCTAATAATTCCCTGCACTTGCACTGTAAAAAGTTTCTGTAGCTTTAAAAGATATTTTGTGACAGTTAATAGTTAATTCACGCCGTCTCTCTGACATATTATCTGTTAAAGTGATAACACAACTTTTGACATTTTTATCTTAACTGAATGACAAGCAAATAGTAATTGTTCACAAATGACAACTGTTTCGTCTCATATTTTACAAAATATTTATCTTTCATTGACAACAAAATTTACACAAGTCGAAAAATTTACTGTCATTGGTAAATTACAAATAGTTTGTCAGCTCATTATCACAAATTTATACCACGTTCCAAATTTATCCAGACGATAATTGTCAAATGATAACTAACGTTTCTAGTGTATGCCATGCCGCACGCCGGAACAGAGCCGTTATGCCATCACCGTGACCACAGCGCCGTTCATCTTTAATGTCGCTCGGAAAAGTATTGAAACACGGAAACACTTGGACGTAATGGCCCCTACTTCTGCTGGCCTACTGCCGGCGTAACCTCTCGCTTCCAATACGGTTCTCTTTTTCTTTGACTTTGCCCCGCTTCCTTCCTCAAGAAGTTTTCTCAATTTTCCCGCCGCGCGCGGGAGGGATTTTCCCTTCTTCCGCGGGCGCAAAACACTGTAGTGCTCTTTCCATAAGTGATGTATCGGCCCCAAGCAGCAAAATATACAGAATAGGAGCGAGAGAGAGAGAGAGAGAGAGAAGAGAGAGTGGTGGGAGGAGTAGAGATGGGTCGGCGGCAGATGGCAAGCGTTGCAGATCATTTCTAAGCTGCTGCGAGTGGTGTTCTGTTTGTGTGTGTGTGTGTGTGTGTGTGTGTGTGTTGCGAATCTGGCGGGGAAAGAAAGGGGGAGGGGTCAGCCCTCTGGGTGCCCACCGTCCGACCTAGGGTTCCAAAAGCCGGAAAAAAAACATGAAAAATATGGAAAAAAACCGTTTTTTTCGGTTTTTTATTTTTGCAAATTTTCCGAAAAATATGCTTTTTTCGCTTTTTTGTATGAATTGTTGTTTTTTTATGCTATTTGAGCTTTTAGGCACTGGTATTAATAGATAACGTCATAGGTATTAGTTTGGAAATATTTAAAGGAATCTCCCTGTTTTAGAGCCACTGGGCCCTCCGTGCTTCGCGTTAACCGTCTAACTCACGTTTTTGAGGGCAAGATAATATTTTTCCGGTTTTTTCGGAAAAAAAAACGTTTTTTTCCATGTTTTTTTCCAAAAAAATATTTTTCCCGCTTTTTTAGAACCCTAGTCCGACCAGGTCCGTGTCCGTGTGGTCGGACGGCCCTGCCCGCCCAGGCCCAGCAGCCGCCATCCACCTGCCCGGCCCAGCCCAGCCCCCCCCCCCCCCCCCCCTACCTTCCAATCTCTTTCTGCTGCACCTGCCTCGTGCCGCTATGGACCACAGAGGCTGCGCAAGGGATCGGTTTATTTTTTCTTCGGAATTTTTTTTCCCCTCTTATTTTTGTGAGCGGCAGAGCAGGGCAAAGGCTGGGGGGAGGGAGAGAGAGAGAGAGAGAGAGAGAGAGAGAGAGAGAGAGAGAGAGAGAGAGAGAGAGAGAGAGAGAGAGAGAGAGAGAGTCGCTGCGCCGAAAACGGCCTCTTCGCGTGTCGTACAACTAAAAGCACAGCGCTCGCGCCGAAAGGAGAAACAAATTGGAAAATTTTGTACACCTTGTAATTTAAAAAAGAAAATTCGCAAAAATTCAGAAGAAAATAACACGCACAAAAATTAAGGATGGAGAAAAAAAAAACCCAAAAATCCGGGTGAATGGTAAATTTGCAGAAAAATTCCCCATGTACGCCATGTCATAACTTCGAGTTGTTTTCCCTCGCGCCTCGCACAGTGTGGCGACGCGAGTTCCTTTCGAGCGATAGAGGGCCAAAAGTTATTGCAGTTGTCATTCAGCTCGACGGGCAAGCGACGGCGCGCCGGGGAATACATAGTAGTTTCGGGACGGGCCTTCATTTGCGTTCGCAATTATTGCGAAACATTTTGCTAACAAGCTGCACGTGTGCGCCGCGGGCGCGTTGTGGAAGTGCGTGACGGTGGTATTGATAAGCCGGTGGGAGCGTAGCGCAGAACACAGCAGAGCGTGTGCTCACCAAAGCTTACGGTCAATGTCGCGGTCAGCACAGTATTAGCTAACGCAGAACATAGAGCGTGTGCTCAACAAAGCTTACGGTCACATGTAGCAAAACCAGGGCGCAACAATAAGATAATTACTGTTAATAAAATAGAATATTTCTTTTATTTGGGTAAACAACAGTGGCTGCCAGCGTGACCCGGAGAATATCTGCCGAGGCTACGGAAATATGGACAGCATTTGCTCTCAACTTAATTTTTTTTCCCTGACCCAAAACAAATTTCCCTGACTTTTCCATGACTTCCAGACCCTTTTTTTTTTTAACTCCCTGACTTTTCCCTAACTGACTTCCCTGACCAGTTTGAGCCCTGAATAATTACTTACTCTGTGGACAATCGTACTGAAGCGCCGGCGCTGGAGAGGCTGTGTGCCGCCCCGCCCCGCCCCGCCCCGCCCCGCCCCGCCCCGCCCCACCCCACCCCACCTCGCCCCGCGTCGAGGACACCTGGCGTCACCTGCAGGACAGTCCGAGCCGTGCCACAGGCGCAGGCGGCGCGCGTCTCTTATTCCGTCGCAGCGATAATTCTCATGAATTAAAGAGCACCTCGCAAATACGACTTGGACGCTGCCCTCCTGCCCTCCCTCCCCTCTCTCCTCTTTTTCTCTCCTCTCTCTTTCTTTCTCTCTCTCTCTCTCTCTCTCTCTCTCTCTCTCTCTCTCTCTCTCTCTCTCTTTTTCTCTTCCTCCCCCTTTCTCTTCCCCCCCCTTCCTCCACTCTGAAACATATCTTCGTATATTTACGATTTATTTTGTAAATTACGACTTACGGGAAATGCTGTAAATCTACGACAGCCCATTCTTGTTCGTAATTGAATTTCAAGTCGATAGCGAAGTGCTTGAAAGTTTACGATATGTGATTCGTGCAAAATTTTCCCGAAAACCTACGACTATTTTTCACAGTGCCCTCCTCTCTCTCTCTCCCTCGCGCAGTACAAACTGCAGTTTACAGCTACGCCGCTGCCGCGGCATAGACTCGACCACGCACATGCGGAAAACCAATATCCCCCGATTTCCTTCCCCAACCCTCGTGCAATTTGGCGCCCCGTCCCTCGGTGGTGCATCGGCACGCTGGTGGCGGGGCGGGGCGGGGCGGGGCGGGGCGGGGCGTGGCGGGGCGTGGCGGGGCGGGGCGGGGCGGGGCGGGGCGGGGCGGGGCGGGGCGGGGCGGGGCGGGGCGGGGCGGGGCGGGGCGGGGCAGCGTGTAGCGAGAGGGCGCGCGGCTGGGGGCGGCCGGTCCTCGGGGAGGAGAGTCTACGAGAGGGCCGCACCCTCCTCCACAACGCTCTCGTCTGAGATGGCGGGGAGCTCCTATGAGTCACCCATTGCATCAACAGGACGAGACGTGGCGCCCCGCCCCGCCCCGCCCCGCCCCGCCCCGCCCCGCCCCAGCGCGGAACACAGGGCTGGGCTATCCAGCCTACCCCAATCGATGTCTCAGGCCGCGTGCCGGCGCAGCCTAGCACAGCATACGCGATACAGTCACAAAAAAGAATTTCAGAGTGCGGAAATATTAGTTCAGTCTGGGGGTGCGTAAGACGCTCACGCCTCTCAGTCACGAGACTTTATGCACGTTAACTTTATTCCATGACAGCATGCACTGGAAAAACAAAGGTAGGACGAGAAGGGTTTTAATGCTTTTACCAAGGCATTAAAAATAAGCACCCCTGCAAAGGCATTAAAACTGCCCAAAGGTGTTAAATTTTAATGCCTTTGGACAATTTCGTGCCTTTGCAAAGGCATTAAAATTTCACACCCCTAGAAAGGCACTAAGTCCTACCTTTGTTTTTCCAGTGCGTTCTTTCGTTTCAAGCGCGCGCAGCACTCATTTATTGATGAAAAAGAAAATACGACACATTTCTCTGGACTTAAATATCAAACGCATTTTCTGATTCCAGCACATCAGTCTCCCTTTGGCCTCCTTCGTGTGCTGTGTACACTGATCGCGTGCGCGGCGTTGTACCTGTCGCTTAACGAGCGGAATCAGGGTACGGCCCTACGGGGCGGGGTGGGGCCAGGTGGGGTGGGGCCAGGTGAGGTGGGGCGGGGCGGGGTGGGGTGGGGAAAGGTAGGGTAGGGCATGGCGGTGAGAGAGGCGGGGCCGCTCGCCGCCCGCGGTGCCGGCGGCGGTCGCACCGGTCGACCACACACTATTCCAAACTTAGGCCCTTCAGTCTGACCGCGCTTGGCAAACGGTGCCCTGCCACGCCCCGCCACGCCCCCAGGCACCGCCCCACCCCGCAGACAAACTTTGACAGGTTCGAATGCGGCCGCCGCCGCCCCCCCTTGCGCAACCCTGCGCACCCCTGTCCGTCCCCGGGCGATTTTCTGCTGATATGATTACCAAACTGCCCCGCCCCGCCCCGCCCTTCGCGCCGTACCTTTGATGCTCGAGGGTCCTGGGGGTCGCCGGCGCCGGGCTGGTCTGGGGGCGCCCGCCGCCCCGCCCCGCCCCGCCCCGCCCCGCCCCGCCCCACCCCGCCCCGCCAGGGTGGCCAACCCAAGCCGGGCGCAGATGGATGACTGTCACTTCCCCTCCCACCACCAACAGCATACCTTCCTCCTCCCCAATCGACCGCAGCGGGGCGGGGCGGGGCGGGGCGGGGCGGGGCGGGGCGGGGCGGGGCGGGGCGGGGCGGGGCGGGGCGGGGCGGGGCGGGGCGGGGCGGGGCGGGGCGGGGCGGAGCACCAGCCCTCCGCCCTCCACCACAGAAAGGTCCGCCTGGACCCGCGGTCTCGCCCAGCCTATCTGCGGTTTCGCACCAAGGAACTGTGTGCGGCACTAGTGCGGCTACAAGTTCTCCGCGGACATGTCTCGATATCGAAAAACCATTACTCTACTCGCGCGCGATGCGCGCGCGGGCTTTCACTTTTTTAGACAGTCCCTTCGTGGCTGGCTTTACCCGTAGGTAAAGATACCCGTTCAATGCCAGCCAGCCAACTCAGCCCAGCCCAAATTTTACCAAACGCATTATTGGCGCGATAAAATTCGATGTCAGCGAATACGCCCCTCGGTACATACACGGACAGAAATACAGATACGCTCCATATATGTATGACTCAGAGGCCCTGCTGGGCGTGGGCGGGCGGGCGGCTGCGCGACGGCGCGACGCCCTCCGCGCCCCGCCCCGCCCCACCCCTCGCCCCACTGTTTGCAGGCCGGAATTGAATCGGGCGGGTGGCTCACCGTGGCGCTGCCGGCGCTGCCCTGCAGCAAGGAGGGAGGCGCTCCGGACCCGGATGAGTCAATGGACGAGGAGGGTGGAAGAAACGTAGCAAATCGCACGAGGACACGGAAAATAAATGGCAATGAAATGAGCGAACGAATGAATGAATGAATGAATGAATGAATGAATGAATGAATGAATGAATGAATGAATGAATGAATGAATGAATGGATGGAATAAAGAGAGCATCGCTGAATTCGTGCAACAGCGCACTGTTACAAAATGGAGAGATTTTACAAAAAAAAAAGTCTTGGCATAGTTGGTGCCAAGACATTTTCAGTAAATTTATCACAGTCTCGCGGAAAAATCTTCGTCTTTGGTTTTCAAGCAGCCCCGGAAATCCTGTAAATTATCTCCATAAGAGCTGCTTGAGTTTTCCACAACTACTTGGAAACCAAGACGCCGTTTTCTTCGTGCTGTAAAATTACAGAAGTCGAGTATAAAATTGAATCCACAAAAGATTTGGCGAAATTGTTCGATAACTTCATTACTAGATTACAAGTATTTACAGTATTTAACATGAAACAGTGAAGGTGAGTTTTAAAATAGTGAGCATGAGGGAAGTGAGTATCAGAGGTAAAGCGAGACGTTCCGCAGAGGACTCGTATACTGTCCGGACAATGCGTATTATTGCCTGGATGAAAAAATGAATGGCAGTGAAGGAGTGAATAATGCAGGGAGGTACAGGATAAAGCACTCACGCCTCGGATATGCCAGTCACACGCCGGGGGCGGAAGAGCCCGATAGGCCTGTGCATCTTGCATCACGCCGTCACACTGCACCGAGTCGCAACGGTCCCAAGCGGGAAACGACTATGAATTATAGTAAACAAATTTTGTGAAATTTTATAAATTTTTGTAAATAATTTTTGTAAATATTGATGAATTTTTAGGATTTTTTTCTAGAATTATCCCGATTTTTTTTTCTTAAGGGAAGGGGACGCCCCACCGCCGTCTCCATCTCCACCCAAGCCAGGTGGGGCGGGGCCGGGCGGGGCGGGGCGCGGGGCGCGGGCTGAGGCAGACCGCATTGTAATGCAGAGGTGTGCTGGGCTCTCTGCCCCCCCCCCCCCCCCGGGACCCTCCCGTCGGTACCCCGCGAAAAGGTCTTACCCCACCCCACCCCACCCTATCCCTCCCCTCCACGCCCCGCCCCGCCCCGCCCCGCCCCGCCCCGCCCCGCCTCGTGCGGGCAACGCACCGGGGCGCTGATTAGAGATAAGGCGCTCCAGGTTGCAGCCCGCGGCCGCCTTCACTTCACTACCCTGACCCTCAGCAGGGGTATTTACAGCTCCGGCCTCGACGAGCCACAACTCACGATCGATATCGTTTGGTTAGTCGAACGTGGCCACAAAAAGAAATTAGTCCACGCCACCCCAACGCAGACACCCAGACAGACACCCAGAACACCCCCCCCACACACACACACACACACGCACGCATACATGCACTCATACACACACCCACACCCACACACACCCACACACAGACTCGCTAGTCGGCCTCCACCCTTCCAGAGCGCGCCTTCAGAAGTCTCCTTTGCCCTGCCTTCCCCTCTGGAAGGACTTCCCTACACAGCACTTCCGGAATAAAAGCAGCAGGGCTTCCAGAAAGAGGGCCGTCCGCGTCGTCCGTCAGGCAGCTTTGTGTTGGGGGCCCGTCGACACTCCTGGGTGGGGGGAGGGGGGGGGAGAGCACCTGCGGCCGTAATAAGAGTAACGACAGGGGAGCAACAGGAGTCGTGCACCACGGCGGGGCGGGGCGGGGAACAATAGTTTGCCAACAGGGGTGCTAGTTATCACAATCTGATGGAGTGCTCTACTGGAAATCGAAAGTGTGTGAGAGACAGTGTCACACTTCCTTGTGTGTGTGTGTGTGTGTGTGTGTGTGTGTGTGTGTGTGTGTGTGTGTGTGTGTGTGTGTGTGTGTGTGTGTGTGTGTGTGTGTGTGTGTGTGTGTGTGTGTGTGTTTGGGCCAAAATGTTTCCCTTCATTGTACTTGATTTTTATTGTGGATACCCTCTACTGACGGGCAGCGAGCACCACTGGTGGAGAGAGCGGAAGGAGACTCATGCGAGTGTTAGGCTCGTGGTATAAGAGGTCTACACCGAGGTTGTATTTTAGATCTGGGGATCATAACCGCCGGGGAAGAGGAAAAAGAAACTTCAAAAGGAAGAGACGAATAAAAAGGAATAACTTTGTCTTGTTTGGTTTTTCCATATTAATCACTATTTCCTCAAGAGCTTTCAGAGAAAACATCAACTTTCCTTGACATTTAGAACGCCTCTTGCGGTTTACAAGACGGTGACGACAGAGGGGCCCGTAGCGGATTCAACCAATAACATTGCGAAAAGCTTGTTGTTGGATTTCTCGCGTCCACCTCCTCGGCCGTATTCTTTGGTCACCCCTCCGTGAACAGTATCAGTTTTCTGGACGCGCCGCTCCGCCCCGCCCCGCCCCGCCCTGCCAGGAACGCTGCCGCAGTAGGACGAGACTTATTGGATGGACCTGATGCGATCAACAGCTTTTCCAGAGTCGGCCTACTGTCGAGGGGCGGGGCGGGACGGGGTGGGGCGGGGTGGGGTGGGGCGGGGCGGAGTGGGGTGGGGCGGGGCGGGGCGGGGTGGGGCGGGGCGGGGCGGGGCGGGGTGGAGGGCTGATAGTGCGGGACTGGCCCGCCCGCGCCCGCGCCCCACCCTTGCGCTCAATTTGACAGCCGACAGCAACGCGCCGCCCTCGGAAAAGTTTCCCGAGGAGAATCGAAAACATTATGGCAAAGCCCGGCCCCGCCCCGCCCCGCCCCGCCCCGCCCCGCCCCGCCCCGCCCCGCCCCGCCCCGCCCATCCCTGACGCTGCCTGCCTTTACTGCTGCGCACGGCCGCATCGATAGGAATGGAAAATTCATTTCTTCTTATGAAAACTGATGTCAATCACAACAAGAAACGACGGTCGGCCGCGGAGCGAGGGAAGACCAGACGGCACTTTTGTCACCGAGTGAAGTGCATCATGGCGCGAGCACTGAAAATCTACGAGTCATAATTCTCGCCCCCATACGAGTGAGAATTTGAGGGCAATTTTATTACTCTCTGGAGAATATTTTTCCTCGCCCTTTATGAGAAAGAATTTTGAGACCTAAAAAGAGAATTCGTGCTCAAATTAAGTGAGGTTAAAAAATCCTTACTCAAAGAGAGCGAGGCTAAAGAATATCTCGCTCGAAAAGAGTGACGTTAAAAATTCTCACTCCAATTTTGCATGGAAAAGTGTCCTCTCCCATTTTGGGTGAGAAATTGGATTCCAGTGAGGGATTTTTGTTGTGGTACTCGTCCAGCGGCGCAGCGGCGCTCGTAGCGTCACGTCGCTGGCAGAGTCACCGAGTCCCTCTCGCGTCACGCTACAGAGGAGGGAAGACAAGACACCTCTCAGCTGTCACGCTCCCGGAGGAGGGAGAGGAGCGACAGAGGGGAGGGAGGGAGGGAGGGAGGGAGGGAGGGAGGGAGGGAGGGAGGGAGGGAGGGAGGGAGGGAGGGAGGGAGGGAGGGAGGGAGGGGGGGAGGGAGGGAGGGAGGGAGGGGGGGGAGGGAGTGAGGGAGGGAGGGAGGGAGGGAGGGAGGGAGGGAGGGAGGGAGGGAGGGAGGGAGAGAGGGAGGGAGGGAGGGAGGGAGACGGAGAGATGGGTATGGGGTCACTTTGAAAAATCATTGCGGCTCTTAGAAAATAATTTTAAAAAATTATTTTTTAAAAATCGAATAAAAACAAGAATCCAAAAAAATAGAGAACCAATGAACGAGAAATGAGGGGTAGTTGAAAAAAAATCGAAATTAGGGGGGAAAGATCTACAGTTTTCAAAAAGTGACAGAAGTTTACCATGAAAAATTAAAAGAAAAATCAAAAGGAAGAAGAATCAAAAGGCACAAAAACTGTTCACATTTTGTATGAGAGATCGATTCGGGGGACACCGACAGGGAAGTAGGGAGGGAAAGAGAGAGAGAGAGAGAGAGAGAGAGAGAGAGAGAGAGAGAGAGAGAGAGAGAGAGAGAGAGAGAGAGAGAGAGAGAGAGAGAGAGAGAGAGAGAGAGAGATTGAGGGAAGAGGAAGAGAGATAGAAGGCAGAGGGGCGTGGCTCGCCGGGTGAGGTGGGGCGGGTGGGGCGATGGCGCGGTGGTCCGCTCCATTGAACTCTCCGGGTGCTTACGGCGTCGAAGAGAAGAGAACGCGCCATACCGGTGAGCGAGAGGGACAGCTGCGGAGAGGGAGGTGGGGGAGGGGGAGAGAGGGGCTCATCCAAACTCACACACACCGCGCTCCTCTTTGCAGTCAGTTTGGTCCAGAGGAGGATCCGCCAGCCCCTCCCGACCCGACTCCTGCCGACTCATTCCCTCCGCGTCCTTGTTGCACCTACAGCGGTGCCCTATGCTGGCCATGGTCGTGCTCCAGGAGTGCGACGAGGAGAGAGGTGCGAAAGCGACCTTCGGATTCGGTCGTCTGGAGCACGTACGTCTCCGCATGGCCACGGCGGGGCGGGGCGGGGCGGGGCGGGGCGGGGCGGGGCGGGGCGGGGCGGGGCGGGGCGGGGCGGGGCGGGGCGGGGCGGGGCGGGGCGGGGCGGGGCGGGGCGGGGCGGGGCGGGGCGGGGCGGGGCGGGGCGGGGCGGGGCGGGGCGGGGCGGGGCGGGGCGGGGCGGGGCGGTCAGGGTGGGGTGAGCACGGGCAGTGCGAGGGAAGAAGTCCGGGACGAGTTGGTCTGGAAACTACTTGGACCCACCCAAGCCGCCCCTGGGCGGTTCGCGGCGCGCGCGTCCCCGCTCGCGACGAGCAGCAGCAGTATACTTCTCGGTTTGCACTTTTCTCCAATTCTCCGCGAGGGGGAGTGCGAGAGAGAGAGATGGAGCGAGCGCTCCTCGTCCTGCTCACGGCGCGTCCGCGTGCTGGACCACCAGAAACCAATCTTCGCTCCGCTCCTCCTACAACAACGGCACGCCCCTGGCTGAGTGCTGGGCGCTCTCCCCGCTGCTCCCCCGCGGCGCGCGCGCAGGGCCGCTTACGCACAAAAACGTGAGTTATGTACATGTGGGGGCCGGGGGCGGGGCGGGGCGGGGCGGGGCGGGGCGAGGCGGGGGCCAATAAGATACAGCTGGGCACAACTACGTACCACACTGGGCTGGACCACCCCGACTGCCCCGCGCGACCCGCCCGGCGTGCACGGGAGATAAAGCCGTACGTCCGCCTTTTTCCTACCCCTGCTCTTCCCTCTCTCTCTCCCTCCCTACCTCTCCATCCCCATCCTCCTCTCCCCCTCTCTTTCTCTCTCACGCACCCGCTCAAGGCACACGTGGGGGACCAATTTGTGTCCCGGGTCCAGCCTGGGCCTGCGGCGGAACGGGGCCTCTTCGCCCACCGTTACAGCGAGACTATTTTTCAGGAGAACGCAACTCCTGGAGCGGGCCGAGCTCCTGGAGCCGGAGGAACTCGGGTATCAGGAGTCCCTGGAACACTTGCGGCTATAAGTATTGGCTCCTGGAGCTGCAGGGGCTAGAGGCGCTTGGGCAGAACTCACTGGAAGACCTATGCCTGTAGGCTGATTCCGCATATCGGTCAATGGGAGGTAGACGCGGTCCTCTCTCTCCCACCGAATGGCTGTGTCTTATGAGTGCGACAAGGACAGAGGTACGAAAGTACCTTGAGGAATCAGTCTACCGAGCGAGAAAGGGCTCTGGTAGCTGCTCGACCTCATGAACTTCCAGAGCTGAAAGAGTTCGAGTAGGAGCTCTGCTGGAGCAACTGGGGCCAGGGCTGAGGACAGGGAAGGGCTAGGGCTCGGCCTAGGAGGGCGAGGGGAAACAACTCTGAATTTTAGTGTACAAATATTGAGAATTTTTTTGATTTTTTTTTTTTTTTGAATTTTTATGGAGCTTTTCTGAATTTTAGCTTTAATTTTACATTAATTTCTGGGATTTCTTCTGAATTTTCGAAGTTTTGCTGAATTACGAGGTGTTCAAAAATTTCAGAGTTGTTTCCCCCTCGGGCTAGAGGTCGGGGTGGGGGTCGGGGTCGTCGGGGTCCTCGCGCGGGCGGCGCAGCTTGAGAGACTCACCAGTGCGGCTGTCGGCCGGGAGGCGGGGCCCGGAGCCGGGGGCGTACATCCAAAGTAACCCGGCCCGGCTGTCAGTCAGTAATCCACGGGGGAGGCGCTGGCGTGTCGTCGGGCGCCGTCACACTCCAGTCACACACACACACACACACACACACACACACACAGTCACTCGCGGGGCCCGCCGCGCCACCTCCGGGTGTCACGCGTGACGGGGCGGGGCGGGGCGGGGCGCCGGGTCGCTCGCGACGTACAGCAGCTCGCGGCGCGCGCGCGCGCGGGGGAACGACCACGCTGGCCGTGACGGGGACGGGGTGCACGGGGAGGTCCGCACCTCAGCGCTGCTCAGCGGCGTCTGGGCCGGCCGGCGTGTAGCCTGGGGCAGGGCGGGGCGGGGCGGGGCGGGGCGGGGCGGGGCGGGGCGGGGCGGGGCGGGGCGGGGCGGGGCGGGGCGGGGCGAGCCGGCAGGGCGGAAGCGCAGTGCAGCGCTAGCGGCACGGGCCGGCGGCGGCAGCCGGTGGAGGATCGGCATCAGGCAGCCAGGCGTCGTCCCCGCCCCGCCCGAGCCGAGCCGAGCCGAGCCGAGCCGAGCCGAGCCGAGCCGAGCGCGCCCGAGCCGGGCACGAAAACAGACGAAGTCATCGACCCCTGCCGCACCACCCCGCCCCCCGCCCTCAGCACTCCCCCCCCCCTCCCTCCCGCCACGCCCACGCCGTCGCGCGCATCCCTCCAGGGTGCAAGATGACACCTCTCTTCGGCCCTGTCGGAGTCGGCCCTGCCCGCCCGCCCGCCCCGCCCCGCCCCGCCACGCCCCGCCCCGCCCCCACGGCCTTGCCGTGCAGCCGCAGCCTTGTCCCCCTTGTCCTCACACCCTGTTAAATTTTAGAACGGCGTTGGGCGACACGAGGGAGGTGTGATTGGTCGGCGAATAATTGATTTGCAGCAGACATGAGCCGCTTCGCTCTGCCCCCCGCCCCCCACCCCGCCCCACCATACCCCACAATACACAACCCCACCCTTGCCCCCCCCCCTCCCCCCAACCATTCCTTACCACCTCACACACCACATTGCAATATCCTCCCCCCCCCCCCGCCAAACCCTCTCCCCACCCCTATCCCGTTGGCAGACATGTACATGCCATCCCAGAGGAAGACAACACCACGGCATCATAGGGTCACATGCATCAATCCTACATGGTATTTGAAATGAACAAAACATGCCAGGATAAGCGTCATCTGATCTAGTGTGTTTGACGTTTCTTCCTAGATGCAGGCAGGCATGTATAAAGTGACTAAACGGAATGCTGATATATTTTTTGAAGCCACCCATCTAAAATTCTTTTTGGTAAAATAAAACGAGAAAACGAAGTGAATCAACCAGTGGCTTGCTTGTAAGCCAGCGCAACAGATATTAGTGAACCACAGGAATAATCATAACTACCCATCTCGCTTAAACAATATTACATCACATAAAAAATACTAGAAAATTTGCAATTCAACTGCGCTCATGAGCACGTGACAAGAGAAGTCATTTAACAACAACAACAAATATCGCACCAGAGCTCTTGCTAAACGTCAACAAAATATTGATCCTTGACGACTCATGTACTATTTAAAGGGAGAGAAACTTCTGAGTTCTATACACTTGCAGAGAGTGACAAGCACAAATAAGACCTCTCTTTGGTTGATCAAGTTCCAAAAAAGCTTGTCAAAATTGCAGTTGCCCCAGAGAAACATGAGTGTGCGGTGGGGTAGGCGGGTAAGGCCTCTGTGCAGTGTGGGCCGGGCGCCTCTAGACTGATTCAACACGGGACTTTCGTACCTCCGTCCTTGTCGCACTCATGAGGCACTGCCGTTGGGGCCCCTTGACCTACTGAGTGCAAGCCTCAGGGCCAGCTGACATATTCCGCAGAGCGCTCTCCTCAGTCTGTCTCGCTTGCACCTACACAGAGAAGCCAAAGAGTGCGAGAGAGAAAGAGGGTGAGGAAAGCGCTCTGGGAATGAGTCGGCAGAGGCGGGGGACTATGGTAGGGACAGACTTTGGAGAGCTGCAAGCTTAGTCGAGGACAGTTTCGTCCATGGCAAAGAAGGACGAAGCAAAGACAAAATCACTCACCGAAGTAGCTCCTTCCTTCCTCGCAGGTCCTCGTAGGCTCGGCCCGTCAGTCGCAGCAGCGGCAGGTGGAGGAGGTTAGGTCCTCCTCGGCTTTTACTCTCCCCGCCATTTCGAACACTTTCGCGGTCAACTCGGATAATAATTTCACGCTACGTTCAGTTTTTCAGAGGAAGGAAACCGAATTTGAGAATTTACTGTTAAATTGAACGACGGCGAAACCCGCGGAAACTTTGGCAGTCGCGAACCGGTCGACCCGACTTTTACTCTTCCAGCCATTTCGACGAACACACTTGCGGTAAAGTCAGATAATAAATTCACGCGACGTTCAGTTTTTCGGATAAATGAAACCGAATTTGAGACTTAAATGTTAGACTGAATTACGCCGAAATCCGCGGAAACTTTGGCGGTCGCGAATCGGTATACCCGAACTACCGCCAGGTGGCGGTTGGATTCAAACTGGTCACTGTGCAGGGCTACCAACACGAATCTGGTGACAACCTGTTCCACTGAAGTGACCGCAGTTTTCCTAGAAATGAGTTCACCATGCAGCCCGGGAAAATAATATGTGTCTTTTAAAAAATAAAACTAAACCAGCTGGTTATAAACAATATGAGCCGGCCTTGCAGAAATTGGCAGCTGTGCGCCCTCTAGTTCTGTCGTAGTTATCTCTGGTTCTGTCAGGCTGGCAGCTCCCTTGTCATTCCCCCTCATAATTTAATTTCAGGTGGCTAGGAAAAGAAAAAATAAATTTCGGAGCGGGCCACGGTTGGAACGAACGCGCAGGGCATCGCCAGAATGGTGGCAGAAGAGCTAATGTGTTTACTTAGTTTATTTCGACGCCTTATTCTATCAGAGTGGAAAATATCTTCGTGACAATAATTTTCGTAACAAAAGATTTTCAAATTTTAAAACAAGTATTTTCCCTTGAACAAAATTGAAATAACCATCGTAACTTTTAATGCCTATCATAAAACTTTTCCTTGAAATAAATTACAACACATATATTCTACAGTGTCCTCTCAGTCCAGTTTAACGAGCGGCCGGCGAGGTCAGAGTATTGGTAGTCTATCCCAGAGGCAGCAGGCGCCGGAAGGGTAGGCAAACCATTCGACACGCCTGGCCACTGGGGCGCCGCCCTCCGCGGCGTTGCAGTGCTTGGGCAGCAAACTCTTTCAGAGAGGCGCTCTCCTCCTCACCCCGTCTCTCTCGCATTCCAGGGGTGCGCCGCACAGGAGTGAGAGAGAAAGGGCGAGCAGAGTGCTTTTGTGAAGCGGGTGGCTGTGCCCGGGGCGGGGCCGGGAGCGGGTCTATGGCGCAGCGGTGCTGGTGGAGGCCGTGGTGGTTGTGGTGGAGGCCTGTTCCGGCGGGGCCGGGAGCGGGTCTATGGCGCAGCCGTGCTGGTGGAGGCCGTGGTGGTGGTGGTGGAGGCCTGTTCCGTGCTGCTGCTGGCCGGGGCGGCGGTGGTGGGCGCGCTGGCGCTCTCGGTGACCACGGCGGGCAGGGGCACGGCGGCGCCAGGGCTGCACTCGCGGCGCGGGCAGCACGCCGGGTACAGCGCGTCCGCGTCACCCTCCACGACGGAGCAGCCCTCCGGGGCGAGCACGCGCGGGCACCTGCGGGGACGGTGGAGGTCAGCCGACTGATTCTGAAGAGCGCCCTCCTCGCTCTGTCTCTCTCGCACCCATACGGCGAAGAGCACGAGTGCAAGAGAGACAGGGCGAGGAGAGCGCTCTTCGGAATCAGTCGGCTGAGGTCAGGGAGGAGGCCGTGCGGTGCAGAGGCCCGCAACGAGCGGGCATATCAGATGCTCGCATATCAGTCCGAAAACGAGAGGTGAGAGTGAGAGGGAGCTATGTTCTTGTTCGAACGTCTCACTCCACTCTCACCGGTCGTTTTGCGGACGCATACGAGCATCTGATGCTCACTCGTTGCGGGGCACTGCCGTAGAGGTCGAGGAGAAGGCCGTGGAGTGGTGGGACTCCTAACACCCAGCTACTCAGAGTTTTGCTTCAACTAGCGTCAATTTTTCTATTATTTTATTTTAATTCGTAATTTGAGACTTGCTGTGCCCTGAAAAACCATTAATCTGTTTTGATAGTTTTCTCAAGTTTAGACGAATTTTCTATTTTTTCCCTTGTTTTATTTGTTTGTTGTTGCATTTTTGCGTTTTGGTTTGTGATGAAAATTTTTGCGCTAAATTGAATGAACACAAAAAGGGGCTGTTGACGAGTAAGCAGCCGCGTCTGATTCCGAAGATCGCTCTCGTGCCTCCATCCTTGTCGCACTCATGGTGCCCTGCCATCCCCTACATAGGGCACCGCCATAGGTGCGACCGAGGGGGCCACCACTCGTGTAATCCTGTGTACGGGTGAGGGTGTAATCCCTATGTAATCCTTATGTATTCCGTGTAATACTTCACCAAATTGTAAACCATTATCACTAAATTTTACCTTATTGTCCAAATTTAATGGTTTTAGAGCCATAATTTTATTAAAATTCATGTGTAATCCCTTAAAATTCACGTGTAATCCATGTAATCACGTAATCCTGTGTACACCCTAAATTGTAGTGGTGGCCCCCTCGGGTGCGACAGGGACAGCAGCCCTCAGATACTCACGGCTGCGAGCTGACGACGCCGCTCCGCTGGCAGGTGTACTTGAGGCAGCCCTCGCGCCCGCTCGAGAACCACGAGTCCCCGACGGCGTGGAAGGCGCCGAGGCTGCAGCCCGGCCGGGAGGTCGCCGACGGGGAGGACGCCGACGCGGAGGACGCCGCCGGGGCGTCGACGACGGGGGGCACGGCGGGGACGGGGACGGACGCGCTAGGGCCGGAGCCCGCCTCGTCCCCGGAAATAGGCAAGGGCCGCTGCCCAGCCGCTGTCAAGCAGGTCACCAGAGGGCCGTTCAACACAAGACGTCCTGCTGCTGTAGACTCTTTCTTTTTCTTTTTTTATTTCTTTTTTTTCCACATATAGCAAAATTATAGACTCGCGACAGCGTTCAGTACCTCGTAGGTAAAAAATTTGAACCACACATTATATTTGAAAATTTTGAAAAGAAATTCGGAAACCCACCGGTAAATTTCTAAAGCCATCTTGGCAGTCGCAACTACATCGGATATTATGCTGGCCATGGCCACGGCCCACTAGAGCCACGCCACGCCAGCGCTGCGTTGGCAGCCGTCTGCCCCGCCCCGCCCCGCCCCGCCCCGCCCCGCCCCGCCCCGCCCCGCCCAGCGCAAGAGTCGGATTGACTCGCAAATTATCGCAGCAGTTTGTGTTTCGCGCCGCCAGCCAGCGCCCACGCGCCCCTCTTCACCCCCCCCCCCCCCTTCCGTCTCCCCAGCCGAGATCTTAAGCGCAAAACAAAGCAAGGCAGAACAGGAGCGCACTAAGCATTTTGAGGAATGATAACTGAGTAGTTCTGAGAATGCCACAACGCTATGTTTTCTTTTTTTTTAATCGCCGAGGGCAATCCTTTCGCCACCACCGTATCGCGCAACAGAGAACGTTCTCTTACAAGACCGAAGCACATACTAATTTAGATTTCTTCCATTGGTTATTGAAATTGATTGGTTTTATAGTTGCCATTTCGCAAAAAATAAAAAATAATAAAATAAAAAAAAAACACCCTCCCACAGTCCAAACGTGGGAAAAGAAGAAACAAAATTCCTACTCTATTTTGTCCTGCACTTGCGTAGATTTCCCTTTAAGTCAAATTTTGAAAATTTTTGCCTGATAAATTTTAGGACAAAAAATAACTAAAAACAGAATTTTGCGTTTCTCACTTTTTTTAAACTTCTTTAACCAGTTTTCAAATTCATACCTGTGAAGGCTTCGAAAAGAACAACAATAACATCTCGTATCTCTTCAAATCTAGTCTACATTTCGCGCCATATACGGACCGGAAATAGAACGCACCTGAGGTCGCGAGCAGCAGCGCGGGTCCCGCCAGGCAGGCCAGGGTCACGAGCACGGCGAGCTTAGCCATGGCGCGGGAGGTGCGGTGCTGGAGCCGGAGCTGGAGCTGGAGCGAGGTCCTGGACGTCCCGGCGACGAGTGAGCCGCGGCCAGGACCGACGCCCGGAGATATTGCCGGAGACGGAGCGGTACGGGAGGGGTTGAGGGGGGAGGGGGGGGGGGTGCTAACAGAAGGAGACGTGTATGGGAAGGCAGCAGCGTGTATGTGTACGTGTGTGTGCGTGTGTGTGTGTGTGTGTGTGTGAACGACGCGTCACCTTCCCCCCTCACGGGGACAGCAGAATGTCAGCAGGGGGCGTGGCGTGGCGAGGCGGGGCGGGGCGGGCAACTTAAAGCGCGCGCGCCCGGTGGGTTGCCTACACGCCGGGCGCTCCTTGCGACACAGCAATTGCATTCAACCT
Source organism: Frankliniella fusca (assembly GCA_029379305.1). NCBI lineage: Eukaryota > Metazoa > Arthropoda > Insecta > Thysanoptera > Thripidae > Frankliniella > Frankliniella fusca. The sequence continues at coordinate 144,685 of JAHWGI010001057.1, read as the reverse complement.
GTGCCGGGTGTTTCTTCGAATGTGTTATTAACAGCGTTGCGGGTTTGCCTACCCCGTTCTAGAGCAGGGAAACGAGCGAGCGCAGAGGCTCATATGCGTCCGACAACGACTGGTGCGACGTTGTGAGACGTTCGAACTAGAACATAGCTCCGTTTCACTCTTGCCTCTGGTTTTCGGACGCGTACGAGCTGTACGAGCCTCTGCGCTCGCTCGTTTCCCTGCTCGGCGAGTATGCAATCCCGCAACAGTGTTACGCATTCAAAAAAAAAAATTAAAAAAAAATCGGTACATCGCGAGAGTCAAGTTCACTTTTCCCTTCTTTTTTATTTTCTTTTTCTTTTTTTAAATCTTAGGTCAGTGCAAGTTGTCTCGCTATGGTGGTAGCGAGGGGGAAAGCACTCGCGTAATCACTCGTACACCCTGGCCCGTAATCAATGCGTAATCACTTGTGGTCTAGGCGTAATAACCGATTATTAAGGGTCATTATCGATAAAATATCAATTGTAATAACCTTAGTTTGTATAATGTTACCCAGTAAAATAACCAAAATAACAGAAAATAAGGAGTAAACATGCGTAATAACGGGCGTAATCGCGTAATCACTCGTACACCATTTTCGAGACTGCCATTGCCTGTCATATGACGCGCTCCGCTTGCCACGTGTGCCGGTGAGCGCGGGGCGGGGCGGGGCGGGGCGGGGCGGGGCGGGGCGGGGCGGGGCGGGGCGGGGCGGGAGTTCGCCTTAATGATTTGGTGGATCGAGTAGTGCAGCACGGCATGACTAACTAGCGGGTGGGTCCCGGGTCGGGTCGGCTCGGTTCCGGACGGGTCGCGGGTCGCGGGCCGGCGCTGAGAGGCGCCACTACCCTCGGGTGGACCGTGCAGACCCCAGCGGAGCCCCCGAGCCCCCCGAGGCCCCCGGGACCCGACCCGCGGGGAGCCCGTTGACCCCGGACCGGGCGGTGCGGCGGCCGTGCGGCGGGATGGGACAAGAATGATGGGGGTAAATGTCCCGCTTGGACGCCCCTCCTCCAACGGGTCCCCCCCCCCCCTCTCTCTCTCTCTCTCTCTCTCTCTCTCTCTCTCTCTCTCTCTCTCTCTCTCTCTCTCTCTCTCTCTCTCTCTCCCTCTCCCTCTCTCTCTGTCTCCCACAGTCCACGACAAGCAGAGTCCCTCATCGGAGTTTGTACCTCCGGGCTCCAGAGGGGTCCTCTTCTCCCGGGAAGATGATGTCTTGATTCGCCCGTTCCCCGGCCCCGCAGACCCGAACGGAAAGGCAGGGGCGGGAGGGAAGGGGGGGGGAGGGTGTTCCTTCGCCAGCCCCTATACGGCGCGACCCGCGGGACATCCAGAGGCCCCACCCCGAAGACCACACCCCCCCCCGCCCCGCCCCGCCCCGCCCCGCCCCGCCCCGCCCCGCCCCGCCTCAGCCCAGCCCGGCCCGGCCAGGCCCCACTGGGCCAGCTGTCCCTAGGAATAATTAATTCCAGCCCCTCTGGTCTCTGGACCACCGGCTGAAGAGCGATCTACTTCCAGCTCAACCGCGAGTTTGACATGCCATGCTGTCTCTTGAAGCGGTCGCCCCGCCCCGCCCGGCCAAGCCAATGGGTCCAACTTACTCCTCCGCCCCGCGGGGAGAACTTGGCGGCAGCGAAATTATATCCTCGCGCTCCAGCTTAGCGACTGGAGAGGGATAAACGGAAAGAGCGGTCGTGATTCACCCCGGTCTTCTCCCCTGGGAGCTGCTCGAACAGTGAACACGGCGAAAGGGGCCGCTGAAATCCGTTAATTTATTTCGGGTTCGTCCGTCGCGCGATGTCGGTGTCGACGGGACGTTATGTGTTTTCTGTTGTTCCCCTGCAGGCTGATTCCGAAGACGCTCTCCCGCCTCCGTCCTTGTCGCACTCATAGGACACTGCCCCCCGGCATGGGGCACCGCCATAGGTGCGACAAGGACGGAGGTACGTGAGCGATCATCGGAATCAGACGGCTGGCATGTGTGTGTTTTGGCAGGAGTGAGGCGAGTGAGGCTGGGAGCGCGCGGGGGGTAGTGGGGGGGGGGGGAGGTATGCTGACGCGAGCGGTTATCAACCCCATACCCAATATCGGGATGGGTGGGCTGGGCAGGGCACGCGGGCGCCCAATGCAGCCCCAGCACGGCACCCTGTCCTGCGCTGTCGCTGACCCCAGGGGCAGGGCAGGGGGCTCCCCACCGCCGCTGTTGGCACCCGAACCAGTTCGGAACCGCTCAAGAGTGGGGCGGGGCGGGGCGGGGCGGGGCGGGGCGGGGCGGGGCGGGGCGGGGCGGGGCGGGGCGGGGCGGGGCGGGGCCGGTCTTCGCATTCTCGCCAGAAAGATTTTGGTCTGTAATGAATGGCAGAGGAGTTATCGGTCCTCGGCCGCCGAGGGGAAGACGCTACTACTCTCAAAATTCTTTGGCAGCACCAGATTACTGACTACCTGGACTGCCCTCGGATCACATCAGATTACCTCGACTTTTCTCGGACAACCCCGCCTGGATTACCCAAATGGCTGTTTCTGTCAGTTGGAATATCATAGCCGTTCCCCCCCCTTCCCTCTTCTATATGCCGCTGGTATCCCTCTGCAATGACAATACCACGGTCAAGTCAGTTGTTTTTTGATTATTTTTTTAAAATTTATTTTGCTCCGTACAGTATGGGGCCCAGATGAGCCTCAGCTGCAGATGGTGTAGGTTGTGTCGGTTGTGCTCTGTACACCACGGAAACCCACGAGTGAGAGGGTTGCATCTCACAGGCGTGTGAGTCTCCATCTGTGCGTGGACTTGACTTGAGATCGACAATCACGGATTTCACTGTCAATTTCACTGGTCCGAGTGTATGAATGAAAATTCACTCGCATCCCCATAGCCGCAGAGCTATTCCGTTTCGGTGCGTCGGTCGGCTCTTGCGTCATGGTTAACCATGGCTATAGAGGGCGCTTGGGTTTATTTGATTCTGATCACGATGTATAGAAAGATGTAGAAAGTCTTTCTGCATCGTGATTCTGATGAACCGACGCGCGCATAACCACGTATAACCATTATTGCACCAGGGAAGGCCGACGCACCGGAACACAGTAGCCCTGCCAGGCGCGGATTAAGATCCGAGTAGAAAGGGGGGCGCACTCCAGGTTGCCTACATACCGGAGTTTTGTCGCGCTATTTGCCTACTTTCCAGGCGGCTATCTAGTGACCGAAGGGGGGGCGATCGCCCCTACCCCGCCCTCCCCCTCAATCCGCGCCTGAGCCCTGCAGGGGTGCGAGGTTCACACAGGTGCAGCTGCAGCTGGGGCTCAGGCGCAGCGCAGCTGCGGGCAGCACAGCGGGTAGGGCGCGCGCGCGTCGCCGCGCACCTGGCGGCAGGTGGGGCCCGCCTGGAAGTGGCCGCACCAGGTGGTGGTGACGGCGCCGTCCTCGCCGCACTCGTACTCGGCGCAGCCCTGTCCCGGCGCCCCGGTCGTGGCCCAGTGCTCCCCGGGCTCGTAGCGGCGGCCCTTGTGCTGGCAGCTGCGGCCGGCGCGCGCCCCCATCTGCATCTGCAGCTCCTGCTGTAGCTGCTGCTGCACAGGCGGCGCTGGACCTGCGCAAGCAAGGTGGACGACATGGTCACGTCAGCTCCCCCACCCAGCCAGCTGCAGCTGCTCGCGCCCGCATCTGCAGCTGCTACCCCTGCTGCACTGATGGCGCTGGTTCGCGAGGTGAGACTTCTCTGGCGTAAGACCAAACTGTACGTCTTTGCGCACGAAGACTGAGCAGCCAGCTGGCGGCTGGCGCCGGCTGACTGGAGGACCACACCAAGGTTGGTATAGTGTTGCCGCCGCTACCCCGCGCGACGACGCTCTCCCCTCCTCACGTGCAGGGGCGGTTTTAAGTCCGGAGGACGGGAAGTGGGTGGGGTCATGTGTTGCGGGTTGCCTACGTACAGGGGTTTTGCACTTCATATTGCCTACCTTTCAGTCGGTCTTCAGGACGCGACCGGGGGGGGGGGGGGGGGGGGGGGGGCATCACCCCCACTACCGCCTCTGCTCACCTGCGTGGCTCTCTGGGGCCAGGACGAGCAGCAGGCACATGACGAGGACGGTGCCGGTGGCCAGCAGTGCCGCTCCTGCTGCTGCTGCTGCTGGGCGGCGCCGCCCGGACCCGGCGGCGGTGGCGGAGGAGCTCGAGGAGGTCGTCATCCTGCACAAACTCGATTCGGTTCCGTCCCGACTCGACTCAGTGTAGTCTGGTGTCGGATGTCTGACTGGCCACGGCTCCCAGACGAACGAGGAGGTGGCCGAGCGAGCGGCCTGAGACGAGCCTGCCTGCCTGCCTAGCCGAACACGATGCGATGCCGCGGTTTTCGGACACGCTGACGTCAGGAGTCGGACAGGCCGACAAGCTCGTCCCTCTCCTCCCCCCCCCCCCTAGCTCGTCCCGACGAGCCGGTAGTGACGCCTGGGGGGAGGGGCCGGGGCCGGGTCGGACTGGTTTGCCAGCGCGGGCCGATGTGCCGATGTGCGATGGGCTGCCTACCCGTCCGGCGCGGTGTGCTGCTTGGCAGGCGAGAACAGTTACCACACTGGTAAAACAAATGTTTAGTTCCATGCATCATTGGTGTTTAGCAAGGGGTAACTAACTCGACTATTCACGGTTCACGAACTTATTAATACTTGATATTCAGACAATATTTGCACCTATTCAAAGAGTATTCAAATTATTCAAGAATATTCGTGGTATTTACCAGTATTCGCAATATTCACTCATATTTAGCAATATTTCCAACTATTTCATGGATATTCATCAATATTTATGGATATTCACTAGTATTCATCAATATTTATCTGTATTCAGCCATATTAACACCTATTCAGCCATATTCAACATAGATGCATGCAGTCGGTGCACGCACTCTACATGTCGACCTCCCTACACACAAAAGCAAAATCTGAGATGAAAATGGCACAACTTCCCATTTTTCCATTTAATGAGACATTTCTCCAAATATTGATTATTTATTAAAGACCGAGTCACCTACTTGTCACTAAATTCATTTTGTGTTTACTTTTGCTCTTGTTTTTCTGTTACGTTGGTTGTCGTGCGATTGATTCCCAGCTAATGGCTACGTTTGAATACTCTGGTTAAACGTAAGGCGTGCAAGGAGCAATCCGCACACACCAGCGCACAAAGTGTTGAAGTCTTGTGTGATTGGTATGAGCTTGGTGAGTTAGGAGAGCTGACAAAGAGTAATGAAGCGAAAGGATTTTATCCCCTCCAAAAATACTACAAAACTGGTAGCAATCCCTTTAATTGCGATCTGATGGCACCTTATGCGTTGACCTAAAAACAATGTCTTCATTGTTATTGTTGAGTGTGATAAATAGGTATATGACCTAAAAACTATGTCTTTATTGTAATTGTGGATGTGATAAATAGGTATAAAATCCAACTTTCCATGGGGAAGCCCCAGAAAATACACGCACATCTGATCCAAATTTTTCTCTCAATTACATGATTAAATAGGATTTTTAGTAAATTATTGTGAATGATTTCTATTTATTCCAAATTATTGGAAATTAACTTGCAATAGTGCAAAATAATCACAGTTATTTCAATTATTTTTTAAAACTTTTCAGAAACAAATTTTGCTCTGCAATTGAAAGGGCGGCGTGAAAACATAGAAAATTTTTGCGGCAGTAAACCTCCCGAAGGAGGTTGCGGTTCCCGCCAGGCACAGGGCTTTAACCCCCTGTGGCAGCCAACTGCTTCGGTGTTCCATGGGAACCGGCGCTTTGCTGACTGCGATCCTATCGCGCAATTCGACAGATTTGATCCCCGTACCACCATTGGCCTACCCCTAGAGGTACGAGCGGTGTCAAGGGCGTTAGACTTCCTGATCCCAGTTTCAGAGGCCTTACCTCAGAGGGGTACGCGGGATTCGAACCCACAACCCCGAGTGCCGACACGTAGCCAGAACAGGAAGCGACCCAACGCCCAGAGCCACCGAGCCAACGGAGGTGAGACGTGTTTAATTTCTACTTGACCTGCCATCCAGCTGCGGTCAAAGGAAATGCCAAGCGCGAAAAACACTTACCCGAGTGGGAGTCGAACTTGGGACCACTCGGTTCGGTGTTGGGCGCTCTACCAACTGAGCCACGACGCCACGATGACTGTACAGTGCGACGGGTTCGAGCCGTATTTGCCGCGTATCCTGCAGCCTCCAGCCAGGAGGACAGGGCAAATACAACTCGAACCCGTCGCACTGTACAGTCATCGTGGCGTCGTGGCTTAGTTGGTAGAGCGCGCAACACCGAACCGAGTGGTCCGAAGTTCGACTCCCACTCGGGAAAGTGTTTTTCGCGCTTGACATTCCCTTTGGCCGCAGCTGGATGGCAGGTCAAATAGAAGTTAAACTCGCCTCACCGCCGTTGGCTCGGTGGCTCTGGGCGTTGGGTCGCTTCCTGTTCTGGCTACGTGTCGGCACTCGGGGTTGTGGGTTCGAATCCCGCGTACCCCTCTGAGGTAAGGCCTCTGAAACTGGGTTCAGGAAGTCTAACGCTCTTGACACCGCTCGTACCTCTAGGGGTAGGCCAATGGTGGTACGGGGATCAAATCTGTCGAATTGCGCGATAGGATCGCAGTCAGCAAAGCGCCGGTTCCCATGGAACACCGAAGCAGTTGGCTGCCACAGGGGGTAAAAGCCCTGTGCCTGGCGGGAACCGCAACCTCCTTCGGGAGGTTTACTGCCGCAAAAATTTTCCATGTTTTCACGCCACCCTTTCAATTGCAGAGCAAAATTTGCTTCTGAATTTTTTAAAAAATTAATTGAAATAATTGTGATTATTTTGCGCAGTTGCAAGTTAATTTCCAATAATTTGGAATAAATCGAAATAACTCACAATAATGTTGTAAAAATCCTATTTAATCATGTAATTGAGAGAATAATTTGGATCAGCTGTGCGTGTATTTTCTGGGGAATCCCCGTATTTTTTGCACGATTTTGAGAATTTCACTTCAACTGTGCCGTAACAAGGAGGTATTTTAAAGAATCTTAGTCGTCTAGCACTTTTACTATGTTTTATTGCTCCAGTTAATAAATGAATACTCCCTCATAAATCAGATTTGTGGAAGTGGATTTGCGTAGGACTATTATTTATACCTCCAATGGCAAAAATTTAAACAAAAAGAAATTGTTTAAATGTTTATACATTGAGTACTTTCATTGAAATGGCAGTAAGCTTTAAGAATAAATAGGAATCTCAATCTGTTATGAAAGTATCTAAAAATCTTAAAATATCTCGAATTCGCCGAACAGCTGTTAGTGCACATCGCCCCCCTCCTCTCCCCACACCGATTTGAGTGAGTTTCCCGAGACGCTTTTTAAATGTGATTTCATGTGAATTCAAAGTGATTTCAACAGATTTCAAGTGATTTCAACGGAATTCGCGTGAATTCAAGAGAATTCAACTGATTTCAAAGATTTCACTGATTTCAATGAGATTTCAGTATGATTTCCAAAGATTTCGGTGGCCCTGTATACCTGAATTCCAGAGTTGTGGGCCCCTCGGATTGAAATTATGATGCCACCCGAACGTTGTGGAGTGAAGGTTGCTTGTGATTGCCAACGGATTGCGGGTAAATATTTCTGGACTGCCAGAATTTACACCGGATTTCGTGAGATTGCGTCGGATTGCCTGAGATTGCGTCAGATTGCCTGAGATTTCGTCGGATTGCCTGAGATTGCGTCGGATTGCCTGAGATTGTGTCGGATTGCCTTAGATTGCGAGGATTTTCCTAGATTGCCGTCAACTACCGCAGATTGCCGCGGATTTCTGAAGATTGCCATCGGATTGCTGCAAGGTGTAACACCAGATTGCCGGAGTGGAGGCCCCCTCGAGTGAAGGGCAACGAATGAAGCTTCGCTGAATCACCTGCCTCTGATGTTTTCTACTTGTTTGTGACCGCAGCACTTTGACCCCTCCCTGCCCACCTCCCCTCCCCTCCTGCCCGCAGCCCCCACCGCACCGCCTCCCACGCCCAGGGTGGCTCGCCCGAGAAACTCGGAGGAAGGGAGGAGGGAGGGAGCGAGAGAGAGGGAAGGTGTGTGTGGGAGGGAGAGGACCTCTGAAGGACCCCAGTAGGCACCGGCTCCGACCAGACCCGAGGGAGGGCCGAGGGATCGCGACAAAACCGACGGTCGAATAGTCTGATTCGTGCATTTCTGAAATACTTAGTTGCATTTTAAAGTACATGCGCAAACAGTAATAATTACATTTTTTTCAATAAAATATTTAGTAAATTTTATTTAAATAAACCCGCGGTTTCGCGGCGGCGACCAGCCGGTCGGCTCGGCTCTGCCCGAGGGGGGGACGATTTGGGTAACCCAACTGACAAGGATTAGTCGTATTACTAGCGGTAATCCGAGGAAATTCGAGCAAATTTAGGGTGATCTAGGCAATTTTTAGAGGGAACCCGATAAATATCTGAATGGTAATCCGGGCAATCTGGTTAATCCATAGCTGACATCGAAACCTCAATTCGTTACCCCCTGCCCCCTTGGCTCTGCCGCTTGCCGCTCAGGCATGGCAGCGGAGCCGGCGCCTAGTGGGTCTTGAGCCGCTCCCAGAGGGAAAGCCCAGCAGAGGAGTGGCGGGGCGGGGCGGGGCGGGGTAGGGTGAGCGGGGGCTGGGTGAGGGGTCCAGCTGACGGTGAGCTCGAGGGGCGCCCCACCGTGCCCCACCCCACCCCACCCCACCCCACCCCACCCCACCCCACCCCACCCCACCCCACCCCACCCCACCCCGCCCCGCCCCGCCCCGCCCCGCCTTGGCGTACGGCCCCCGGGGGCCGCCGCACCCGCGACCGCCGCACCAGATCGCCGCGCCGCTGCCCCTGGACTAGACGTGCCCGCCCCGCCCCCGGACCGCCCCCGGACCGCCCCCGGACCGCCCCCGGACCGCCCCCCGGCCGCCGCCATGCCCGCCCCCGCCTCCGAGACCGGCAGCCTCATCATGACCTACCTCATCCTCATCTTCCTTTTGGTGGCCCTGTGGGTCATGTATGCGGGGCTTCTCTGACCTCTGACCGCCGTCTCTGGTGAGTGAGTGAGTGAGTGAGTGAGTGAGTGAGTGAGTGAGTGAGTGAGTGAGTGAGTGAGTGAGTGAGTGAGTGAGTGAGTGAGTGAGTGAGTGAGTGAGTGAGTGTGTGAGTGAGTGAGTGAGTGAGTGAGTGAGTGAGTGAGTGAGTGAGTGAGTGAGACAGGCGCACAGCGCGCCCTGTCCACGCTAGGATAGAAAAGCATTCTGAACGCGAATCTTCCTAAATGTTCGTTGAGTTATGTTTTTGAATGTTCCTTATTCTTTGTATAAGACACGTGATGCAGAAAAGGTTGTTTTTTTTTTTTAATAGCTCTGCCACCGAGGCTCTGGTTTCCACTTTCCTAAAAGCCACAGGGAGACGAACAAACTAGTCTCGTCTCAGCCCCGGGCCGGGCCGGGTCCGCCCTGGTCCGCCCGCAAGGTGCTCTCCCCCCCCCCCCCCTCTCAGCGCCGTGTGTAGGAGAGTACTGGGCGCTTGGCCCTCCTAGTCGGGGGTATTCCGCTAAACTGAAACCGGAAACTCATGAAGAAAATCACGCCCGCCGCTTCCGCCTCCTCCCGTTCGCTCATTGGCTTACACGGCGAAAGTGACATCAGCGTTGACCAATCAGAGTTCCGGAGGAAACAGAACCGGCGGCCGCGCTCTTCTGCTCTAGGTTCCTCTCCACTCTATCTCGAGCTGTGTCCGGTCAGGAAACTTAACAAAGTACGAGATGAATGGGCGGGGACTAGCTGCGCCGTACGTGAGCGTTCCCATTGAGTAAAACTCACTACGGCAAGGCAAGGCCGCGACGGTAGAGTGGAAGTAGTGGGGAGGGGTGGGGCGGGGTGACAATGTGTCTTGAATGAACGTGAGGGAACAGCACGGCGACGACTTGGCTCTCACCCTGCGGGCGCCGCACACAACAGCGGAGAGAGAGAGAGAGAGAGAGAGAGAGAGAGAGAGAGAGAGAGAGAGAGAGAGAGAGAGAGAGAGAGAGAGAGAGAGAGAGAGAGAGAGAGGGAGAGAGAGGGAGAGGGGGGAGAGCAAGAGCGAGACAGAGTTAGAGAGCGAGCGAGCGAGAGGGCGGGGGAGGAGCAATAGGGCGTCGAGAACGAAGACAAATCTCCACCTTTCAACAAACCGACCCAATACCGTTGGCTAGGGCCGATCGGGTGGAGGTCGTTGAGTAGCGGGGAGGGGCGACAATTTTGCGAATCATGTGTACACAAGCCTAGGAATCATCATCATAAAAAAAATTAAGGGAAATCAATGAAAACCACTACACTACATCAAAGCAGGAAAAACCTGGAATCAGTTATAAATAGTCGAAATTAGCGTTTTATGTCGCTAGAAATAGTTAAAAATGAAAATATGTGGATGGGAATCGTTGGGAATCAATCATTCCGGGAATCATGTGTACAAATCAAAGGGGAGAGGTCACTCCCTCGTTGAGTGGTTTCACCGGTCGCGCGCGAGGGCAGCGGGCTCCGGCACAACTCGCCGAGAAGGGATCCTTCACTTAATAAAATAAAATATATAAAAAAATCAGTGTACACTCTCCAACAAAATCAGTAAGAAATCAGAGAAAATCAGTAAAATATCAAGGAAAAAACTAAAAGAAAAAAATCAAGAAAAAATCTGGGGAAAAATCAAGAAAAAATCTGAAGTAAATCAGTCAAAATCAAGGAGAATCACGAAAAACTGGAAGAGAAAAAAACAACAACGGGATACCCATGAATTTCTACACTGATAAAACTGCTCAACACTTGTAAGTGTGCAGCTTCCAGTCTGCACGTGCAAGGGTGTAACTCGGTAGCTGTGCAACTGCAAGTGTCAAACTCGCCAGTTGTACACTTGTAAGTGTTCAACTCGACAGTTGTGCACTTGAAAGTGTTCAACAAGGGAAGTGTTATACGCGGTAGTTGAACAACTGCAAGTAGCACAACTTGTCGAGTTGAACACTGACAAGTGTTGAACACTTGGTTTAACAGCGTAGTGAAGGACCTGACCCGAGAGTATGAGCTTTCAGGACGGAGGCCGACCCAACCCGACAGCAATCGACGCGATTCCAAAATAAACCAGAGACTTGTAAAAATAACTCACCGATGGTATCCTGGGGGGCAGAGTGGCCCCAGCGCAGGCCAGCAGCAGGGCGGGGCGGGGCGGGGGAAGGGGGTAGGGGGCGCCGAGCCTCCTCCCCCGCCTTGTGTGGGACTTGACCAGCACAGAGCCGCGGAGGGGGGGAGAGGGGCTCAACTTCACAGAGGTTTCCAAAATCTGATTATTTTATTATTATTTTTTTTTGTGGTGGTGGTGGTGGGGGGGGGGAGTGAGGGTGCCCCCACAATGAACTCTTCGAGAGGCAACGTCACAAAAATGTGGGTACCAAGAATTTTTTCCCCGCGTCCTCTCTACGTGCGCTATGTGGATAGGCCGCCACCTTCACACGCGTGTTTGGCGGGTCGGCCTACCTAGTGTCTCGCAGGCGCCATCAGTAGATCCACCTCGGTCATAAGGTCCTTTGAGGGGACGCCTTGAGGTGCAACAACAGGCAGTTTTAGAAATGTTCTCGAACAATTCGATAAAAAGTTTAAGGAAATTCTAGGAGGCGAAACTTAATTTCTAAATTTATTTTTGAAATATGAATGAAAAAATTTTGAAAATAAAAAAAGCCCATTAAATTCTACGAGGTCTGCTGCCTCGTTCTCTGTTCTCTCTGAGAGTACAAGCAGCTGGCATTACGTGACAAATATTTTTAGTTTAGTCCAGTTCAAAATGTAATGCCATCTGCCAAAAATGACGAGAGTGGAAACCAAAATTCCGAGTTGTTTCTGGCTGACGTCCCCACCTCCATCAAGGCGGGCCGCACCAAGCACTCTTTGACCCACGCCCCGCCCAGCCCGACATCGCCCAGCCCAGTATAGGGCGCTGTGGTTTCGTCTCTCTGTCCTTGTCGCTCTCATAGGGTACGTCCAAAAGGAGCAAGAGAGAGAGAGAGAGAGAGAGAGAGAGAGAGAGAGAGAGAGAGAGAGAGAGAGAGAGAGAGAGAGAGAGAGAGAGGACACTGCTGCTCGTTGTTCGGAACCAGTCTGCAGACAGAGGAGTCGGCGCGATATCAGCGGCTGTAGCACGGCATGCACGCAGCAGCGGGCAGGCGAGCGCACGGGGGCCGCTGCCTGCTGCCTGCTGCCGTGCCGACCCCATCTATTTAAAGACGGTCTCGGACATGGCGGGAGCTCGTCTTCAGCCGCCCTCGTCCGAGGCGGGGCGGGGCGGGGCGGGGCGGGGCGAGGTAGGAGCTGCAGGGCACGTCGCAAACACCACAAGTATGTAAACGGCGACCATAAATTGCGGCAGCCCGTCAGCTGCCCTGCTGGGCCCCGGGTGCGGGCCCCAGCTGGGGCAGGCCGGGGTGCGGCGCCCCGGTGCCGGTCCTGGCAGCTGACGGCGCGCCGCGTCCTTGGGTAACCGGGTAAGCAAGCCTGCTCGCGAGCGTCGGGGAAGCCATGCACGCCAGGCTCCCGCTCACTCACGGCTGTTACCCTGGTGCCGCATCCTTAGGAAACCGGGTAACCAAGCCTGCTCGCGAGCGTCGAGGTAGCCACGCACGCCGTGCTCTTGCTCACCCACGGCTATTACCCTGGTGCTGGTCCTGGCAGCTGACGGCGCGGCGCGGCGCGTCCTTGGGTAACCGGGTAACCAGGCCTGCTCGCGAGAGTCGGGGAAGCCATGCACGCCGAGCTCCCGCTCACCCGCGGCCGTTACCCTGGTACCGCATCCTTAGGTAATCGAGTAACCAAGGCCTGCTCGTGAGCGTCGAGGTAGCCACGCACGCCGTGCTCCTGCTCACCCACGGCTATTACCCTGGTGCTGGTCCTGGCAGCTGACGGCGCGGCGCGGCGCGTCCTTGGGTAACCGGGTAACCAGGCCTGCTCGCGAGAGTCGGGGAAGCCATGCACGCCGAGCTCCCGCTCACCCGCGGCCGTTACCCTGGTGCCGCATCCTTAGGTAATCGAGTAACCAAGGCCTGCTCGTGAGCGTCGAGGTAGCCACGCACGCCGTGCTCCTGCTCACCCACGGCTGTTACCCTGGTGCTGGTCCTGGCAGCTGACGGCGCGGCGCGGCGCGTCCTTGGGTAACCGGGTAACCAGGCCTGCTCGCGAGAGTCGGGGAAGCCATGCACGCCGAGCTCCCGCTCACCCGCGGCCGTTACCCTGGTGCCGCATCCTTAGGTAATCGAGTAACCAAGGCCTGCTCGTGAGCGTCGAGGTAGCCACGCACGCCGTGCTCCTGCTCACCCACGGCTGTTACCCTGGTGCCGGTCCTGCAAGGCGATTCCGAACACCGTTTTATTGAGCCCTGTCTCTTGCTCCCTATGGCCAATAGCCATGCCCCGTGGCAGCTGACGGCGCGCCGTGTCCTTGGGTAACCGGGTAACCAAGGCCTGTTCGTGAGAGTCGGGGTAGCCATGCATGCCGTGCTTCTGCTGACACAGCCCACGATAGTGACCGGACCGGTGGAGAGCCATGCCGCGCCGCCGCCACGTTCAGCTGACCGACTCACAAAATAATTCTGTTTCCGCTTCCAGAGGATCGAAGCTGCTGAAGTGACGGGGACGCCCCGCCCCGCCCCGCCCCGCCCCGCCCCGCCCCGCCCCCGCTGCGATGCCCTACGGACCCCCACGGACCGGCGCAGCGCGCGGGCTCCTACCAAGGAACCACCTGCGCCATCCAGCGGTCCTCGGAATCTCGTCGGAAGACAAGGATCTCTTCCACACTGTTTGTGACGCCGAGGGGCACGCACGTCCGAACGATTGCGGGAACCAGACTTGAGAATGTGAGTGCGTGAGTGTGGTGTGCACCGATAGGAGGCTAGTGTCTGTCCTGGTTAGAACGTCGGTTACAAATAAATGTTACATTTGAGCAAAGTCAATATATTATCCTTTATTAAAAAGGTTGTTAATTCTAGTCTACAAAAAAAAAAAAAATATTTCTTTGAAAAAGATAATTAGAGCATGTGATTAAAAAACATAGAAAATTAATTATGGGAAAACACACTTTTTCAGAGAACCACAAAAAAAAACTAAGTGTCAACAGTAAAATAAAATAGGTCTTTCCAGTATAATTTCATTTCTTTTTACAATTTCTCTCTGATTTCAGGGATATTTAAAGTTATAATTGGTCCCTCAGCTATCTCAACAACTGTTGCTTTAACAATCCACTGGTCTTGCTGCATTGCTTTTAATCTCCTTTTCTGCTCATCATTTAACTCAGGTCCTGAAAACAGCAACACAGACATTTTCAACTAAACCTGCAATGCCTGCCTACTGAAAAGGCCTTTCAACAGTCGAAAATTTAAATTTCTTACCAGACAAAATACACATTGAAGAAAGAGCTGGTACTCTCAAGAATTCCTGTTTGAAGGGACGAATGTTTGCCAGTGGTATGCTGTCAATGTTGCCGTACTCTAAGAACATGACATTGAAGTTGTTGTTCTCTTCAGGATACAAGACAACAGCTCTGTACCAGCATTCATCTTAAAAGAAAGAAATTTACAATCAGAGACAGGAAACATCATATGCCTCACAATAATACTATATTTCACCTTTACCTGACCACCGAGCAATACACAATTCATTTTCTTCAGGACGGTAGGCCTGAGTGCAAGCAGCATGTGCTTCTAATTCTTCCATCAACTGTGAAGCAGCTTCAATTGCCGGGATATCTAAAGGGCATGCCATGAGAAAACCTTGTTCCTCTGTAACATTATTGATCAGAACATCCACTTCTGTCCCAACGCCCGGGAATTCCACCGAGTTGATATCTTCCAAGACAAATCTTCCTGAGAAAGAAGACGACCTAATATTATTTACCACTCACAGAAAAATAATTCGATTTGACTACTAGAGTTTAGAACCTACGGGCAGGTGCAACCACTGGGGCAGGTGCAACAACCGGAGCAGGAACGGGCGTGGGAGCAACCACTGCAGCAGGGATGGGCGTGGGAGCAGCCACTGGAGCAGGGATGGGCGTGGGAGCAGTTACTGGAGCAGGGATGGGCGTGGGAGCAGTTACTAGAGCAGGGATGGGCGTGGGAGCAGCCACTGGAGCAGGGATGGGCGTGGGAGCAACCACTGGAGCAGGGATGGGCGTGGGAGCAGCCACTGGAGCAGGGATGGGCGTGGGAGCAGCCACTGGAGCAGGGATGGGCGTGGGAGCAAACACTGGAGCAGGGATGGGCGTGGGAGCAACCACTGGAGCAGGGATGGGCGTGGGAGCAACCACTGGAGCAGGGATGGGCGTGGGAGCAGGGATGGGCGTGGGAGCAGCCACCGAACCATTGGTAGCGTTGCTCGAAGAAACGAATGAACTAGCAGACACTGCTGAAACTACTGGGGCAGGTGCAGGGCCAGGAGATGAAACTGCAGGAGATTCAGCAATCCTGAGAGATGCAAGTATTTTCTCATTCAATGACTCTCCACTCTTCGGGTCTAACAGAGTCACTCCATCTTCAAATTTGCCAGAGAACTCCTGCAAAAAGGTAACTTAAAACCACTCATGGAAAACCAATAGAGCATGATGATTTGACTTTTCTCACCACAATGAGAGGTAATTCTCCAACAAAGTAAGTATTAAGGAGGTCCTTGGACTCAGGAGTAATTATACCTTCCGGTATACTTTTTAAAGTTGTTTTCGAGCACATAAGAGGCACCTGAAATGGTCAACTATAGATTAGATGAGATTGATAGAGTTAAATCAAAACAAGGGGTGTCCCCGTACCTTGGCAAGTGAATCAGTGAGAGCTATCATGTCACTAATTGGAACACCACCCTCAATATTTCCAAAATCAACAAAGCGTACGTCAAACTTAGATTCAGACTTGTTGGGCTTGTTCACAACAACAGCTCTGAAAAAGACCAAGGACTGCGTTAAAAATAATGGTAGAAATAGTAATAGGAAATCGTGTTTCTTCACTGACCTGTAATAGGTATCGTCAAGTCTAAACTTAGCAGCAATAAATTCTAGCTTCTTGGGGTTTCTTCCCAAAGGTTCGGCTGAAACATGAGGTCCAGTTTTAGCTCTCAGAACAGTCACATTAAATTGATAAATTATAATGAAGTTACGCACCAAGATCGCAGTGTTCAGTGAGCTCCTTTGTCATTTTCACCATCTGGTCAACAGCCTGAGGGGTGAGGGAACGCAAATATACAGTGTTCTTATCAAAGTGGCTGATGGCCACTTGATCCCCATTATTAAATGACACACAGGGAGGGATCTCAGTTCTAACATCAGGTGGAGATGTTGGACATGAGGCAGCCTGCACCGTCCCAGCAGATTTAACAAAAGTGGAAGGAGACAATGACACTCTCTTAAGCCTATCTGAGATGCTGGGTTTCCTTGATGATTGTGATTCAGATTCCTTTGAAGCCACAGTCTCACATGCTTTTGGTTGCTGCAAAACTGGAGGACAGTGAGATTCTGGCACCTGTACAGTATTACTTCTGGGCGAATGCATCTCAGCTGAGTCACGAGATGCATTCCTTGGCGACCTAGGGCTGTCACTGTATGGCTTTCTTCCAGCACTTGTACCTTGTCTGTCAGACTTGAATCCATTATGATTCTCCTTATTTCCAGTTCTGGTATCATTGCCATTAGTCTCATTCTTGTTAACTCTGCTGATGGCCCCATTCATGTTCATTGGTGGACTTAGAGCATCATTTGGTCCTTGTCGACGACTGCCTAGTTCTTCCCTGTTAGATTCAAAAGAGCGTCGAGAATTCATGGTTCTCTCACTTGCGGGGACCATAGGAGATCGCACTCTACCAGAGTGATGACTGTCAGACCTGTCTCTAGCATTTACAGCAGGGGATAAGCGTCCATTTTCAGTATCATATTGGATTATTTCAATTTCGGTTATATGCTTCTTGCCAGCATAGTTCAATGGAGGCCTGTAGAAGAGAAGACAGTACAAAAATTTGCAAACACTTGATTTACAAATGAATTACTTTACTTACAAGCCAGAATTGCACTTATTTTGATGGTCAGGCCAGTTCTTCTTCTGACAATCCCTCGAACAGTAAAATGAACCACATCTCCCACAGGTGTAGGAAGTGCGTGTTAGGCATAAAGTGCAGGGCCCAACTTCAACCTACAATAAATAAAATTAATAAAATGGGAAGTTTACAGAGACAACAGCTGCCTGCACAATGTTACTTACAATAACACCAGGGTCACCTTTATCTTCAGGGCTCTGTGCTCCATCAGTTGTCAACCTAAAAAGTAAAGACCCCAATATCAGAGAGAATGAATTGGCATGAGTGACATCCAACTGATAAAATAAGCAAATATAAACATACTCATTTTGAGAGATTGAAGAAGTTCTCCGTTCACCAACTCCGTCTGAGGAAATACTAACTTTGGTTGGTGATCTTGAACTGAGGGATGTTGTTAGTCCCGATCTACTGAGAAATGAACAATTAAAATTTAAAATAAGTAAATTTTAATGAGTTGGCTAACTGTAGAGCATTAATATCAAACCTAGCAGCCATTGTGTTTCCTTGAGCAAGGCCACTGTTCCCCATCATGGGGCTGTTCATCATTGACATCATAGGATTCACCATGTGCACCATCGGAGACATCATTGCTCCCATCATTGGGTTCATGACCATAGGCATCATGTTGGCAGACTGCATCATGTTGGCCGACTGAATCATCTCCATCTGCTTAGCCCAGAATGGAGCCATATGATTCCTGTAGGCTATGGTAGCTTGCCTAAAACAAAACATTTTCATCAAAATTGAAGAAAAGAAAATAGCAAGCAAGTACAGCTGATGGTAGGAAGATACATTCATTCTTACCGAGGTGAACTGAATTCTATGTTAAATGCTCCTTGAGCGTCCACTACTATTCCACTTATTTCGCCAAATGATCCAAACTCAACAGCAATGTCCTCCTATCAAGTCAAAAGACCAGGTTAAAAATCTGCACAAAAAACCTTCTTATGACTTTGCAAACTTAACTAACCATCGTTGTGCCTGGAGGAAAATCCATCAACTTCAAAATACTTCCTTGCAGAGCACAAGGTCTGAAACAGAAAGATGAGGCTTCAATTAAATAAACAATAATTCGACGCTCCCTACGAACAAGCGGCTATCTTCCTAAGCGCTGTAGACACTAAGCTATCTTCTCAGGGCTGGTAGACAGACGGCTCGGGAAGATAGCCGTCTGTCTACCAGCCCTGAGAAGATAGCTTAGTGTCTACAGCGCTTAGAAAGATAGCCGCTTGTTCGTAGGGAGCGTCGAATTGTTCACTAATTCAAGAGTATATTCATATACTTACGGGTAGAGGTTCATATTGTCTATATTATCTACACCCAGCGATCTGAAAGAAAGATTCAAAAATGCAAGAATCTGTCAGTAAAATATTTTCGTCTCGAATGAAATGAGATGATACAGGGCGCACATTCACTCTAACATTACAAACCCCAAAACAAGAAAACACTTCTATTAATCTCCTGCTGACTTTAATAGACCAAAATTAAGAGAAATCATGAAAGAAAAAAATCAAGTATACAAATCTTCAGGAGATAAACCTCAGAACTACATAGGGATAGCTCTCAAAACTAACCCACTATCATGGCAAAAATATAAATTTAAAAAAATACACGAATTAAGGACTATTCGGCTTGGATAGAAAGATCACAGCGAAGAAAGCGGCAAGGTGGACAACTAAGGTGTTTTTCCTTTCGACTCCACCATGCAACCAAAACGGGTAAGGGGAGAGTGAGGGGACCGGCGCGGGCGTATGAGTAGCACGCCACAGACAGATCGAAGAAGTGCAGAACGCTCTGCCCAAGTTGACTGTAATGAAGAGTTGACCGGGTGGAACACGACGTAGAACAGGTTATAGGCGGATAGCTTTATTGGGTACCTATCAGCTGACAAAATACAAACAAACGAAGAAACTCACACCACAAAGCTATTTCGTGCTCATTTAAGAGGTGGATTTACCTCGGACCTCGTCTCCCTACAGAATTCCGGCACTTCAAACTTGACTCACTACTAAGCGCTATACCAACAGAGTGAAGCAACAACTAGCACCGCCGACAACGACAACATGTGAGCCAAGCCAAGCATTCCTACGCAACGCCACGCCACGTTACGCCTTCGGCCAATCAGAAACTTTGGCATTCCACCGCACTAGCGCTGCAGCGGTGGCCTAGCGAACTACACGGGCACCGCACCGCACAGGAAATTCATAATTCTATTGTTTGATCTCATAGAAAAAAATAAAATAAAATAAAAATTACGTTACGTGCAGGCGGGGGCTGTCGGGAGCTACCCACATATGCCTACAGGAAATGTAGCGTGTCACAGAGCGTGTTAACTTCACGGGAAAATAAAATGCAAAATAAATTTTAATAATCAAGCTTTATTTTCTCTAAGCAGTTAGGCAAACCAAATGAAAACAAATATTTTAGCAGAAGTACCAACAATGGGATGGAGCACTTGAACGACAGTGTCTAGAAAACAAGGCTTGAGAGAGAGAGAGAATTTAAAAAAAAGAGAGAGAGATAAAGAAAAAAGAGAACAATAAAACGGACATTCCTCCCAATTTTTGACATGGCTAAATGAAAACAAGAATTTTTAAACTTATCTGCAAAGAATAGAAGATGAAAGAGTGCTATGAGGATAATACTATACACTTCCATGTTAATCTCTTTGCTAAAGAGAAAATTGAACAAATCAGAAAGTCATATTATTGAACAAGACTTCACTTAGCTCTCATAATTTACTCTAAAGGCATTACAAAGCTATCATTTCTGTAATACCATACGAAAAAGTAGTGCAGAACCTAAACTAGGTCACAGTACACATATTAGATGTGTCAGAACCTTTAACTACAGGAGGTAATGTAGCAAGTCTTCGACCATTAAGCTTGGTCTTAGGTATACTGCAAGTTTCATGTTGAGGTAATGTTGTGTTCAACACGGTGTCTTCCGCCCGAACAGTGTTAGATGGGTCTAGGGCAGGAGTAGGGTATATTGCGTTCACAGACTCTACGGTCAAATTTTTTTCATTCATGTTCACAGTTCCTATACACAAATTATCTGAGAACATATTTAGCTCATTTCCATGATTGAGCACTGCATTAATAATGCTGCACTGCTTTGGTTGTGGTGATATTGAGACTAAATGAGTGTCAACTGTACTGTCCATGCTCAGTAATTTCATGGCGGGCAAAGAACATTTTGAATTTTCAGCTTCCTCAATCACAACTTTATCATTCACTGGAAAGCTATTTTCAACTGAAGCATTTGATGACACACCTTTCTCACATTCAACATCAAGCATTACAGCAGAGCTGTTCACAACTGTAAAAAAAGAGCCTTTTATACACTTCATTGAAATGACTAGACAAAAATAATACTAAGTATTATGAATTCAATTACTTACTGGCTGGCAAGTTTGCTTGCTCCACATCACTAGAAAAATGTAAACTTTCTTTACTCGTGTCATTCTCTAAAAGCTGCAGTCTTCTATGAACAGCAGCATCTGAAGTCATCTGGAAGTCTTTGAAGCAGATTGGGTGGTAAACAAGACCTTCATGGCAAATGCAGTCCTTCAGATGCCACTCATCTTGTTCTTCATTGAAGTATTCTTCAAATTTATCCTGACATACTTCACAAACACTATCATTGGGAAAGCCATGAGAAGGGACACTGGATACAAATTCTTCCTGAGTGGATGATTGGTCTCCATTTGCCTTGCAATCTGATTTAATTGGGGGAAAAGTCAAAGCTTACAAAAGTAGTACAATAGTACAATAGAAGTCCATTTAATGCAGGTGTCTTCACTAACCCTCTTGAGTAGCTTCAACTTCAAAATTAATCCAATTCTTGACATTAAGAAACCACATTCTACTTTGAGGTTTTCTTGTTTCATGGTTGGTTTGAAAATGCCAATCTAAATGTTTTCTGTATGTTCCACCCTCATCAGGAGAAAATCTTTCTCCACAAGAGCTGCATTGCTTTCCAGAATAAAGCACATTGATAAGTCCTGGCTGCTTCCTGGAAAATTAAGACTTCTGTACTGATGTTTACTAATCTAGTACCACTGAGTAGCCAAGTAAACATCATACTAACACTTTTAAAAATGATGGTTCACTAAAATTCACTTCAACAATATCACAGTTGGTTTTAGAACACTCTCCATCCTTAGTTTGAAGTTTAGGGGGAGTTAAAAGCCCCACATCACACAGATTTCGAAATAAAGCATGAATGTTCGAACACGGTTCAAACGCAGATACCTTGCCAGAAAATTTTTGAGAAGGTTGATTGTGAGAAGGGGTAGGTGCATTAGCACAGAGTGATATGCTAAGAGATCCTTCTGTAACAGTACAAGATTGGTATTATTATCTTTTCTTTTTTAAGGATCTGCAAACCATGAATTGTTGTACTTTTCTGGAAAGAAAAAGAAAATAATAAAAACAGAAATGCATATGTGATTTACCGCTTAAAGTTGTGCTTGGCAACTTGTATTCTTCTCTTATTTTATTTGGCAAAAGGGTTTGAGCATGTCTTCTTGTCTGGAGATTTTTTTTGTAAAGTTTCTTCTTTCTACTGCACCAGTCTACAGTAAAACGTAACTACATTATATAAAGTAATGAATGATTGTTTTTAAGAAGTAATAAACATGTTGCAGAAGCTCAACAAACCTCTTTTTTCTGACTGTAAAAGTGGGAAAGATAATGCTGATATATAAGGGTAATGAGCAGTATGATCTGAATAGCTTGACTTGGGGATGGTATTTTGTCCTTTCGGCATGAATTCCACACCCCTCACACAAAATTGACCCAAAACAAGGCCAGCTGGTAAGTTAGACAGCTGTACACAGTAAATTTCACCATTTACAGATAGACCAACTGCAGGACCCCCAAAGTGTAGGTCAACAACCTGATTATTAATAAGAATAGTCTTGAAATTATTTTCAAATTTTAAAATATGGGGCACTCCAGCAATATCAAATCTGGAAGAACAAAAAAAAATGGAAATTAAACCAATGTCAGATCTACTACAGATACTAATAAAAAAAGGAGTAATTGATCTTCATACCACATACCTCTGAGGTTTGGCATCTAAAAAAATCCGTGAAATGTCAACCCCATTAATGAAAAGAGAGACGGAGCCTGACACTAAGTCTCTACGCAAAGCACCTATGTGCACCAGAGGCATTTCATTACATTGCAGTCTGACAGTAAATACCTCACCAGTAGAAAGTTGTATGTCTTTCGGAGGGTAGTTGAAAGCACATTGAAATCCTTCATTATTAACATATACCTCTCTTGTAGGGGCTCCTAGATGCAATCTAGAAAAAAATATGTGTATCAAGATTTTGAAGGGTACTGGTCACTGGTGACGGCCATGACAATAAAGAGGAAACTTTCTCACCGATAACATTTTCCCATCAACATAATTTCTTTACTAGGCTCATGAAATTCACAGTGAACCATCAGGTTGTTCAATACAATTGAAGCTTCTCCAGGCTTAAATAATATTTCTCTGGGATTACTAGTTCCAGCTCCAATAACTGCTGTGTGGCCATAATATCGTACATCTTGAGCAATCCCGTCCAAACTAATTGTTCCCATTGGATCTTGAGCAATACTCCTAAGGGTAAATGTACAGGCAGGAGGCAGTGAAACCACAGAATAGTTGCCTTTAGAGTTGCTGAGAAAAGAAAGATTCACTCAATTCTAAAACCAGTTTCTTTTTTTTTTCCTACAATGGCTGTTATGAAGTGACACAGAAAATACTCACAGGTTATTAGCAACTAAACATTCAGGAAATCTAGAATTTTGAGTTAAATGCATTCCCATATTTTTGTTGGGACTTAATTGTTTTACTACTTTACTCTCAGGCGTTCCATCTGTAAAAATAATTAGCAATAAATTGATTTCAGTCAAGAATAAACTAACATAGCAATTTAATTTGGTAGATACAACACTTACATCCATGTTTATAATCATATATTCTTTCTTGTGCAATTTCTACCAATTTCTCAGGTGATGGAACTCTTGCCTTCGGAAAATCATGACATGTTCTGCTATTTTTTAAAGAAAAGGAGGGCCCTGACTCAATTACAGGATTTGGTAGGAGAGATTTCTTTTTCTTTCCTCCAGCAATCATAGTTGAACTTCTAAAACATAAAATCGGAATCAAATAAAAAAAACTGAACCAGTGATTACACACAAAGCGAGAGGAAAGAAAGGATTGTTAGAAGTACCTGCTACTTACAGAGCTAAATATGGAGGAGGATCATTGACATCATTATTTTTAGGAAAATCATCAGGTACAAATTTTTGTTTCAGTATGCGAATAAAGTTACCATCGGCTCTACTCTCCTTACACTCCTCAATTTCTGTAGCCCATACATCAGATTTCAAATCACAGAGAGGGGCTTCGACAGTTTTGATATGAAGCTCTGTTGAAGTAAGGTTAACCGAGGTTCGTGTACATTGAAATAACTTGGGTGAACTTGAATTTCTAGAAAGAAGTTTCTCTGAAGAATATGCTGATGAATCGCTACTAGGTGAGGTTTCTCGCTTACACCTTTTTCTTGCACACACAATTGTATCAAGTTGTGGGTTTCTGTATCTAATGTTATCCTTTCTAGACTTCAAATCTCTATCTCTGTAAGCTCTATGATTAGACTGCCTTGAATATCTCCGAGATACTTTAAGGTCATCATCATTGGAAAGACTCCTGTGTGATTTATCTCTGTGCTTGAGAGATGATAATTTCTGGGCATGGTCACTATTTTTCACAAGTTCACAGTTCTGTCTTGATACCAGGTCTGAAAGTAAATCCATGAGTTGGTGATTGTCCTTTTGGCAACTGCCAGCTGAGGGAGCTTGGGTTTGAGGACAATCATCAGCCTTATGATCAGAAGTGGAATTGTCAATCTGTGAGCGAAAGGGCATCAAGACAAACTATAGAAATCATAGAAGTCAAATACAACATGATTCAAAAGTTTAAATAACAAAATCATACGGTCGTTGAGTCTGCTTGGTTTGTACTGGATTTCAGTTCAGGAGCATGTTGGTTTGCTTGCTGTTTCTTTTCAAGGTCTCTCTTCTGTTTTTGAAGGAGAAGCTGTTCTCTTAACATCTCTGCCTCATCGTCTTCTTTGTCCTCAACAACAATTTTTTTTGGTTCCTGAAAAAGACACAAAGTTTTTGGAAATTAAAAACTATACACAATGAAGAGAAAACTAAGACTCAAGACATTGCAGTTACTTCAGAAAAAAAAAAAAAATGACTTACCAAAGGAAGGAAACGAGGGTTGAGCAAAATTTTGCACGGTTTACTCTTAAACAAGTCCAAGGATTCACCTTCCAATACCCAAGAAGAATCAAATGAATGAATATCTATGTCAATAGCACACAAATCATTACTGGGAAAAATACCGTCCCAAGTTTGTCTGAGTTTGAACATAGATTCACGCACAGTTATGTCAGCCTGAATGAAAATAGAACAATGATTATATAGGTAGATCTTATGCTTTCTGTCCCAAAACATAGTCACTTTAAAAGAACACACACTTCTTTGTATATACTTGCAAAGCTCTCCTTAATTACAAAAGAAAATAATTCAGTGTACTTTGATGCAACGTTTTTAATAATCGAGTCGATAAGGTACAAGATGGGTAGTTTTACAATACAAGGGGCCTGGTCGACAGAAAACAAGGAAAAAGTGTAAGCGCTGAAATAGAGTTGAGCTGAATTTTAGATCTCGGATCGGGCAAACCTTTTTGAGCTGACTGTCAACGACTCCGACAATTGCTTCTGCAGATTCTACATTTTCTTTGGCAATCATGGTGAGGAAGTTTATGAGTGGTTTGCTGTTGACAGTCAAGTCAGCTAGGGAATCAGCAAAGCAGTCAACAGCGATATCACATTGTGCTTCTAACATAATGACATCTTAGTACAGGCCTGGAGAAAGAGAGTACAATACTGAATGGAGACGGTCAAGACATAAAACGATAACCTCTTCGTTACTGGCAGCCGGTTTCAAAACCCAGATGGTTGCCTTCACACTCCCAACAAGCCATTCCAATTGTGTAAAGTGCGGCGTGACATACCGGCATTGAGTCCCAAACACTTCAGAGAAGTGTGGACAGCAGCCTGCTGTTCATCTGGACCAGAGGCAGCAAAAGTAACAGTTCATAAAACGACGGAAAATCTGACCTAATTTCAAAATAAATTCCTCTGAAACAAGCATGTTTCCACATTGCAACCGTAGCTAGACAAATGTGGTTTTTGTTACAGGGTGATGGAAAGATTGTTTATGTGGATACTATTATATACCCCAGCACTGGTGCAGATAGAGCCATGGACCTTATTTACACCGGAACAAAATGTGCTGGTGCAAATAACTGTATAGACCATTCCGCTCGTACCTCTCGAAAAACAAATGCACCGGAAATCGGCTACTTCAGAATGAAATTTAGCCTTCTTAGAGCACTAGAATCTATTCGAAAGTGACAAATTAGTTCTCCTGGGAATTTATTCATAAAATTTGTACAATATTTTGGCGTCATAAAGCGTCTGGAGCCGTTTTTATATGACTTCCGGTGCATTTGTTTTTCGAGAGTATCGCGATTAGCGGGTCCAGCGGAATGGTCTATAGCCCGGAAAATGCACCAGCTGGTGTATCCAAGGCCCTCCTATGTTATATGCCCCAGGAAGAGGCGTTTGTCGCTTTGCCGGGGCGTATAAGTCTCCTTGGTCTTATAAACACCAGCTGGTGTTAATAAATAGGTTCAATATTATATGCACCAGTCAATTTTCAGTGCACCAGCACGTTTATCATGTACTTTGGTTCGGAACGCCACTGCCGGTATGTTGGTGAGGTGGTGGAGGCGGTAGCGTATCGGGCGGGGAGCCCACTTTCGTTGGTTCAAATACTGCTTCAGAGACATTTTACAACAATATATTTTGCTTAATTGGCCCTTCCTCTCTGTGCTGTGTACTCCAAGGAGAGGAAATACACCATTTCCCGGGGTATCTCGGTCTTCTGCATTTATCATCAGGCATCAAACAATTTCAGCTACCTGCTGGTGCATACAATAATTAGGTGATTCATGTACTCCAGCCGGTGCAGATTGAATGCAGGTAGCTTACACGCACCGGCAAACCGCGTGTCTCTTAATTCCTGGGGCATATAACGTACAGATTCTTTGGATCCACCAGCTGGTGCACATTAGGATGTAATTACTTATATACCCCGGGAAATGGTGTATTTCCTCTCCTTGGAGTACACAGCACAGAGAGGAAGGGCCAAATGAGCAAAATATATTGTTGTAAAATATCTCTGAAGCAGTATTTGAACCAACGAAAGTGGACTCCCCGCTCGATACGCTACCGCCTCCACCACCTCACCAACACACCGGCAGTGGCGTTCCGAACCAAAGTACATGATAAACGTGCTGGTGCACTGAAAATTGACTGGTGCATATAATATTGAACCTATTTATTAACACCAGCTGGTGTTTATAAGACCAAGGAGACTTATACGCCCCGGCAAAGCGACAAACGCCTCTTCCTGGGGCATATAACATAGGAGGGCTATACAGTTATTTGCACCAGCACATTTTGTTCCGGTGTAAATAAGGTCCATGGCTCTATCTGCACCAGTGCTGGGGTATATAATAGTATCCTGTTTATGTGGATCCGTTCGGGACGAAAGCCGCCTTCGCTCGTTTCAGTGGCCTACAAATCCGACCACCAAGTGACCAGTGACCATAGCGGTCCAGTCCAATCTGGCAGCACTGTTCCGTTCCGTTTCGCACGTTCGGCTCGGTTCGGTTCGCCAGCCGATCATGTGCTTCGCTTCGGGTTTTCCCGGCGCCCGCCCGGGCCGGCCCGAGCCCCAATGATGCCAATGCACCCACGCCACGGGTATTGCACCTCTATCCTTGTCGCACCTATAGCTTGCTATGGCATGGTATGGCAAGGACTCGTAGTGCGACAAGGACGGAGGCGCGAGAACAATCTTCGGAATGGGACGGAGGGGGTTGGGGTTGGGGTGGCGCAGTGGCGCCTGGCGCCTCGTTCGCGCTCGGAGCTCGCGGCTCTGGCTCGGGGCTCGCCGGGGTACGCCGGGGACGGGGCCGACGGGGCTCGGGCTCGGGCCACACGAAGGACGCAAGTCGAAGTCGGCTGGGGCCTATGTGGTCTTTTTGCACTAATGGGGTCCTGTTTCTCTCTTGATGAGCGGTCTAAAAGCCCACTCTCCACCTCCTCCAGAATTTGCAAGAATGTCTTCTTTTTGCCATGCTACTGAACGATAGGTTTTAATCTTCTTGGCAAGAAATCTGCTCGTCTCAGCTGTTGCTAAAATTTCAACGTAGCAAGTGCCGTTTGCTATCAGTTTGCCTACCGTGCAGACCTTCTCTTCAAGGTGGAGGGCAGCGCGAATTTGGGAAGCAGAATGGTTGGCCTTTCGGGCGGGGGCCACCTTTTCAGCCCCGTCCCTGCTACCGAAGGTGAGCTTGTCGGCTTGAAATTGATGAGGTGGTAAAAATAGATAGTCTCATTTGAAAGGTTAATTTCGCAAGTGAGGTTGTGATTCCTCTCAGGTACTGAGAGAGGCAAGGAGAAAGGGAAAGAAAGATGCTCATGTTCTCTCTCACCCACTCCGAAATTTGCATTCCCCATAAATCTTATGAAATTAAAAATTGTGTCTTTCACCCTGATCTGTCTGCTATTATGTTTGGATATACCAAATCACACACCTTCTTTTGTTTTTGTCTGTATTTTGCTTATCTCTTTGTTTTTGATCCATTTATGTGTAATCTTGAAATTCCTATTCATCTAGTTACTGTTTAAGAAAATGACATTACTAATGAATTTTGAGACTGTTATTTACATGCTTTTCAAAACAAACAACCCATTTAATATTTGTTTGTGTTTAGGTTCTGAAATGCCTGGGTGTCCCCCTGATCAAGTCTACCCAGTCAGAGATATGGCAGGAATGAATGCTGGTGCTCCAACATCCGCTGATGCTTGCCTTAGTATTGTTCATAGTCTTATGTGTCATAGACAAGGAGGCGAGTCGGAGGGATTTGCTAAGCGAGCTATTGAATCTCTCGTCAAAAAGTTGAAGGTATGTCAGCCACACATTTTCAAACTGA
Organism: Frankliniella fusca; assembly: GCA_029379305.1. Classification (NCBI taxonomy): domain Eukaryota; kingdom Metazoa; phylum Arthropoda; class Insecta; order Thysanoptera; family Thripidae; genus Frankliniella; species Frankliniella fusca. Next base: position 116,411 of record JAHWGI010001057.1, on the reverse strand, counting down.
CTCTGTATGTATCTTGATTTTACTCAATTATTTTCCTCTCATTGATAATAGGAAAAGCGTGATGAGCTTGACAGCTTGATAACAGCTATAACGACAAATGGGTCACATCCTAGTAAATGTGTAACAATTCAAAGAACATTGGATGGTCGCTTGCAGGTATGAATTTAAAATGGAGGTCTTTTGTATTTTACTATACAGTTTCATATAAACAAGTTCCTTTTGGCAGGTTGCAGGACGGAAAGGGTTCCCTCATGTTATTTATGCTAGAATATGGCGCTGGCCTGACTTACACAAAAATGAACTGAAACATGTGAAGTTTTGTCAGTTTGCTTTTGATCTTAAATGTGATTCAGTTTGTGTCAATCCTTATCATTATGAGAGAGTTGTGTCACCTGGTATAGGTTGGTACTTTTAGGAAAATTTCAGTCTTTCACCAACATTGTATATTGAGTGAATTTTTGTGTATTATTTATCAACATATCCATGGGCAGTGCTTTCACGCACTTGCCTGTCATTGAAAATTAGACATGTTTTCAGATTTGTCTGGTTTGACTCTTCAATCTGGTCCCAGTCGTTCTGTGAAAGACGAATATTCAGCAGGAGTAATGGGTCTTGGTGGTATGGACCTTGAAGGTGACATGGGAATGACACAGACTATTCAACATCATCCAGGACAATATACAATGCCTGGAATGGCTCCACCTCAGTCTGGTAAGACACTATCTCAAATTGGTTGTCTCCAAGAAATTAGAATTGATTTTAATTTTTTCTAGTGCTATGTGCCTGCTTATTAATGAGTGGATTCGGGTTTCTTCTTTGTGAAACTAGTAATTTGTAAAATGCAAATCTAAAATTAGCCTTTTTAAAACTCACTAACTGAGAGAGGCATGCTGTTCCTTTGCTGGCTGTAGTGCTGTGTGACTTTGATTCTAAGGTAATGGTAAATTAATGATTTCAGCCTACAAAATTGGCTATTTTTAAAGTCGAGATTGCAAATGCTGTATTACCGGCAAATAGAATTTCTGTTTATACTTTGAAGCAGTTTACAACTCAATGACTTAACGTTTGTCATCCAACTCATTTTGTAGAGTCAGTAGTGTTGCACTTGATTCTTCTAGACAGAAGGAAACAGGATTAGTGACGCGTGTGCTTTTAGAACAGTTGCTTGGCAGCATGTATTATCTGGTTCAGCAGGTGAAGGTGGCCTGCTCTTCGGCCAGGGTCAAGGCCGTTTACCTCCAAAGATGGAGGCTCCTGTTTACTCACCCAGATCATCCTGGTTACCTCCAAGAATTGCCCATTGTAAGTTACTCCCCTCTTGATGCTTTCTTACTTGCACCAGCTTGATCCACTTTGAGTGCTGATTAAAGAGAACACCTAAATTGGTTGGTGTGCAGCCATATTGTCCTCACACCCATATGTCGGGATTCTCATATTCCTGAAATGGAAAATCTCTCATAGCTACCCATCATGAAGAACTTTTTCCAGAACTGTCATCAAATTTCGTTTGCTACTTCTGCATTACTTTTTCCCCCAAGAAATAAGTCTAACAATTTTTTTTTCAAAACTAAAAGCTTATCCCTCTGTTGCTGTACATTTACATGCTTAATTCTATTTTCTCTTACTTGTGAAATTGAACTGTTTTCTTTAAAGTCAATTAAATTTCTTGTGTTCAGCTTTTTAATTTTTCTTTTTATTCTTTTTTTGTTTCTGACAAAGTTTAGTATAAAAGTTCTGTGGAATGTTTGCTTTTCAGCTCTGTTGAAACCGAAAACTTTTTTTCTTTTTTTTTCCATTTTTTCATTTGAATTGAGCTGGTTTCTGGACCCATCAACAACATTCAGTCCTGTTGAAACTTAAAACTTTTTTTCCATTTGATTTTAGCTGGTTTCCCGACCCACCAACAGCATTCAGTCGTCACCTCTCCAAGCAGTCTTGGTTCAAGCGCGGGCCTGCGTCCGCCCCCTCCTGGGCCGGGGGCTCCCTCTGGGTCCCAATCAGTCCCAAGTGGAACGATTTTATCTCCATCACAACCAGGATTAGCTATGGCAAGCAGCTCTGCATCTTACTTTGGAACGGCTGACCAATCACATCAGGGGGCTTTGTCTCCGGATCCAACTCACAGTGGACTTACCTCCACTTTAGGTAATGAATATCAAAGCTTTGCTGTCAAATATATTGCATGTTGGTATTTAGCCTAAAGCATTTTCATATCCAACAGGTAGCAACCAAAACTCCATTCCCCCCTCCACAATTTCTCCACCTCGCATGCACCAGAATGGATACAATCCTGTCCCTCCAAGTCAACAAGCTCAGTCACCTAACCCACCAACCCAGCAGCAGTCTCCGCCACCTCAGGTTCCTTCAAACTCTCATCAAACTCCAGTACCTGTTGTAGCTCAACCTCAACCTCCACAACCTTCTCAAGTGCAAGTGGTGAGATTTTGTTCTTTCGTAAATGTCGCTATGATGTTGAGTTTAAAGTCTGTTTACTATGTTATTTATCTCTGTTTCATGTGTAGGCCTGTCAACCTATACAAAGTCAAACCCAGTCCGTTCAGCAAGTGCCCCAGTCTACCGTGTCGCAGGGTCAAAACCAAGTTGGTCAACAGGCTCAGGCCCAGTCCACTGGTCCCACAACCCAAGTAACATCCCAGGCATTTGGGGGCGCTCCGTCCTCATGGGGCAGTAGAGGCAACAGCACACTGACATACACTCAAAATATGCAACCTCCCGACCCTCGTCACCATCACGGTAATTTCTGTAAGTTCATCTGTACCTTGAAACATAAACTTCAAGCAACAAGAAATGCCCAACTTTTTAAGCCATTTTCTTGTTTTTCAGGGAATCAAACTGTTCCTGATACTATGGGCTTGCTTTCATCTCAGCCACCGCCAGAGTACTGGTGCTCAGTTGCTTACTTTGAACTGGATACGCAAGTTGGTGAAACTTTCAAAGTACCATCTACCTGTCCCAATGTAACTGTGGATGGTTATGTTGATCCCTCTGGAGGAAACAGATTTTGCTTGGGTGCTTTAAGTAATGTTCATCGCACTGAACAAAGTGAAAAGGCCAGGTAAGCTTATATTCAAGTAAATACAATAAAACTGCAAATGGACTTACACATTATTAATTCACATTTGTCTTCTGCAGGTTGCACATTGGGAAAGGTGTACAATTAGATCTCCGTGGGGAGGGGGATGTCTGGCTCCGTTGCCAAAGTGATCATTCAGTCTTTGTACAGAGCTACTACTTAGATAGGGAGGCAGGTCGGGCTCCAGGAGATGCTGTACACAAAATATACCCAGCAGCGTACATAAAGGTAAAATCATTTTTGGAAATTTTATTCGCCTCTTCAAATTTCTGCTAGTGCTAAATCAAGTGAATGCCATTGCAGGTGTTCGACCTGCGGCAGTGCCACCGGCAGATGCAGCAGCAGGCTGCCACTGCAAACGCTGCAGCTGCTGCCCAGGCGGCTGCTGTTGCCGGACATATTCCTGGGCCACATGCTGTTGGGGGTATTGCTCCTGCTATCAGTAAATGTGAGTAAAGACTTGCACTTGCTTCATACAGTTAATTGTTCGCTCTGATGTTGATACATGTGCCTTTTATCATCAGGTTTGAGTGCTGCTGCAGGAATAGGAGTTGATGATTTGCGCAGATTATGCATCCTGAGATTGAGTTTTGTTAAAGGATGGGGACCAGACTATCCAAGGCAATCCATCAAGGAAACGCCCTGTTGGATAGAGGTAGGGGGCAACCAATATTCTATTTTCTTATTATTACGTATTACCCATTTCTTAACCACCCACCCCCTTCTAGTGGTGTAAGAACGAGTACTATTACCAGTGCAGTGTAACACTTTTTGTTGCCATTTTTATCTCAGAATTCACAACAGCTACAAACAGGAAACTTACACCATTCTAAACTAGAAGCTGTGGTCTTGATTCCAACATTTTTACTTTATTTGTATTCTTTTGGGAACACATCATAAATTTTGCATGTTTACATTCTTGTTTTCAATTTCAGCAGAACATGAAACTTGTACTAAACTGAAACAGTAACCTTTGTCTGAATTCTAACAATGAACCTTTTTTCATCTCTCATAGTATGATTTGAGAACTCATAACAAATTTTGTTAGTTTTCATTATAAGTTCTCGTGCTTCTTTGTGGCTTTGCGCCCCAACAATCGAACCGAGCGGCGGGGTCGAACAGGGGCCGAGGCCCGCGCCCGAGTGTCCTGAGAAAAACTTCTACTACACACACTAACATTATCTGAGATGAAAATGGCACAACTTCACACTTCTCTATCTAAGGATTTATTACTCCAAATATTGATTATTTATTAAAGAATGAGTCACTTTCTTATAACAAAATTCATTTTGTATTTACTTTGGCTCTTGTTTTTCAAAAAAAAGGAAAATAATTCCTGATCACAGTTTGCCTAATTTCAATCAAGCCACAAATAATTTTTCTGTCTACTTTCCAGGTTCATCTTCATCGTGCTCTTCAATTGCTCGATGAAGTTCTTCATACAATGCCTATTGATGGACCCCGAGCCATCGAGTAAATGGAATGTCATCTTATTGATAAGCAGCAACATTTTTGTTTTGGAGTTGTTGTTCTTGTTTGCTCTTCATCTAATTTATCCCAGGCTTTTATTATTATAAAATGAGAGTTGTTACCTTTTCTATGTGAGTTACAGTGCAGAAAATTCTACTTCCACTTCCTTCCTTAATTTCACAGTTTACAAATTATTGTAAAATTTATGGGAAAGCATGTATTATACTTTAAGATTTTTCTAAACATCTTTTGTACTTTTATATTGAAAACTAAAAATTCTTATTCAAGTGCGTAGATACTGTCTCCATTGAAATTGTATCTCTGGGAGGGGTGGGGAAGGGTCTTTTGTTGTTTGTGAATACTCTGTGAAAGCTAACTCTTCATATTGACGTTATATTTGTAAGTCACGGGCTGGGTTACAGGGCCTATTTATGTTCTGCTCGTGATATATGTTACTGGAACATCACTTATGCTTAGTCATCTAAGTACCCTCAGTTATAGTAAACTTTACAAGAAATCTGCACATTTTTAAGTAAGGCTGCTGTGGAATTTTGTGAAAAAGCTATTAGTCCTTTCATAAAAGTGAAATGAAAAGATCTCCAGGTATGTTTTTTACCTTATTTTATTTCACATTTTACTTAAAATTTAAAGGGGCATTCTCTTCAAAGTTGGTTGCATTCTAGAGACACTAGTACCACTAATGTTGAGATTAGTTGATTGTGCCTGCAACAGACTGCTCAGACAATATGTTGTGCAATTTTAGCTTTTATTGGTTTGCAATGCTCTGTTCAGTTGCCTTGAGTTCATACAACTTCATCATTGTTTTAAGAGATGTAATACCATAAACTTTGAAGAAATCTTATTAATTTGTTTTCCATTCTGATGGAAACGATTTGAGCACTTACAAATATCAGATCCTCAGCATGTTTCTCAGCTTAGGCAGATTTCCTGTGTGTTGAAGGGATACAGTACATTACATGTTCTAATTTATAACCAATAGTAAATTTTCTGTCTCACTACTCGTTTTTGCTGTGTATCTTTTAAAGCTGTTAAAATTTGATGGCATTTGTCAGCTGTTCTCCCTCATTACATTATAGTACCAACTTGTTTAATCTTATATCCAATGAGGAATACTATTTATGAGCTTCAAACACCAACAGTTGTAAATATGAAGTTGGCAATTTTAAGTACCGTAAAACAGTCTAATACGGACCATGTGAGGTAATGTGGACCACTCTCTCCTTCCTATGTTTCACTTCTGCTAAACTCTTGCAAACACTGAGCTGTCGTACAGCATTGTCAAGAACACAACAAAGTGGTAGTACGAGTCGAGCAAAGGCAGACAATAGGAAAAAGAGGGTGGTCCACTTTACATAGTATGGTCCATATTAGCCTGTTTTACGGTACTGAGTGGAACAGGGCTGCTTGCAACTGCACGAGGACTGCTGAGACTATCATGCTTGAGATTACCACTTTTCAACTTGATTATTTTTCTTTTCTTTTTATTTACCAAAGAACTGATGTTTTATTTAAGTTAGCTTTGAAGGTTTGTATGCTGTTCTCATTTTTTCACATATAGTTTGGTGGGCTGCTTTGAATGCAAGCTTGTGGAATCAATGCAGGAGGATTTGGGGAAAGATCAGCTGTAGGTGACCCTTCATCTAAATTACTGTGTGTGGACTTATTTTATCTTGAGGACAGAATTGGTTAGATAAAGTTCTGTGTTTTCCACATGGCATAACATAGTAAGTGTGTTTTATGCTTGTTGCTGTTACCCTGTTACCGAAGGTAGTGTATAGGAAAAAATTCTGCACTTCAATTTTATACTGTTACTTGTCTTTATTTTTATTTCTGTCTTGGTTTAAAAGGAACCAATTTTTTTCTTTTGATAGGAGGTATTACTGAAAGAACTGGCTTATTTATGGAGTAAAGGTGAATTTTCTCCACTCTTTCTCTGTACCTTCTACGCCGTATGCTCTGGCACTTAAAAGTTTTCACAGTTCCATGTCTACTCATGTGCGAATTCTCCATGAGCAACTTGATTCAAAAAGTTTACTTTCCTTTGATTCAGGGTTTAAACACTAATTTACACAAAACTTAATTGGATTTGAAAAACTTGCTAGAATTTTTTTATGTTATGTCACTTCATATGTTATGACCTTTTTTTTAAAAAAATGAATTTATTGTATTTTTAAATGATTCCACTTGGTATGTAAATTGTGATGCCTTCAACTTTCTTTTTTCTTTCTGTTTTTGCCCCCCTTTTCAAAATTATTAGTTGTACATTTTAGGATATTAAAGAGAAAGTTTATATTTAATTATTTTATGTCAAGATTTTATTTTTTTGAGTTAAATATCTAGGACATCTATTTTCTTGTATGTACTGTTCAAAATCTAAATTTGTGTTCAGTGTTTATGATATTTCTGTTTCAATTAATTTTTAAAAGGGCATGAGATTTGTACTTCTTAGTGTTGCTGTTTGGATAAGTTTTGAGGACCACCGGTACTTGAAGGTTCAATGTATTTACATAACCTGGTCATTTCATTTAACTTCTTTTGTTTGTCAGCAATGTTTTAATCATTTTTAAATATGTGATGTACTTATGTGTCAAAAAGCAGACTGTGGACTCACAGAAGTCATCGATCTTTTTACTTGCAGTGTTTTACTTTTCAGTGGTGCTACTTGTGCATACTGTGAAATATTTTCTTGAAATTGTTATCACATTGATTTCCTCTGCCTTGTTTGACAGACTAGCTCTAATGTTTGTTAGATATTCTATTCAAATCAATGTCCTTTGGTATAACTATGAAGTTTGTGTGTTTACTTACTGGAAAGTTAAGTTTCCTCATAAAGCTTAGAAGTATCCTGTTCTAATCCTCTATTTTTTATCCATGTTGATCTCTCTCTATAATATGTTTAGTTTCTGTGAAATACTTAATGTGCTTTGTCATTTGTAAAGGTTAAGACGTTTTCATACTAGTGTCTTGTAATTGATATGTATAAACTATGCATGTGAGCCTTAGATTACATTTATGTGTTGTGTGAGGAGCCACACATCTTTATTGTGGACATTGTTACCAAATGCATGTATCTGCAGTTTTTGAGTCCTGTGACAATTACAGTTTGTGTCTGATTTCAATGGCAGAAAATGGCCTGCCTTACTTGCAAATAACTCAAGGTATTGTGATAATTGTTTTCATAATTGGTGTAGATAACTTTCTGAATTGTGACATCTTATCTGCTTTTATACACTATCAATTAATTTGTAGTCATTTCTGTACCTACTCAATTGTATTTAAGTTGTTTGATCTTTTATTTTAATTTTGTTACAAGCGCTAAAAATAAATGAATCAGCCCAGTAAACAATTTTGCAAATATTGCACACCATCCTAATTGTTAAGTACTCTTGGGATTCAACTCATGTTTAGGAAAACATGAGGCCAAGTAAAAACTGCACACCATCCTAATTGTTAAGTACGCTTGGGAGGCAACTCATGTTTAGGAAAACATGAGGCCATGAGGCCAAGTAAAAACCAAACTACTTTTGTTTTAAAAATGTAACTCGTTCTTCACCTTGATAAAATTTGACAGAATACATTATAATTGAACTTCTTTTTATCTTCATCTTTTATAACCGTGCTCGTTTCTGTTCGAAGTTTGCTGTAAGTTATCATAATTTCGTTGTAGATAGATTCTTACTAATTAAACAGGAATTCAATCCAAAACACCCAAGTTCTTAGGTAAATGTTGTTATTTTCAAATTCCTTATCTAATTTTCTAAAGCCTGATATTATGTGCGCGATATACCAATGCTGGAGAACATAAGAGTTCCTCTACGAAAACCTTATCACATTGTAGGAAAAGCTTTGTTATTCACTAGGAAACATATTCCAGACCCTAGAAACTAAATCCACTTTTGGGCTACTGGCACTTGATGTTTGTTTGAACGGATTTTTTTTTTTTTTTTTTTTTTTTTTTTTAAATAGAAATTAATGCATTTTTCCTTGAACACAAAAATAAAACTTCAAATTTATTTAAAATATATCATATTTACACTATGCTTACATGGAATCTTTTACCATTTATTGCAATATAAAAAATTATGAATAAAATCATGCCTGAGCACAATATTCTTTTAGCCTGCTTGCTAATGATCCATCAGTCCATTCATATTCTTGATTATTTATAAGGTCATAAACTTCAAATCGAGGAATATCTTCAATAGCTTTTTTACCAATTACAATGATTAAGGGGTAGCCACTGCGTTTCGCATCTCTCATACGTCGTCCTATGGATAAGTTTGTGCGATCATCCACAATGACATCATTCTTAAATGAAGAATGGCATTCAATTAGGTCATATAAGCTTTGTGTCAGACTAGAGGCAGCCTCCTCTTTGCTACCAAGCTGCATCAAAAGTAAAGGAAAATTAGTATGATGTTTGAGTTTGAGCTTGAAGCATTTAAATATGTATTACCAATTTTTAATACATACTTTTGGTGTGATGATGCAGACCTTATACGGGGCAATGGATAATGGCCATCGCAGCTCTGTGGGTAAGGACAAGGCCTCAACAGAAGCCGCAAGGATACGTGAAAGACCCAGACCATAGCAACCCATAATTAGCGGTTGTATGGTATTGTCAGCTGCTGTGAATGTGGCATTCATCGGCTGTGAGTACCTAGTTCCTAGAATAAATGTGTGGCCAACCTAAAAAGAATGTAATGATGGACCAGTTTGAAGGGGCATTGATCACAGCCTGTTTCCTCTTTACATTGGACAAGATTTAAGAGTTACCTCAATTCCATGCATAATGGAAATATCTGTGGAATGACAGTGAGGGCATGAAGAAACTGGATTTTCCAGTAATGATGCATTAGCTGGAGTGTGGCAGTTTAGGCACTGGATTATTTGTTCTTCACCACTTTCACAGGGGTAGTGAAATTCATGTGAGATACTACCACCCATCATACCGGAGTCTCCTTCCACTAAAAGATACCAGATAGAGATATAACAAAATCGCAGTTTATGGAAGAGAAAATAGTTTGAGTGTGACGAAAATAATTATCAACTGACCCCTCACATGCTTCACGCCAAGTTCATGAAAAATGCCATTGTACGCTTCAGTGACAGACTGATAGGTTTCAAGAGCATTTTCAGAATTGGCATCAAACGAATACATGTCTTTCATGACAAACTCCCTGGTCCGTAAGAGACCATACCGAGGACGAGGCTCATCTCTATATTTATTTGATACCTGATAAAGCAAGAGCGGAAGTCTTCTGTAAGACAGCCCAATTTCAGCAGCTAGCATTTCTGTGATAGCCTCCTCATGTGTCTGCCAAAATATAAGAATTCTTTTTCATAAATGACAAAAAGTGCAATGGATAAAATATTTTTGACAGAGGCGTCGACACCAGGGGGGGGGGGGCAGCAGGGCAATGCCAACTTTTGGTCAGGAGGGGCAACGATGGATAAGATCATAAGTAGGGAACCACTGACTTATAACGTTAAAAACGCATCTAAAATTTTACCTGGGCTGAAAAAATTGAAGTTTAGATCTGGCTTCTTGCTCGCTTCGCTCGCGGTTTCAGATCATACAAACTCACATCACGATATCTTATAGGACAAGCAAAAGCTACCTACCTTGAGTGAGGATATTCACCTGCATTTGATTTGCTAATTCGACTAACACCCTTTTACGTCTCTTTAATGTCTTAAATTCAAGTTAATATAAATTCATATTAATATACAGGCCTACACAAATTTTTTGCTCGCTTCGCTCGCAAAATGTAAGATATGCACAACCTTTTCCGAGACGTCATCCGTATGGTCTATTCGTACAAATTCAGTTGGAATTGCACTTCGAATATTTTGATTAATTGATTTGCCAACATTTTCTAAATTTAATGTTAAAATAAGAGAGAAGAAGAAACTATTGAAAATCATGGAAATGGTAATGGCCCCTAGTAGATAGGCCACTTCCATACCTTCCCTCCTTTTCCCACCCCTCCCCTGAAAAGTCGACGTGTCGACGCCTCTGATTTTTGAGCTACTTACTGGACCTAAAATGTACTTTTTCTGGTGCCGATCTTCAAGAAGAAATAATTCACTACCAGCTTTTGCTTCCTCCAAACGACCTGATAATGCAAAGAGACAAAATTACAAAATATAACAGAAAATTTAGCAGACTTAGTTGGTAAAACTTGTGATGGCGGTAGTAATACCTGATTGCTTCCAAAGTTTATCGGAAGTCAGGGTAGGAAGCAGAAGCCTTTGCGCTCCAACCTTCTCCATGAAACAATCAACAATTATTTCAAGTTTTTTCAATGCTCTCATACCCAGGGGTAGTAATGTATACAATCCTGTAGAGCCTGCCGCGCGGATCACGCCTTGCTCCAGCATCATCTACACGGCCGGAAAGTACAAAAATAAGACTGCATGAACATATAGTAACATAAAACACACAACTTTGGGCAAAAAGGCACTCACCCTCTGGCTTTTGATCAGTTTTGAGTCCTGAAGAGATTTTGGTATTGGAGCAGTAGGTTGAAATAGTTTCGTTACACGGTTCATTTTGGTTTGAAGGTGGAGACACAGTCGTAAATGATAACTGGAAAATAAAACCTAACTCCCTATGGAATGGGACATTTCTGCTGATGCATACGACAGTTTCTGTTATTCTCTGTGTACATTCCGAATGCGATGCTGAAGATTACCCACTTCCCACTTCGTTTCTGCTGCTGCTTGCTGCTGATGAAAACTTGTTCAGAGACTTCAGTGAATTTCTCATAGTGATCGTACATTTAGTCTCCTACGGGGTGCCAGGCACAAACCACATTTCTCCCAACACTATTTTACGAGGGGGGGGATGGGGAATTAAAAAAAAAATACTGAACGACCGATGACCATGACCGATAGAAGTTCAATCATTGAACGACCGGGACAAACGTGGAGTGAGGAAAGAGAGTGCCATTGATGTGGTGGTACTATCAATGAAAGTATCCGTGCTCATTAGCCCATAGCATCAAATGCACGTTAAAGACGCAATAAATGTATGTACACTTAAAAAAGTGTATTATAGAAACCATGTGGAGGTGGAGAGGGTTTAAATAATCTGCAGTCACTTCATGATTTTATAGAATAAAGATTTACTTATCCATAACTTCTAACACATACACAGTAAAAAAAAAAAAAGAAGGAGAAATCATATTTAAATACAAGTTATACTGTACACAACTTAAAATGACTTGCTAACGACCATCACAATCAAACGACTTTAAAAATTCGTTCACATCATTCATATAAAAAAATGACTCAACTGAACGTAAATAAAAAGATGTTAGTACTCTTTCTAAGCCATAGCACTGGTATTAAACTGGGGATGTGATACTATTGGCAACTACTCCCCCATGAGATCAGATAACAAGATGATAATAAAAACAGAGAGAAAAAAAAAAGAAAACAATAACACATTGATTCTTATAATTAAAACAGACACGATTTTCTAGCTTGAATATGGCTTTGGTTACACAGAAAGCTTTCTCAACAAGAATTTACATTAAATGTAGTAACATGTTTGCTTTTCCTACACTGGAAATGCCAGCCAACATGCACATATTATGTACAAAAGGAATACAGGTTTATAGAGAATTTTTTGCTAAAGCACTCTTATTGGCACCTCATTTAATTCAAATCACTACTTACATTTAGTTACAGCATAAATAAATAATTTTGATAGTTGATTTAACATGAAGATCTTATATACAACTACATACATGCACAAATGTTTAAAAGTACAAGAAAAAGAAAGGAAAAACTGGAATAATAAAATATACAAGAGGAAAAAGAAGGTGAAATGAAACACAAATAGGCTAATTCTGGTAACAATAATGTTGAAACGCCACAACTGAAATAAAATAAACTTTATAGGGATCACCCAATTAAATACAATGAATACTAACAAACTGACCTGTGGCCATTTAAAATAAAGATTTATAATTAGTGAGATCAACAATATTCTTTAGTCAGGGACTGAGAACATCAGCTTATGGAATGGATAGATGTGTCACCTTACACTGCATAGCCTGGCTAGCAAAAGAGGACTCATCTTTCCTTTCACCTCAGGTAAAAACATAACAAATAAATAATACAATATAGAAGAAGTCTTTAACTAAATTACATATGTACAAGCAAAGCCCTTTAGAATCAATGCTTAGCATTATGGTTCAGATTCCTTTTTTACAGTTATGTCACCATTGGAAGTAGCATCATCTTTGTGATTCCTATCCTCATCTTTATTCTCCTTATCTTTTTCATTTTCCTTATCCTCTTTCCCTTCTGTTTTGTCTTTTTCCTTTTCCTGTTTCACAGGAGGGACATAGAAAGGAAGATCATAGCCTTCTGGCTCATTTATGAGGCCCGCCACATTACTGAGCACAGACAGAGAATCTTTCACGGCATGATAGAGAATGTTCTTGATTTGGAGTTTGTCTTCGTGGTTGGTGTTGGTGTCAGCAGATAACATGCGAAGCTCTTGAGTTAAATGGAAACAATGGTACACATTTTCAGGGGAAACAAAATCCTCAGCAACCTTAATACAGTTGTGTAGGTTTCGGACCTGAAAGACAAGGAAAGTTAAAAGTAGTAAACTAAATACATAAGCAGAGATTCATAAAAAGAATGGGTAGTCAGAATTTGAAAATTACCTGATGAGGGGCTCCAGCTGGTATGAAGACAGCATCTCCTAGGCACTGGACAATGGCGTAACCTTCAACTTGATATTCCTTGTAAAGTCGTTCACGAAGTGGACCATCCAAATACCAAGATTGGTCATAAATAGCATCATGGTGGGGCGGAAGGACTTGACCCTTTTCCTGAGCAACTTTGTTGAGTAGATCTCTAATTTTGTCAGCATCTTTTGCATGGTATATGTGCCATAGGGCGCCTGGGAGTTCTCCCCTCTCTCTCACTCTCCTACGAGTAAGTATGTCACATCCAGCTTCATCAATAGCACGATACGCCTCTGCAAAGTAAAAAATATTTCCTGTTAAACTAAGTACTATAGAACCATAACGGATACAGTGGGAATGAAATTTTGATACATACCTTTAATATAATCGTCACTGTCACTGTCTTTTGGTATTCCAACATAGACCATGACATTCACTGCATCTGATATGTCAAGGTGCAAATTGGTAGTACCCTTATTTGCATAGGCTGCAGAGCCATATGCAGTGTACATCTTGGGTCCTAGGTCTGGACGAACAAAGCATTCAGGCAGCCTTGTGGCCAGGTTCAGTCTTCCAGTGCGGTGGGTGTACTCAGAGAGAGGAAGGACACCCATCAAATCAGAGAAACGTGATGGCATATGTTCAGCAAAGTCTTCACCTGGTGAACAAATTTAAGTACAGTATGAATTTTCTTTTCTCTTAGGAATATTGACTTTAGATAACACCAGCAAACCAAAGAAATGGAGGTATTTACCTGCAGGCCAGTCTTTAATCTTCAATAACATTGGGTTTCCCTTTTCATCTTTAAGACGTTTGCTTGTGTGTTCAAAGCCCTCCCAAAACTTCTTCATAGGTTGGTTTGGAACTACTGCACCATTAAGACAATTTATGAGATCATTTCTTTCATCTCCAAAGTCTTGATTGAATGAATCTGGATGCCAGAGATTCATGTCAAGCATTTTTGAAACTTCACTAACTATCACAGGTTGTCCACGTTTCCATTGATCCTTCAAAAAAGAAATACAGTTAGACCATCAATATATTTTTTTAGGTAAGCAATTTATTTAAAATAAATAAATCAGTCTATCAACTACAGTAATAAATATAAATGTACCTGGAATATGCGGTAATTTGAAGGATTCAACGGATCAGTAAGTCTCAGGAGTTTACCATCACAGAGCCATATATGTTTCACATCAGGATATAAAGCCTGACTATCAGTTAACGTCATAATTCTTAAAGGTAAGTCATTCCTAATCAGTCCTTCTTTGTATCTTCGAACAAAATATCTCAAATCATTAAGACCAGATGGCCCTGCACCATTCTCCTTTTCCCCCTCTTCCTTAGGTGCTACATGGTTTGAGATCACCTGAAAAATTTCAACAAGTGGTATTTAATGCTGGCATGTTTAATTATATGCAAATGGATAATAGGATTAGGACAGTAAAAAAGAATGGCTTACATCTTTTTCTGACTTGTCATTTCCCTGTAGTGCCAGGTCTGCAAGCCAATTCAATGGAGAATTTTTGCTCTCATCAGCTTTGCAGCCATTTTGTTCAGTTTTGACCACTCCGTTTACAGGTTTCGACTCAGTCAGTACTCTTAGCAAATCCTGCAATGCGACAAGTAAAATCTGAGTAAGGAATTTTGATTGCAGGATTGATGATTGACGAGCAGTGTTGGAACAAAATAACTACCTTATTTAATCCATTTGTGGGTTTTACTAAACTATATGGACAACCACAGTTCTGAGCAATACCAAAGAGAGCACGCACTTGATGCACACGCTTGGCTAGCTTCATCATTGTATCAGCAGCTATAATTTGAGTAAGCATAAGCTTTGACTGCTCATGAGCCTGTCTATTTGTACAAAACAGCCATCCTCTAAAGTCTCTCTCCTTGTCACTTCCAGTTTCAGACATTAACTCTGGATCCACAGGAACAGTACACTGAAGAGAGGAGAAAAATAATTCATTATACATAACAGATTTTCAGAGAGTCATCAAGAAATTAACACCTTGTGGCAATAAGAAAGAACTTACCTTGTTACAATCTAAGCACACAACAAAACCACACTTGGCACAGGCCCAGTGGTAATTAAAAAGCGTTGTCTCACAAACATCACACATCTCACGCACACCTTGTACAACTCGCTTCCATGCAACTTTTCCTGAAATAATATATTCAAGTTAGTAAAAGGATGACACACACTTCAACTAATCACACACACACACAGGTCCACTCACCGTCTCCAACATGCATGCTTTGTGCCTCAGCTTCTTGCAGAAGTAAATCACAGAACTGGTCGCCAATTTGAGAAAGAAGAAAGCGAGACATCTCTACATCAAAGCCACCGGGAGGATTCTCTGGCTGGGCGACCCACAGCTTTAGATCATCCTGCAACAGGGGGAAGTTTAGAACTCGCGCTTGAGACCCGCTGGGAAGCCGCCTGCCCTGCCGCAGCTAGTGGCTGTGCCCGTCTTGTCTTCCGTCTCTCTCACTCTCATGCGTGTCAAGTGAGAGGGAGAGAGACGGAAGACAGTCGGGTAGAGCCAGTATCCAGCCCAGCCGCAGCCGCTACTCACCTCTGAACAGTCTTTGTACGGGTTGGAGAAGCCGGCGATGGCCAGCTGGCCGGTCTTGGTGTAACGCAGCTTGCGGAACGCGTAGAACCGGCAGAAGATGTTGGGCATGTTCTTGGAGCGCTGGTGTGGGGTCCAACGGCACTCACGGCACTTGGCCAGCCTGGGCGCCACCTCGAAGCACGCACCGTCCTGAAGGAATGACTCGCCGGTCCGCTTCAGTTGCGAGACCGGCGGCTTGTTAAAAAAAGGCTCCCGTGCGCGCTTGGATTTGCCGCCCTCATCTTCCCCGTTTTTTGACTTGGGACGCCGACCCCGTTTGCGCCCCTTGGCGCCGGAGTCCCCCGACGCCGTGCCCGAGCCGTGAGTGCCCTTCTTAGAGGAGGCCGCCGTCGAGGACGCCGCCGACCCTGCGGGGCCCGGGGCTCCTGCGGCTGCGGCCCCGCCGGCCCCTCCACCCGTGCTGTCGCTGTCCTTGTCCCTCTCGGTTCCCGACGCTGATTCCTTGTCTGACTCGGAGCCACTCTCGGAATAGGAGCGGACTGTCGCCGTCTTCCGAGCCTGCCGCCTGCTGGTCGCGGCAGTCTTCCTCCCCTTGCTCTTGGGGGAGCGCCTCGGCGGGGGCGAGGCTTTCACTTCGGCTTCCGAGCTCGACGAGTTGTTGTCATGTGCGAGCGCGTGCCCGTTGGCCCCTGCTGCCCCCCCGGCCCCGAACCCGGCATCCGTCTTTGACGCCTTCCGGGGGGTCTTGGCGTTTGGGTGATCCTTGTCCTTTTTTTCCTTGGTGCTGCGGTTGATGCTGTTGACGGCCATGGAGCCGATGCTGATGGAGGAGACGGTGCGCGGCGGCGCCGAGGGCTGCGGCGCGGGAGGCGCCACGGGCTTGCTGAGCGGGATGGGGAGGGTGACGCAGCTGCCGCTGCCCACCGTGTCGCTCGTGTCCTCGGCGTCCTCGCCCGAGTGGCGCTGAAGCCAGGCCTTCTTGAGCTTGTGCACGCCCGCTGAGGAGGGCGCGGGGGCGGGCGCGGGGGGCGGCGGCGCGGGGGCGGTTGCCGGCGGTGCGGGAGCGGTGGGCGCGGCGGTCGCTGGTGCAGGGGCAGGTTTAAGCGGCGAGGGCGATGCAGATGGCGCCGGCGCCAGCGGCGGCGCGGGGGCGGCGGGGGCGAGCGGGGGCGGAGCGGTGGCGGGGACGGAGCTTGCGGGCGCTTCTCTCAGGGCGGGTGAAAGCGTTGGCGCGGAGGAGTGCAGGTACGGCGAGGGACTGACATGGCCGACTTCAGCCGACCTCATCGGACTAGCAGGGGGCGCCCCGAGAGAGTGAAAATGCGACGGCATTGGCGAGATGGACGGCGCGGCGTGGTTGGAGGCCGGACCAGGCGCTGGAGCAGGCGCCGGTGCGGGTGCCGGCGCGCCTGGGGAGGCGGTGGGAGCCGGCCCCGGCCCGGGGCCCGGGCCAGGACCCGGGCCGTGACCAGGGCCCGGCCCCGGCCCCGTGGACGGCACGCGCAGCGGCGGGGGCGGCGGGCTGAGGGCCGCGTGCGCCTGCATGCTGGTCTGCAGCGTGGTGGGCGCGTTGCACAGCAGCGGGTTGGGGTTCGGGCTGGGGTTGGGCCGCGGGCTGGCGCGGGGGCTGGCCTGCGCCGCCGGCTGGTGCATCCCCAGCGACGGGCTCATCGACGGGCTCATCCTGGACGGGCTGGCCCTGGGGTGGCCCGGGCTGACGGGGCTAGCCCTCGGGTGGTGGCCCTGGGCCGCGGGGCTGACGGGGCTCGCCCGAAGGTTGCTGGGGGGGCTCATGGGGCTGATCCGGCTGTGCAGCGAGGGCGGCACCGGGTAGCCCGCCGCCATGCCCTGCGGGGCCAGCCCGGCGAAGTGCACGGACAGGGGCGGGCCCAGGAGCCCGGACTGCATCTGCAGCTGGTGCTGAGGCACCTGCATCGCCATCTGCATGGCCAGCTGGTGGTCCATGCGCGCCTTCTTGTCGGCCACCGGCGGCTGGAAGGGGCTCCGCCTCTTGTTCGGCGAGTTGGCAAGGTGAGACTTGTCGGACTTGTCGTTGCCGGCGGCCAGGTCGAGCGGCTGGGTCTGCACCTGGGTCTGGTGCTGGTGCGGCGAGGGGGTGGTGCCCCGCGGGCTGCGCGCCGGCAGCGGCAGCGGCAGCCCCGGGGACTGGCCGGGCGTGGCCGGCTTGTGGTGGGCGGCCTGCGGCTGGGGCTGCGGCTGGTGGTACTGGTACTGAGGCTTGGGCTCGCTCTTGGGGTCGAGCAGCGGCTGCGACAGCGGCTGGTACGGCGACTGCACCGCGGGCCCCCGGGTGGTCAGCGAGATAGGCCGATCCTGGGGGCCGGGCCCGGGGCCGGGGCCAGGACCGGGGCTGGGCGGCCGCGGCTCGCCCCGGGACGGCGTCGGCTTGCCGTAGATGGTGGAGGGCGCCGGGCTGGCGGTGGGCTGCCGCTGGCGCGCCACGGGCGCGGGCGACGTGCTCACCGAGTAGGGCTGCGCGTGGTGCGGCTGCTGCAGGAACGAGGTGACCGAGTACGCGGGGCCGGACACGCCGCTGGGCCGGCCGGCGCCCCGCTGCAGCTGGTGGTCCGGCGACTGCCGCGGCGGCGGCGGCGCGGGGTGCGCGGCCTGGTGCTGGTGGCGCGCGGACGAGGCCGACGCGGCCTGACTAGAGGGGGCGGGGCCCTGCGCGGGACCCTGCGGGGAGGCCCGGTAGGGCGTGGGCGAGCTAGCCGGCGGCCGCGGGCTCTTGGCCTCCGCCTTGACGATGACGGAGCCCTGGTCGTGCCCCTGGCCCTGCCCCTGCTCCCGCAGCATCTTGTTGAGGTGCTCGGTGCGGCGCGCCATGGCCAGCGCGTCGTGGGCGCCGTACCCGGCCGGCGCCGGCAGGTAGGCGGTGGGGTAGCCCGGGTACAGGCTGAAGTTGGGCTCGCCCTTGGGCAGCCCCGGCAGCGCGAGGCCCGGGTGCAGGCCCGGGTGCAGGCCGGGGTGCGTCAGCGCGTGGCCGACGTGGAGACTAGGTGCGGACGACGGACTAGGGGAGGGCCCCGGGGACGGGCCCGGCCCGGGCCCGGGGGACACCGTGGGCTTCGACTCGCTCTTCACCTGCCCAGGCTGGACGCCGTGGGCCGGCGCGGGCTGCGGCGACCTGACGCCCGGCGACCGTCGGGGAACCTGCAACAGGAAACGCGACATGAACTCGGGCCGTTCAGGTTCAGGTGGCCTCACCTCACACTGGCAGTAGCTCGCAGGGCCTACCTTGATGGGCGGCTGGCTGTAGTAGGGTGACGGCGCGGGCCTCGAGGTCTGCTGCGGCGCGCGCTGCGCCTGCGGCTGCACGGGCTGCAGCCTGGCCTGCTGCGCCTGCTGCGCCTGCTGCTCGAGCGCGCGCTTGTCCTGCTGGTGCCTGGCCTGCTGCTCCAGCTGATGCCTGGCCTGCTCCTGCTGGTGCCTGGCCTGCTGCTCCTGCTGGTGCCTGGCCTGCTGCTCCTGCTGGTGCCTCGCCTGCTGCTGTTGCTGGTCCAGGAGGCGCTGCTGCTGCTGCTGCTGCTCGAGCGCGCGCTTGTCCTGCTGCAGCCTGGCCTGCTGCGCCTGCTGCTCCTGCTGGTGCCTGGCCTGCTGCGCCTGCTGCGCCTGCTGAGCGTGCTGCTCGATGAGCCGGCGCTGGTCCTCCTGGAAGCGCTGCTGCTGCTGGTGCTGGTGCTGCGCGGCGGCCAGCGCCTGCGCCTGCAGGATGTTGAGCCCGGGGATGTTGGGCAGCTGCGCGAGCGCCTGGGCCTGCGCCTGCGCCTGGGCCTGAGCCTGGGCCTGCAGGCTGGCCAGAGACCCCGTGGGCACGCCGGGGCCGCCGGCTCCCGAGGGAGGACGCTCATCCCGCTCCGAGGCCCCCGACGGCGCCTGGCCGCTGCCCGACGAGCCGGGGGGCCCCGGGGGGCCGCGGCCAAGGTTGCCTATCCAGCTTCCGGCGTTCTGCAGACAACAGGACGGGGCAAGGTCAGACAACAGGAAAGGATGGCGATCTTTTCAGGTAAAAGACACTATCAATTTTCTTTCAAAGCAGCAAGAGCGCCAAAACAAAGAGAAAAAAAAAATCGGAAATGCAGGCTTAATAATTTACTGCTTGTAATGTTCAAACGAAGGCAAACCAAATCAGCACCAATAATAATCCCATAACCACGGACGAAAGGCAACAGGAAGGCTTGTTAGTAATGAAGAAATGGAAAATGAATTGGGTTTTGTGGCGTTGGGAGTGTTATTAGCGTACAGACGAAACGGAGAGAAAATAAAAAGGGGGTGGTGGTGGGGAGTTAGAGAGGATAGCCGTAGGAGAAGAATTATTTCTTTAAACATGTTGTTAATAATTTTTTTTTCCGAGAACATATGCTTGAATAAACATATGCATAGGGCAAAAGACGGTTGAGGCGAGGCTGCCCCGCCCCGCCCCGCCCAGGCCACGACACGCACCTTCTGTTGGGCCAGCCTCTGCAGCGACTCCTCGAAGTGCTTGTGTACGGCCCTCTCGGCCGCGAGCTGCGCCTGTAACCTCTCCCGCTCCCGCTCCTCGCCGGCTTTCCTCTCTAGCTCCTGCTTTGTGTCCTCGTGACTCTCACGTGCCTGTAGCTCCCGCTGATCCCGATCCCGCTGCTGCTGATCCCGCTCCCGCTCGCGCTGCTCCGAGCGCCCGCCCGCGCCCGCCGCCGCGGCCTCCCGCTGCTGCTGATCCCGGCGGGCCCGCTCACCCTCGCGCTCGCGGTGCTCCCTGCAGAGAGAAACAAAGGAAGAACATCGGGGTCAAGGTCATGTGTCTCTCACCCGCGACAAGCATGTCTGACGACACGGTCAGAAAAAGGGTGGGGGAAAAAAAGGAAGAGAAAAAAAAAACAAAAGTCCACCACTTTCAAAAATCGCGTACGAGAATTATAATTAGTCACGAATATGGTGATTATCAATAATTATTTGATATTATCTTTAACATATTAACTGATCATTGGCCAGTAATCACGCTACTTTTGGTCAAATTTGACTCTATTTCCCCATATTTGTCAATATTTGGAAATTTTACATGATTGTGTGATTATCAATAATCATCTAGAGGGGTGTACGAGGATTATGGAAGTGGTAGACCCTTGAAAAAAAAAAAAAAAAAAAAAAAAAAAAACTACGAAACCCTGCGGCCTGATCCTTTCACAGGGGACTTCAATGGAGCGCTCTCCGCCCGCCCTCCGCTCGCCTCGCCCACCCCCAGCACCACTCTCTGTATTCGTTTTTGTTCTTCTTACTTCCGGGCAGCGCTCCATTGAAATACCATATTGGTTGCCTGGTCTGGACCGGTTACGGTCTGTACTCTACCGGATACACCGTAACTTTGCAAAAAATATTAAGGACGTTTCGGTACAGTCCGTGTCGTTACGGTGTGATCGTACCAGGCGTTTCATTGAATGCGTAACAGTGTAGCGGGTTTGCCTACCTCATTTGCCCGAAAGGGGCCGTGGCCCCTGCAGCGCTGGTGAGTATGCAATCCCGCAATACTCACGCATTCAAAGAAACACCCGATACATGAAAAATACGGAGCAGACCGTAGGAAAAACGTAGCAGCGTTTTTACACACATACACATTTCTAACAGTAGTGAAAGTGATGCTACTTTGAGTCCCATGGGACTCCAACGTTGCTATGCCCAGGTTACCTCACATGCGATACAATAACTGAAACAAGAGAACGGACACCAAGAAAAAGCGCGAGAGCAGAAAAGGAGGGCATCAAGGTGTGACAGGAACTGTTTCCTTTTTTTTTTCCGGCTTCGCGAGCCGTAAAAAAAGGGTGCCTAGATTCCCTAAGAATTCCGTAAGCCCAAAACGTGGAATGCCACCACAACACGTCGAGGAGAAGTTTGCCATGGCAGGCGTTAAAGTGGCAAGGCGCGTGCAAATAAACTCAACAAAATAACATCAAGTCATCTACACTCTTAACTTCTTAAAAAGAAAATTCCTTGTCTTGCAAAGAATTCTGAGCAACAGTAATACTAAGCCAAATTCCCTTTGTAATACAATAAGAAAAACTTTTTGTAATACGAGAAAATTTCCAGTATATTACGGTTGCACAGAATTCTTTGTATTCTACGAAAAATTTCTCTGTAGAAAGTTCAGAGTGTCTTAATGTTTTTTCCTTTCATGGGATTTTATTTTAAAATTGCATTTTATTTGAAAAGAATTAAAACTTGCAATCGTAACAAAGAGAGGATAGATATTCACTAAACATAGTGACTGCTCTAAAAACAAGGGACTGACTGAAAATATGACGCCAGGAAGGAATATCGCTGAGGGTGAGCGTAAAAGTGTGCGGCGTAGTTATTCGGCGTCGTGTGCGGCAGACGAAGTTTGCAACAGAAAAGCCCCTCCTCCTTCTCTCCTCCGCAATCATAACGTTCAGCTACACACACACACACACACACACACACACACACACACACACACACACACACACACACACACACACACACACACACACACACACACACACACTCGCGTGAGAGCCTCCAGCAGGCGCCGGCCCCATGCCTCCTCGCTGCGTGCCGCCCTGACCACACACACACGCGCGCCTGCTCGGTGCTGCCCCCTGGCGGCAGCGGCACAAACCTTCCAGCGACCGCAAGCCTGAGGCCCCGCCCCGCCCCGCCCCGCCCCGCCCGGAACCGGTTTAGCGTGGCGTGGCGTGGCCTGCTGCCCGTCCGATCGTGAAGTGTGGACCCGCTTTATCCCGCTCGGCTGGACCTGCCCCCCCCTCCCCCTCCCCTCCCCCTCGCGCCGGCGCCGCCCGCTACGCGGCCCAGTTTTTGCAGCGCGGCGGCGCAACCATGAGACACATTCGGCGCAGCGCGGACCCTCCCTAAGGGGCTCCACCACAGTTACGTAGGACCAGCAAGGTGCCCGACCGCGACCACGTCCAGTCATCATCACACTGTCATAAGAAATATTTCATTTTAGCAGATGATACGAATGTATCAGCCTGCTTGTACTGTCATACAGCGAGCAGCCAGTGTGGCATAATATTATACAGGGGGGGAAACTGTCGCGGGGCGCGCGGCGGCGGTGGCTCCGCACGCGCCCCGACCACTCCACGCCACTTCTCTGACCGCCGTGCAAAACACTGATACACTGAAAATCCAACAGTGAGCATTGCTTGCTGTTAATAAAGTGTGCACGGTATGCTCACTGTAACATAACGTGTGCATGACCATGCTCACTGCAGGTAATGTGAGCATGGCCATGAGCATGGCCATGAGCATGGCCATGCTCACTGAACAAAATGTGAGCAATTCTCACTGTTAGGTACGCAGGAAGAATCTCCATCTCCATGCGCATGTTGAGTTCAAAAATGTGTGCAATGCTTACAGTTGAAGTTTTAGTGAGCATCTCCACGTTGTGCCGTGCTCTCCAGGCGCACATCGGTCAAGGGGAGGCAGACGCGGTCCTCTCTCTCCCACCCAATGGCAGTGCCTCATGAGTGCGACAAGGACGGAGGGACGTAAGTCCCGTGCGGAATCAGTCTACTGCGCTCTTCTCACATGAAGCTCACTGGGGGCGGGGTGGGCGGGGCGGGCGGGGCGCGGAGCGTGTCCTAGGTGCGCATATATGCTTATCGCAGCATGGCATTGTGGCCCGGACCGCCCCGCCCCGCGCCGCCCGGAGCACAGTGCGATGCACTACGTATTAGCCTTTCGCTTGCCGGCGGGAATTTTCCCTTCGCCGACCAGGGGCGGGGCTAAGTTGAGCGAGGCGGGGAGATGCGCGTGCCTTTCGCTGTGACGGCACAGAAAATCCCTCGCCCGATAGACTCGGAGTATTTGCTTGGGCGGGGGGAAGGGGGGGGGTACGGGCGTTCTCAAGCGGTGAGTGTGACATTGCGCCGGGCAGTCTCCGCGCGGGGCGGGAGTGAGCTGCAAACAGACGGTTATCTCTCTGGAACTCTTTAGAACGCTCGAGAACAAGGAGTTTAAAGTTTCCCGTTTTTACCTCGTCTTTTACGCGCGAAGTAGCCTTAAGGTTTGTTTTGATTAAGTTGAATGATACGCAGTATTCCGCTATAGAGGATAACAGGAACCTAAAGAAGAAGAGCATGACCGCCGGTTCTGTTTCCTTTCGAAATCTGATCGGTCAACCCTGATGTCACTTTCGCCGTCAGCCAATGAGCGCACGGGAGGAAACAGAAGCAGCGGGCGTGATTTTCTTCACAAGGATCCGGTTTCAGTTTAGCGGAATACCCTATTGATGTCTCAGCTTACATCGTCGCAAAAACAGCGCTTGCAGCTTTTTATAAAAAAAGTTTTTTTTTTGCCTCATTCGAAAAGAATATTGCTGTGAAAGCAGTCGGTCTGCTAGCTCAAGAAGCCGTTTGCAGTCGCAGAATTACATTGGCTGTCTAAGCTTTCATTATTTTTTTCTTTCTTTGTTTTTTTGCGATGTAGCAAAAAAGGTGAAGGCGCTATATTCGCAATGAGGAGGGCTAAGACAGCAAAGTTGTCTCTCTGCATACGACATAGTCGACGAGGGAAAAATGGCCTTCGCCACAGTTTTTGACTTGCTTTACCAGATTTGTAACACAGCCGTGTTCGTGACCAGGCCAAGTAGTACGTAGAGCAGCTGGCGGTGGCGTGTGCACTGGTAAAACTAACTGTACACTGGAAATCCAAGCGTACGAATGTCGCACACCTGCAGGTGAGCGAATGTATGTCGCACACTTGCTGCTGAGCGAACGACCATTCGTACACTTGTAGGTGTGCAAATGTCCATTCACACACTTGTAGGTGTGTGAATGAGTAATCGTACACTTGCAGGTAATCGAATGGCCATTCGTACACTTGCTGAAACCCATGAAAAGGCCGGGCTTTCTAGGTGACGAATGGATATTCGCTCACCTGCTAGTGTGCGAAGGGTCATTTACACACCAGCAAGAGTACGAATAGTCATCACACACCTACAAGAGTGCAAATGGTTGTTCGCTCACCTGCAAGTGTGCGACTAACATTCACACACCTGCAGGTGTGAGACACTCGTACACTTGGATTTCCAGTGTACGCTTGAATGAAGCGTACACTGGTAGAACTAAGGCGTAACTGTACGATTGAGTGAAGCATACAGTTACGCTTGAAGACGTTACGCTTGAAATCAAGCGTACGAAAGAAATTCTCCCATACATTTAGATAGGACAAATAGGAGCGGATAGACCCATTACGCTTGATTTCAAGCGTAATCTCAGTACGATTGAAAACGGGGCGTAAGGCTACGCCTTAGTTTTACCAGTGTACAGCTACGCTTTAAGAGGTCACCCTTGAAATCAAGCGTAGGAAAGAGATTCTCCCATGCATTTAGAGCAGATATAGACCTGTTACGATTGATATCAAGGGCAATCTCAGTATGCTTGAAAAATGAGCGTAAGATTACGCCTTAGTTTTCCCAGTGTGGGCGGGCCGGGACTTTTCTCTTCGACATTCTGGCCAGGAGCCCTGTGGGATTGTGCCACCCGCAGCCCGCCCCGCGGCGCCCCGCCCGTGTTTTGGTATGCAACGCGAGTTCCTTGAAGGAGGCAGGCTGCTGTGCCGATGCAAACAGCATGGCCCCACTGCAGGCTGATTCCGGGTATCGCTCTCGTACCTCCGTCCTTGTCACACTCATGGGGCCCCTCCGTCCCCAACAAGGGGCACCGCCATGGGTTCGACAAGGACGGAGATACGAGAGCGATCTTCGGAATCAGCCTGCTGCACTGCGGGCGGGAGTGAGCCGGGCACTGACGAGGCACTTGTGACGTAGGAGGAGAGGCGGGGCGAAACTCAAACAGGAGCACACGTCTTTACGTTTAATATGCGGCTTTTCCCTCCTTCTCTATAGATGGATTAAAGGGGGGAAAAAAGGGCACGTCACGACCCCATGGGCTAGGTTAGGTTGAGGGGCGCTTCTGCGGACAGGTCACGGGCAGCACTAAGACGCTAGGCCATTTTGAAGTTAAAAAAAAAAGGAAACACATTTATGTGTCGCCGATAAAGGGCACACAGATATGTGTCGCCGATTTAAGGCAACATGTGTTTCCTTTAAAATTACAGTGTTAAGGTGCTCCCACAATGTCAGAACCTTCACGTCACTTCACGTCACTTCACTAATCACAACTCTCATCCCACGCCATATTTCGCATTCTCTCTTTCACGAATGTTCATTTTCTTGATTGAAAGTTGTTGGAGAAACTATAATCACTCAGAGAAATGCGATATATGGCGCGAGAGTCGTGCTTAGTGACGAGACGTGACGTGAAGGACCCTGCATTGTGGGAGCACCTTTACAACCTTGGGTCATGTGTGGCCTGGTTCTCTCAAGTCAAGTCAAGTGGTTGGGTTTGTCGCAATGATACAGCTCCGCGCACGTGCTTCCGTCCGAATTCAAGTACGTAATACGGAGTTCCTAGATCCGCTTCAAGGAAGGCAATTTGATATTCAGACCACCTCGTGTGTAGGCAACCTTAGCTACATCGCCCCCCTACCCCCCCCCCCCCTAAATTACGCGCCCGCTGTCCGAATTGCCTACCTCTGCGGCGCACTGCCAGACAGACGGCGGCGCGCTGCACTGTGAGAAAAAACTACAATTGAACTACAACTTTTTGTCGTTATTTCGAAGTACAATGAAATATTGTACTAAAATTGTACCCGGTATAGGGTAAATTAGTGATGTACGGCAACGAAAACCGTAAACCGTTAATTCAAAAGCGTTGTTAAGTTGTATGAGGTACGGTTTTTCTCACAGAGTGCCTCACACGGAAACAAATGGATTCGCTGAAACAGCTAATTCATTCGCTGTATTTTCCTTAGGTCCAGCTAATTACTTTGCTGCAACATGGTTGCCACAAATTTTTCATTTTCATTTTCCCTGAGTTTCCACTGATTTCCAGACGGTTTTCTTCCAAATTTCCCTGATTTTTAAGCACCGTTCTCCGGGATACTAGGTGTAACAAAACACAGTTTTGTTACACCGCGACGCCGCGCCAGTGATCTTTCAAACTTTCCCTGACTGTTTTTCAAATTCCCTGAGTTTTCACTGATTTCCCTGAGTGTTTTTAAATTCCCTGAGTTTTCCCGGTTTACCAGAGTTGTGGCAACCATGTGAAAGAGATAAACATTAGCCCTCACAGCTGTCTAAATAAAAACAGTACCAGCTGTTGGGCTTGAATCTTAGCTCTTCCAGCTAATGGACAACTTGCCCAGAGAGGCGGAGCGTGGCGTGGAAACACAACAAAGCAGACAGCGCTCTAAAATAATGCACTTTGAACGGAAAAATTGTCATTTAACGTGATGCAAATGAATGTGCA
Organism: Frankliniella fusca; assembly: GCA_029379305.1. NCBI lineage: Eukaryota > Metazoa > Arthropoda > Insecta > Thysanoptera > Thripidae > Frankliniella > Frankliniella fusca. The sequence goes on along the minus strand of JAHWGI010001057.1, from coordinate 89,182 downwards.
GGCATGACAGACACCTCTTACTAAACACAGCTATGATTTAATCGAGTCTAAATCAAGATCTAAAACAGTTCTATGGGTAGGTTATGTTGCTTTGTTTTGTTTCCCACTACGCTCCGCCACTCTGGGCAAGTTGTCCATTATAAGCTGTACGAGCTAATATTGTCACCTAAGGGAAATACAGCGATGAATTAGCTGTTTCGGCGAATCAAGGCTTCCGGAGCAGAGGGAGATAGCACTGTAATACTAAAGTGTTCAAGGGGCACACTCCGTGACAAGTGTTGAACACTTTGCATGCTTGTACATATGTCATGTGAGCAATGTAAGGCATCACATGTTTGGCACCAGTACGAGTCCAGCAGGGGTGTTTCAACACTTTCGTCCACTGTCAAGCGTATACCGCTGAACAGCCAAGTCTTTTAAGTGTTCAAGTTTCGTGAGAGTGTGCCGGTTGAGGATTACTATTACAGTACGGTCGGACCGAGCGCGTGTTGGTTACAAGCACGAACGAGGTAAAACGGGACGAATGAATGAAATAAACACACGTGAGAGCAACGGTACGCCAGAGACCGTCACGCCAACTGTCAGCATAACAACGGACGAGACGGATGGGGGGGGAGGGGGAGGGGGAGGGAGAGAGAGAGGGAGAGGGAGAGGGAGAGAGAGAGAGAGAGAGAGAGAGAGAGAGAGAGAGAGAGAGAGAGAGAGAGAGAGAGAGAAAAAACTACTGGCAGGTCCATAGGTCACAGCTGCAGCGGACACCTGCCGGCCCCCAGCCCAGCCCCGCCCCGCCCATCCCGCTTGCAGCACAGACGAGGGTGATCCAGATAAAGAAAAGAGTATGAGATGAACAATGGGCCGACCCACCACGGAAGGAGCGGAGGAGGGGGGGGGGAGGAGGGAGGGGGGGTGCTATCAGCCCGCAGCCAAGCGAGCAGTCACGCACTCAGGCGGGCGGCCGTGCGCAGGCCCCGGGGGAACTCCCCCTCCCCTCCTCCCTCACCCGATGCGGATCCGAGCCAAGGTCGGCACGGCAGGGCACGTCACGGCGGGAGCGCGGTACAGTGCCGGCCAAGAGTGCGCGCCGCACACCATAAGCTCGGCACTCGCGGGGCTGTGTCGCATTCGTATTTCGTAAATTTGCTCCAACGAGGAGGGGGGGGGGGGAGGGAATTCGTATTCGTGAGCAGGGACGACCAGCACTAGAGTGAGCGAGAGAGAGAAAGAGAGAGAGAACAGAAGGGTCAACCTGGTGGGACCGGACAAGACCGCACCAACCGGGCCGCCCGCACGGAAAACAACCCGCGCGACCGCGGAGAGTTCCCTCCCGGCCGCGGCCCGGCCCGGCCCGGCCAGTCGATAACGACGCAACTTCGGCCTGCTCGACAGTCACTTCAGCGCTCCCCCCCGCCCCGGCCGATACAAAGCATTCAACACGAGGAAAATGGCGGGCCGGTGGGGCGGGGCGGACCGGGGCGGAAAGCAACTTCCCGCTGAGCCGGCCGGCGGCACCGCGCCAACGAAAAGAAATTGTTTGCGCAAACTGTGAGCAGCGGTGAGTAGCGGCGACCCTTGACGCGAGCATCTCTGTGTATCTCTCTCTCTCTCTCTCTGTCTCTCTCGGCCGGGCAGGGCCGCGGGGCAAGGGGGGATCACTTCGAAAAATCATTGTACAGACCAAAATAAATCATTTAAAAAGTTTTTAAAAAATAAAAAATAAAATCAAGTGGGAAGTTACAAAATAATCTGAAAAATCGAGAGAAAATGACTTAAAAACTGTGAAAAACGGAAACAAAACGAGAAACAAAACCAAATTTTTGTAAAAGTTACGTACAATTTCTTTATTCTCTTGACCCCCCCCCCAAAATTAAAACAAAATCAGTGTACACATTTTGTTTTAGTGATCCCCCCTCGCCGCGGGGTTAGCAGCCCGCCATGCCTATCCCGTCCTTTGATTGGGCGAGCCATTCCGAGGTCATCCCGCGTCCCATCCCACGCCTGTTCGTCCGTCCGTCGAGCTGTCTGTCTGTCTGTCTGTCTGTCTGTCTGTCTGTCTGTCTGTCTGTCTGTCCGTCTGTGTCTGCCTGGGTCTGTATGTCTGTCTGCCTGTCTCCGCTGCCTCCTGCGTGTCACAACGTCGCACCATGTGATTCGAGCAGCGTGCGCGGGGCGTGGCGGGGCGGGGACCTGGGCGCGAAACACCCCGCGCTGTCAGCGTCAGCGCTGTCAGCTCAGGCGGGGCGGGGCGGGGGAGGTCGCCGTGCAGAGCAGGCGGCGGCAGCGTTGCCTGCAGGACAGGCTATGCCAGGCCCTGCCAGACCCTTGAGTGGCAGGGTTGTTAACGCCGCAAAGCACCGATCCCCGCCCCGCCCTGCCCTACCCCGCCCCGCCCCGCCCCGCCCCGCGGCTCAGCTCCACGTCGCCAGCACAGCCAGCACCGCGAGCTCCGCAATATACACACGGTTACTCTGCGAAACTCCTTCCCGCTGGAGCAGATTACATCCCATTTCAGATTTAATAATTGAGAAGTCTTTCCTCTGCCGATCTCTTTCGTCTTTCTAGCGCGTCGGGGGAGAGGGGAGGGGAGATTATCAGGTGCCGGCCGGGTCGGGTGGGGTCGGGCCGCGCGCGGGCGTAATCTCGCTATTTTTGTAATCTCCCGCGAGGGGCACCGCAGCCGGCTTGTACCTAATCGCGCTCTTGGAGATAACCTCGGCCCCGCCCCGCCGCGCCGCGCCGCGCCCCACCCCGCCCCACCCCGCCCGCTGGCGGTGCCCCGGCTATTTTCAGAGCGGGTCAGCGGACGACGGGTGGGCCAGCCACAGGAGGGCACAGGGCGGTGAAGCAACAAAAAGTCGTAAAACATACTTACAGAGGGCAGAGCATTGTGGGCAGAGAGATAATCCAAAACATGGGCATAGCAACATCATCATCATCATCACTCACTTTCACTTTAGCAGCACAGACAACACTTCCTCACTACACTACTTCACTACACTTCACTACACTGTAATCCACGGGTATTAATCCACGGGGCGACGGTGGGCGTGCTGTTGGCTGGATCCGGTCCGGTCCCGGCAACTCACCTGGCGAGGCGGTCGTAGGCGGCGAGGTCGGGCTGAGCGAGCAGCGGGTAGCCGCGGGCCGCCGCCTTCCACAGGGCCTCGGCGGGCAGGCCGGAGGCGGCGGCGGCGGCTGCGGCGGCGGCCGCGTGCTGGTAGGACGCGAGCCCCGGGCCGAGGCCGAGGCCGGCGGGGCTGTGGCCGGGGCCGTGGCCGGGGCCCGGGGGCGGCGCGTGGGGCGGCGGCGCGGGCGGGGGCGGGCCGCGCGCGCCCGACATGAGCAGGGACTGGTGCTGCACGCTGTGCACGTGCCTGATGTCCACGTGGGCGGCGGGGTCGCGCCACACGCCGTGCTGGGGGTGCGGCGCCGCCCCCGGTGGCGGCCGGTCGCGCTCGCTCATGGCGTGCACCGGCTGGTGCCTGGCGGGGCCGGGGCCGGGGCCGGGGCCGGGGGGCGGCGGGTGGCCGGCGGGTCCATGGCCGTGGCCAGGCCCGGCCAGCCCGTGCACGGGGACGCCCGCCCCCGCCGTGGTGGAGGCCGTGGCGGTGGCGGACTCGTCCGCGCTGGACCTGCTACCGGAGCGCTCCTCGGAGCTGCTGCAGCGCAGGGACCCTACCCCCGAGTCGGAGCGGTCGTCTCGGAGCAGCGCCCCTCCGTGACCCTCCATCCTGGAGCTGTCATCCTCGCTGCTGCAGCGCACTACTGGCGTCTCATCGTCCTCCTCGCGCTCCTCGTCGTGGTCCTGGACGTCGGCGTCCTGGACTCGGGTCAAGTCCAGGGGCGCGGGCGGCCCGGGTTTAGTAGCCGAGGGTGCTGCTGGCGATGGTTCCGGCTTCACTGCCGGAGACTTTTGCTGCTGCGGCTCTGGTTTCACTTCCGGTGCGGTCTGCTTGGGACTCGCGGCCGGTGGAGTGGCCGGCTTGGGCGGCGGAGTCCCACTGGTCTTGCCCGTGACTTCCGGCAGCGCTGTCGAAGGGGTGGTGGAGGCTTCCGGTCTCTTGCTCTTTGTACACTCCTCGCTCTGAACGTGCACCGGAGGTTCCGGTTCGGAGGGCTCCGGTGGGGCAGCCTCGGTCGGAATGGGCTCCTGAGCTACTTCCTTCTCTTCCTTTACCTCGGCCTTCTTCTCCGACTCGGGACTGTCAACTCGGCACTTCTTCGACTTGTGACCACCCTCCTTCTTCTTTTTCCTCTTTTCCTTCTTCTTCTTCTTCCGCTTCTCCTTCCGCTCTAGTTCCTCCTCGTCGCTGTCGGCGTCCTTGCCGTTGGCCGGCGCGGGCGAGTCGAGCTTCACCTCTGTCTTGACCTCCTCTGTCTCGTCCTTCTTGGGGACGGACGGGAAGGGCTCGGTGGGCGCGGGCGACGCGGACGTGCCGTTGGGCCTGTCCTTGTCCTGGTCCTCCTTGGGCGGCTCCTCGAGCGGCTTCGGAGTGGTGCACCACTCGCGGTCCGACGGCTCGTCGTCCGACGGCAGCCGGACGTAGTACTCGAGCTCGTGGTCTAGCTCGAGGTCGTCGTCGTTGGGCCCGACGCGCGGCGGGGGCGGCGGCGGTCGCGCGGCCGCCGGCAGAATCAACCGCAACAGCGGCTCCTCGTCAGAGTCGGAGGACGGGCTCCTGGCGCGTCGGTGGCGCGTCGGCCCGGCGCTCGGGGAGGCGATGGAGGCCGCGGGCGCGCTGGTGGACGGCACCGGGACCGCGACGGCGGCCTGCGCGGCGGCGGCGCGCTGCCCGTGGATGCGGCCGGAGCTCCGCTCTCCGCGGCGGGGAGGCGGCCGCGGCGGCCGCGGGGTGCTGGTCGCGGAGCGCGGCGGGGGCGGCGCCGGCGGCGGGCTGTCCTCGCCGGCGTCCTCCGGGGCGGCGACGGCTACCGGCGGAGGCGGCGGCGGCCGACGCGATCGCGACGACTTGGACGACTTCTTCTTGCTGGGGGCGCAGTCCGGGTCGCTCCCCTTGGGCGGCCGGCTCTTACTGCTGCTGCTGCTGCTGGCGGCTGAGCTGCGGGCCACTGGACCTGGAACACACGGGGGAGAAACAGTTAGTCCACGCCTCCGGAGGAAATAAAGGTACGCAGGTGCTCTATGCGCGCAGCCGGACGGCTAGTCCCGCCCCGCCCCGCAGCCCGCGACGAGGGTCGGCCCCGTCGGCCCCGACCCCGACGCAATTAGCTCACGGTCACGTGTTCTCTCTCTTCTTCTCGAAGAGTCCGCAGGTGAGAGAGATAGCGAGGAGGGGCGGTGACTCAAGTCCCAATTACGAGAGGCACGTCGTCATCCTGACAATGCCAGCGCTGGCCCGGGCCGCCACAAAGGCTTCTCTACGCCCCCGCCCCGCCCCGCCCCGCCCCGCCCCGCCCCGCCCCGCCCCGCCCCGCCCCGCCCCGCCCCGCCCCGCCGGCGCACTTCAGGTGACGAGAATAATGAATGAAAACGGAACGGAATCATGGAGGCCGCTCTGCTCCCCGCGCATTCCTTCGATGAGTTTGCGAGACCGGAATGCAGGAGGAGGGCGACCCGACCTGGCGGGGTTGAGTGAGGAGGGGTGGAGTGGGGTGGGGTGGGGTGAGGTAGGGCGGGGTAGGGCGGGGTGGGGTGGGATGGGGTGGGGGGGGGGAGCGACGGCAAATGAAATTCCAGCGCGCAGAGAGCCCGGGCCGCGCCTGCCCGCCTGAAGTCGAGAGCATCCCCTTGGATTAGCATGGGCCGCCACACGAGGAAGTAATTCCCTCCTCCTCTTTCCTCCTGTTCGTCCTCGCGCGCTCCTGCCTGGCCCCGCCTCGCCCCGCCACGCGCCCGACGGGGGCGTGGGGGAGAGATGGCTAAAGTATCAGGACACGGCATGGCACGCCCTGGCCTGGGGCACACCACCAGCGCCAACGCAGGCGGGAGCGAGGTGGGGGCGCAGACTCTTGGTCGATACTTGGCAGCGGACGCCGTCCGGAAGGGAAGTCAGCGGCCGACGGGGTGAGGTGGGGTGGGGTGGGGTGGGGTGGGGTGAGGTGGGGCGGGGTGTTGGTGTGGTGTCTGCCTGCCTGCCCGCCCGCCCCAGCTGCCCCCTCCCCGGGCCACGCGCGTCCTAACCCTAACTTCCTCCACTCCCACTTCCCCTCCCCCTCCCCATGGCAATTTCTCCTCTTTACAGTTTCGGAGCGCGCTCGACCGAGGCGGGGCGGGGCGGGGCGGAGCGGGGGGCGAACGGTAGACACGGGCCAGGCATACTGATGAAAGCTTCGGCGGCGGCGGCGGCGTCTCAGGGCCTCGGTGGAGCGGGGTGGGGCGGGGTGGGGCGGGGCAGGATGGGGCGGGGTAGGGCACGGAGGGGCGGGTTGCACGCGAGCCAGCTGCACGACGGGCGGCCCCAGGGCGGCCATGGCCTGCTCGGGGAGGCGCGGCGCGCAGCGGAACGGAAGTACAAAGCGGACGGGGAGGAAAGGTGCTCTCTGCTTGAGCTTCTGCGCACCTCCAAAGCGGCTCCGGGAAGACGGGGCTCCGGGGACGCTACGGCTTCCGCCAGGGCCGGAGACACAGCACGACATTGTTTGCAGACGCCGCTTACGCGAACAGGGTGGGAAAGAGAAAGAAGAGAGAACGGGGGAGAAGAAATTAATATGCGATCGGGGTGGGGGATGCCGGAGGAGGATGGAAAAAGAGAGGGAGACGAGGGGAAGGATGGGGAGAGGAGGAGGGGGAGAGAATAAGGCCAACGTCGAAGTAGCGGACGGGACAAGCTGATCCAAAAGTGCGCGGCCCGCCGTCCGCTGCACTGTGAGAAAAACCGTACATCATAAAACAAAACAACGGTTTTGAATTAACGGTTTACAGTTTTCGTTACCGCGCATCACTAATTTACCCTCAACCGGGTACAATTTTCGAACAGTTTTTAATTGTGCTTCGAAAAAACGGTTTAAAACTGTTGTTAAATTGTAGTTTTCACTCACAGTGTGCTCGTAGGCGTGTCTACGTGTTGCCGACCTACACGGCGCCAGGGTCTACAAACACTGGATACCGTCGCAGGTTTATGCCGATTACACTGTTAAAATTTGTGTTGTTCGTTTACAACAAATATGATCAAAATTTTTGTTAACGAACGAATAGGCTTGTTTTTGAACAGCTACTGTTGCTATGAAAGTGAACAACTCAGGAGTTGTAATCTGATGAGTTAAATTGTATACATTACTACTACCGCTGGAGAGAGTACTGGTCAAATTGAGCAACATTCTTAATGTTCGGAAGAAAAACAACTTTTTCGTTTAGGAACAAAGCAAGTCATCGCGATAGGTGTCATCGTTTAACAACCATTTTTAACAGTGTAGATCTACACCACACTAACATGGCATTTCTTCCATATGCGCTGTCGTGCCCTTATGCTCAATAATCCCCCCCCCCCCCTCTTCCCACCTTTTCCCGTCGCAGTGCACTACGCGCGCCAAGTTGCTAAACGGTCCGGCCATGACGCGGGCAACGGCGGGGGGCCCAGCCCGGCGCAGTGCTAGAGAGATTGGTCGGGGTGGTGTGCGGCGGGGCGGGGCGGGGCGGGGCGGGGCGCGGCGGGGCGGGGCGGGGCGCGTTGCCAACAGCTTTCACTCACTTCTGGCGTGCCACGCCGCGACCGACCGGGGCCGGGCCTAGGCAAACAGCTCGTCTATCGGCCCCCGCCCCCCGCCGCCTTGTATATTTAGCGGCGCCGAGGAGCGAGCTCCGCACGACGGGTCCCCCCCCCCCCTTCTCCTCTCCCTCCACAGCCACGTCGTCAGACACAGAGTCCACTGTGCGCGCCCGGCCGGGGCGGGCGGGAGGGTCACGAAAATAAACAGGAAATGCCACCCAGCCCCGGCCGGACCCAAGCCGCCACTCCTGACGGGGACAGCTCTCAGGCCCACTCCCGCTCCACGAGGCGACCTGCTCTCATCCACGCCATCGGAGCGCGGCCACCGTACCGTGACTGCCAGCGGGTCAAACATCCCTCCTCCTCCTCCTCCTCGTCCTCCTTGTCGTCCTCGGCACAGTGGTCCTCGGTATGGCATGTCAAACACCACGCGCGCCCGGGCGGGGCGGGGCGGGGCGGGGCGGGGCGGGGCGAGGCGGGGCGGGGAGGGAAAAGTTGCGCACGCACGCAAGCCCTCCCTACCCCGCCTGCAGACAGAGCGTCGCCGCATCAGGCCGCCGGCCTTGACTAATTCATCCCCCGTCCCTCCCCGCGGTCTGCGGGCTGATTCCGAAGAATCGCACTCGTACCTCCGTCCTTGTCGCACTCATGGTGCCCCGCCATCCCCAACATCGCACATCGCCATAGGTGGGACAAGGACGGAGGTACGGGAGCGATCTCCGGAATCAGCCTGCTGCTCGACCCTCCACACCGCCAAACCAAGCGCGGAATTCCGCGGACCTCGAAACACAACGGCGAACCACCACCCCCCTCCTCCCTCCCGCACTCCTCCACCTCCCAGGCGTATGCTCCGCAGAGGGCCGCTGTCTCTCTCTTTCCTTCGCGCTCACACACTCTCTCTCTCTCTCACACGCACACAGACACACACACACGCGCACGCACGCACACACAGAGGTCGGCCATGACACGGACCCCATTCATATCAAAGCGCGCGGGCGTCCGCGTCACTGCCTCTGAATAATGCATGAGGGCAGCAGCGTCCACTCGGCCTGCCCCGCCCCGCCCCGCCCCGCCCCGCCCCGCCCCGCCCCGCCCCGCCCCGCCCCGCCCCGCACGGCCGACGGTTACTTGGTCTAGCGCCAGTGCGCATCCCTCCCTCCCCCCACCCCAATCCTTATACCCAGCCGCCCCCCCCCCTCCCCTCCGACCCAATCGTCTTGGAGGTCACTGCTCTACGGTGCTCAGCTCAACTCCGCCGCGCGGCGTGGCGTGACGGGGCCCGAACGCTGCGGGGAAGTACAGTCCGAGCTGAAAGCACACCGTCCTCGCCCTCGCCTCTGTCCGTCAGCGTGTCCATGGGCGTGCGCGAGCACCCCTTTGATCGAACAACCAAGGCGGAACGAAAAAACAAAGAAACGACACAAAAAGACGAAATCAATTTCTTCTTTTTGTTTTTGTCTTTCGGTCGGCCGGTCGGAACCTGATATCTTAAATAAAGCGTCGACGGCGCGGCCTGCCTGGGCTGGGTCGAGGCCGGGGTCCAATTAAAAGATAAACGACATGAAAACGTAATAGCTCCCGGCAGAGACGGGTCTGTTGGGGCGAGGCGCGGAGGGGTGGGGTGGGGAGGGGTGGGGTGGGGTGGGGCACGGGAGGGGTCGGGTGGGGTGGGGTGGGGCGGGCTGGGGGGTTGACAGAGGTGGGCTTGGCCTATTGAACTACCCTGCGAATGGAGGGCTTGGTCGCTTTGGCGCGCCACACAACTACACATGGGACTAACGGAAAGACAGACAGACAGAAAGACAGACAGACAGACAGACGGACATGCAGACAAACAGACAGACAGACAGACAGACAAAACGAGCGCTTAAGTCGCAACATCACGGAAGGCGGGAAATAGTAACACAAGAGACACGGTGCCCACGCTCGCCTAGCGCTTTGTTTGTGTAAGGTGGGCGGGCTGCTGAATCGGAAATTCCTTCGGAAGGCCTTTCCCGCCCCGCCCCGCCCCGCCCCACCCCGCCCCGCCCACACGGCCCGCCGTGTAACCTTTAGGCCGACCCCGACTAGCACGTCCATCCGCGGCCCCGGCCCCGCGTCCTGTCTGACCCGAAAAAAAAAAAGGAGAGAGAAAAAAAAGAAGAAAAAGGACACTTCTCGGTTTCACTTGCGGAGTGAGAGGTCGGGAGAGGGGGTGGTCGGGGCTCACACGTAGGTGCCACATCTCACATGCATGCAATCCAATTTGCTCCGGGTCTAGGGCGGCGACCCGTGAGTTCCACACAGCACCGAGAAGTACCCCCCGCCTCTTATTATCTCTCTCTCTCTCTCTCTCTCTCTCTCTCTCTCTCTCTCTCTCTCTCTCTCGTACACGTACGCGTACATTTAAAATCCCCGAGGACTGCACTCTGCACTCTCCTTCTTCCTCTACAAGCAGCGCGCTGTCGCATTCTCTCCCTCCCCCTCGTCAGGCCCGTCCAGGGCAAGGTTACTCCCACTTCTACTTCTCCGCACCTCTCTTCGAGTGCATTGTGCGTCGCCTACCTGGGCCCGAGGGGTGGGGCGGGGCAGGGTGGGGCGGGGCGGGGCAGGGCGGGGCGGGGCGGGAGGCACCCTGAGGTGCTCGTCCACCTGGCCTGCGCCGGGACGGCTAGACATGCACACAAAGCCGCGGAGGCGTAGCCCTGGCACCTGTACGTTATCTCAGAAGGGGCCCGGCCCGGCCCGGTCCGCCCCGCCCCGCCCCGCCACACCCGACTACCTGCCCGCCCCGCCCGGCCCTATCCCTTTTGATCGGACTCGTCGAGGTCGAGGAACACATAATACCTCCGTGTGACCTGACCGGGCCGGAGCCGAGACCGCTCCGCACCGCAGTAATACCCGCCCCGCCCCGCCCCGCCCCGCCCCGCCCCGCCACACCACAGCCCTCGGGTCATTCCGACCCGGTGCTTTCACCTCGAGCCCGTCTCTCTCTCTCTCTCTCTCTTCCTCTCTCCCACTCCCTACCGCTCCCGACAGGAGCAAGCCGCATTGCGCATCGCAGTCGAGTCAGCAGCCGGGGGAGGGCGGGGCGGGGCGGGGCGGGGCGGGGAGGAGGGCAGTTCAGAGTTCAGGGCCGGACCGGACCACAGCATGGGGTGAGGCGGGGTGGAGCGGGGTGAGGCGGGGTGGGGTGGAGTGGAGTGGTGGGGCAAGGTGGAGACGGCAAGAGACACCGGCTTTTTTTTTAACGGCCGAATCCGGTGTCGTTTCACAGCTGAAGGAGTCTGGCCTGATGGGGCAGCTGCCGCACGAACTCGGAGGAGAGAGAGAGAGACAAGGATGAGGAGCTGGAGGAGGAGGAGGAAGAAGGAGAGAGGAAGGGGGAGAGTTGAAGAAGCCACTGCGAGCACCGCCATGCCAGCCAGCCGGGGACGGGGACGGGGCAGAGTACAGCCCAGACAGGAATGCGCCTCTGCGTTCCGAGCGAGATATCCAAGTCAGCAGCACACTTGCGGGCGGCTGTACACACACACACATACACACACACACGCGCAGTCTCTTTCTCTCTCTCTCTGTCCCTCTCTCCCTTCCCCCTCGGGAGAAGGAAGTCGGGTGGCAAGCGCGACCAGAGAGGGTGGTGAGAAAGAAAAAAAAAATCGCCGTTATATCGCGATGAATAACCGTCCTTGAAATCATTACGTCACCGGTGGAGGGAGCGGGCGAGGCCGGGGCGGGGCGACCGGGCTGCCGGGGGGATGAGGGTAGGGTCGCCAGGGGCGGGGCGGGGTGGGGTGGGGCGGGGCGGGGCAGAGGACGGCAACATCGCCTGCCCGCCACCGCGCCGCCCCGCGCCCGAGCCTGAGCGGTAGCTATAGTGTTCCTGTCACCCCCGCGTGCACGGCCTCTCCTTGCGCGTTGCAGACAAGTGTTTAGACAGCCCGGGATGGCAGCGCTGAATGCAGAGGGTGTGCGTGGGGGGGTAAGGGGGTAAGGGGAGGTGGGGGTTCTTAGTCGAACCCGAGGCGGCGAGCGGTCT